>OX422141.1:83517239-83879155 GCA_949129095.1 Volucella bombylans | reverse complement strand
GACTCGGCGACCGACGGCTAGCTTAGGGTGAAATTTCCTTCCTTCCTTCGTCAATCGATTTTCTTGCAAATAGATAAAGTTATAAAAAATAAACCAACGACCAACCAATACCAACCAACGCCAGCCAACAGTTTTTTTTTTTCGTGTTGTATCCTCTACATCACATTTCTACGAGAAGCCCAAGTCTAAGTGTTAAGTTACTCGTAGCATGTTTCTCTTTAGGTGGTGTCCTGTTTAAGTGTACAACAGCAATAAGGAAAGGACGATGAGGACACGCAACCATTCTGAACAATATGTCCTTTCTATCCACAATGACCATCGGTGGGATAATAAGCACGGAACGGCCGCTGTAGTAGCGGCGGTGGCGGATTCTATCGGTGACGCTGCAGTAAGAGGAGCACCACCTTTGCATTTGATGACAAATAAAATTTCACAAAATGTGGGTGTGGTAGATGCGGTATCTGCAAAGAGGAATTTGTTTATGGCACTATACTCGTATATGGATACTGGGAGTTTTTCAATAAAACAAAAAGAGAAAAAATTGTGTAGTTTACTTGATGTGAATATGATATAGGGTTGTTTGATTAAAAACGTATGCTCTGCACCCTTGTACGTTTATTCATAGTGTCGGCATGTACATACATACCATATATGTATATATGTTTATTCGGTTATATCTATCTCCTGTAAATGCGTGGGAATAGGATGCTGTTTCGATACACCTTTCTGATATAAAGCACTTCTTTTCTTTTCCATGAATGTAAGTCTTTTAATTTTTATTTAATTCGAAAACTAAAAATCACATTTTTGTATTCAGTTGAGATGCTTGAAGGCTTCGTGTGATAAATGCAAAATCTTCACCTTCCGACAGATTTCTTGACCCCAGTCTAAGCGAGATAATTTTCAATTAAAAAAAAAATAACTACAAGTTGACAAATTGGGAAAAACTATCAGATATCAACTCAGATTCATCGAGATTTACTTTGGGAATCAGTTGCTTCCGCACGCAGTTTGTATATATTAGTTTTACGGTATCAATTTTTAGTGAGTCAAACAACAAATGAGGTTCTGCCAGGATCAGAAGGCTATCATTTGCGGCGGAAATGTACCGGATGTGACTGAAAATGTGGCTGAAGATCCGAAATTGTCAATTCGGTGTCCATCCACTATGGGGAAAATTTGATGTGGAGATCTCGGCATTTATCGGTATAAGATTTAGATGCTGGAAATAAAGCTAAAAGACCGTGGCTTGCGACGGCAACTCGCGGATTGAGCTCATGAGCTCCTTGACCTTTATTTTAGGATCGAGGCTCGCTTTTTGTTCAATGGGTTCGTGAACACACGAAACTCCCATTCTGGAGTACCTTACTCCCCAGAAAGGTCTTATGAGACTCATGAGTGGACTCTTTGGTGTGATCTTAGAGCGGTTGGAGTCATTGTTTTTCAAAAACTAGTACAGGCATCGCTTTAATTTCAATCGCCAATGTTACGGATGGCGCTACGTTCTATATTGCTCATGAAATAACTGAATTATTGAGGACTCGATTCAATGAGAATATTTTATTGCGAAATCGACCATTGTATGTATTAGCAATGTAAAGTCGTTGGTGTAGCCTGAAAAATTGCAAACTGTTCAGTTCTTGGAAGTCAATATTGGCTTCCGTGTTATTGGTGAGCAAAAGCCGTAAAGTCCGGCAATCCAAACGGAAGAAGCCATATCCCTGAAGAAGTATTCAATAACATGGGCCCTTCTTCTTTCTTTACTGTGTAAAAAGTAATTTTGTAGATTTTAAAAATACACCTTTTATCCACGTAGATGTAGCATCTACGCTGTTGGTAGCATCTTTTAAAATTAGACTGTCATTCGGCTTAAAATCGATAGAGAGCAGCAGCGGGCCATAATCCGGATCCCTTCCATCCGAATAGGACGTTTTAACGGGGTTGTGCACACTCCATAAGATCATTGAAGTACAGAAATAATAATTTAGCTGTTTGGTACAAATTGTCGCCTCTCTTTTCTTCCCTGTGGGACGAAGAAAAGTGTCTCGCTTGCTTTTTATTGAAATCTCTTCTTCAAACGCTTTCATCTGTGGCCTTAAATCCGATGAAAAGTGGTGTCGGCTTGTTCGGGGATCTTCCCAAAGTGTACACAAAGTGAATACCTTGTCAATGGTACAATTACCAGGCTTAAGACCACACCGATGTAGACCATCGACGTAGACTTCCATGCTTTCATAGAGTTCGCTATACATCTGCACTTTGAAGCAGTTTAAACAGTGTTTTTTCTTAAGGACAATTGAAGTTAAGTAGTTCATGTGGTTGACTTTCATCAGACCATATATTCGTAGATGAGGTGGTAAAAGGCGATAGATTTTGCAGATTCGACTTTTGCTTCTTTGAAAAATCCATCTGTTCAATTAGCTTTTTGGAGAATCATATTTAAATATTGCTCTGTGGAACCTCGACATTGGATATCCTGTTTCACTTGAAACCCCTCGATATTTTCAGCAACTACAATACACATTGGACAAATAAACTATTTGGCCACGCTAGGAATCATTCCAGAGAACATCGACTACACTACGCCCCAACATTGGTTTATTAAGGGCTTTTATGTTTATCCACATCTTTTCCAATAGTCAGGCCGCTTTCAGATCTAGCCCAAAAAGGCAGCATCGGTATACAAATCGCTTTGTGCAAACTAATATTAAAGCTGAATGCTAATATAAGAACAAACTTTAGGTGGATTGTTGGGTTAACATGTCTAGCGATCAAAAAAATCTGGCCTGAATTACTCTTAGAGTTTAATCTTTCAAAAATGAAAACATCTCAGCGCTATCATAGGTGTTGTCACTGGACCCTGTCTTATAGACAAGCATGCAAATATCCTTGGCGTTTTTACAAACGACTTCTGCAGAAGCTGAATGGACGAAGAGGAGGAGGAGACAATCCTACACCAACTCTGTACATGATCAGCTATCTTCCAAAGAAGAAAGCTCCTAACAATATTGACGTTCAGATGCTCAAATTCGTTCCAAGAGTAGGAGGACACAGATCCACGTAAGATTACAACGGCCCAATAGGCCATTGATTTTTCTCCAGCAGCCTGTCTTACCTAACCTAACTAAACCCTTTTGAACAGTAATACTTTTTGGTCACGTGGTCGACATTGACGTCGATAGTCATCCCATCCTTTGTTCTTTTTTCAGGTTCCAATTCAAACCACTGCAATCTTTTTCTTGGCTAGTTCCTCTACCCGTTGGTAAAACTGCTCGCCATAATTTCTGATGAAGTTCAATTCTAGCCACTTCTTTTCCTGTGCAGAAGCCGGTGTTTTCCCTTTGACTGCAGATTTCACGAGCAGATTCTGCCCAACTCTGCACCGCCGCTTTGTACTGATCTTCCTGCTTTGATAAGACGGAGTGAATATTTCATGAAGTGAGGTACCTATTACAGGATTCATGTTACAAAATCTCAGCGACCATCGCAATTAGAAAATGGAGTAACTAGCTCAGCATTTTTTGCCTTAATGTAATAGCAAACGGCGACCTGAAATTTTAAGGAATAAGGCATAACGAAGGACTTCGTTTTGTAGCGTCATCCTTCATTATATTATATTATATTACATTAAAGGTATATTTGTTGCCTAATACGTAAATCCAGCTGTTTGCGTTGGCCTGCTGAATTCAAACCGCCGATGGCCTCATGCTTCTTAAGTTGAAAAATGGTGACAACTCTGTTGCATGGACTTGTTAACCTCCAATTCGCATCTAATGTTAGACTTTCGGATATAGACGACATGTTGTTGCTTACAGAGATTTTTTTCGCGGTTATTGAGATCTTCGCTGCTTGTAGAGTAATACAGCTCTCGAAGTAGATTAACCACCAAATATGCCAGATATGGTTGTATATGTACATATTTTCCATTTTCCTCATGAGGTGTTGGCACCGGTATCACCTTAAATAATTCGAAACATTCGATGTTCGCCAACGATGCTCTTATAAATTGACAACCCTTTTTATGAAATGAAGAACCCAAATCCTCTGAAATTAGTGATAAATTCTGTACTTCTAACTAGCTTTGGAACTCTAGTGAGCAGTGTATTTTTCCTTTTTCCTTTGTCATTATCGCTTTAACTGATTGACTTATCCTTGTCAGGTACAATAGTTTCACTTCATCTAATGACTATTGCTCTCGTCGTTTTATTCTTCAAAGATTGGGTTACAACAAGGAGGTTCTGGTGTCTTCCAATTTATGGAATCTAACCATTTTCTTTCATATCACTTCTGGGAATGTCTGTTCGACCTTGAGTTTTCAGTGCCCTATCGAATAGTGTACCGACTTTGCTAAAATTATTCAGAACGAGGTGTCGCGGGAATCACAACAACTTTTTTCTCAACAGATTCTCACCAAATTACTTGGATACTATCTTTGTATTTTTTTTTTTTTTTTTTTTTTTTTTTTGATTAAATTGCTGCACACATTTTGTAATTTTTTTTAGCTAGTTTTTAGTTTTAATTACTTCTATTTCCGATAAAAAAAATCATCGTTTAGTTAGATACTTAGCCTATGTGATTTGGCTAAACACCGTCTACCAGATAGACAAGTCAATATTATAGTTTCTTTTTTATTGAAATAATTACTATTTTTTTTTTTTTACTTTTTTAAAAAATTCCTTCGATTATGCAATTTCTGTAGCGCAGTGCATCTAGGTCCCCGTTTAATAGACTCAAGGTTTCTATAGCTCGAATACATGCAATCCAAAGAACTTAAGTCGGAACTGATTTAGGATGGGGTAAATCGCAATAAGGTAGAACACATCCTCATGTTCTTTGAGATTGCAAAGGCTACACAAAATTTGGAGATCCGGCCGATTTGGTACAAAATTCAATTTAAGCAGTTCATCTCTTGTTGTTCAGTTTATCTGTTGGAATTTTATCAAGAAAATATGTCTTGTCTTGTAAGTGAAGATTCAATTTAATTTAGTATATTGGCGGTATAGTGATGACCGTGTCTCATTTACACACTCGTCATAGATTCTATGACCTGTCTTCCCCAGCAATACGTTAATTTGGCTATTTATTGGGGCCATCCATTCTTTGATCCATTTTCTTTTATACTGCAGCATTTGGGAGGGCACTAACTTTGGTATCCTTTCTTGTTTATTGTGATGAATGATGATGACTCGTACTATATAATCGAGATGAATCTGATAACTCGTCTGAAGAAATATCGCAGGAACTTCTCGAAGGATCTGTAGCCCTAGACTTAAAGTGCACAGAAAAGGATGGAGGTCGAAGTAGCGCGAAATATTTTTTTCTTAGCGTTATGTGATATATGTTTGTTGTTGGTGCATCTAGCCCTAGCAGCACCAATTGCTGGACTTGTTTTAATTTCTCACCCTAATAAGTACAACTGGAGCGCTCTTAACAGCTTCTTTAGGAATTTTAACTGGTCGTTATGTTTGCTCAATAACAACGTGGATGCCGCTGTTGATGTGTTCACAGACACCATTCTCTTTGGAATGAGATCCTTTATCCCTCATCGGATGAAGAGTATCAAATCAAAAGAAAAGGCATAGTCAAATCGAGCTGTAAAGAGGCTGTCAGGGTTAGAGAAATATTTTTCTCGGTCTTTCAAGACCAAGCCGACAGAGGAAAACCGAAAAAAGTTTAAACAAGCCAGGAATGATTGCAACGTCTTTCTTAAGCGCGTAAGATTGCAATGCGACCAAAAACTGTACCAAGAAATGCTACAATGTCCCAAAGGTAGTAACAATTTGTGGTCTTTCGTCAAAAATATTAGAAATTCTGCCTCATCCTTAAAGCTGTCAGCTTTTTGGACAAGGCCAATCTGCTTACTGCACTCTTTGCGGCCAACTCAACACTCCCAGATTGTGCTTTGTCTCCGTCTATACTTGAGTGCGTCGAATCTTTAATGGGACGAATCCACTTTCGCACTCGTGTAGTAGCAAGAGTTCTTAAAGTTCTCAACATACATATGTATATCAACTGGTCCAGACGGTATATCTCCCCTTCTTCTGAAGAGGTGTTCTTCCACGTTGGCAAAACCATTGCGTAAGCTCTTTCTCATCGATCCTACACTTTAGGAGTGTGTTTCCGAGCAAATGGAAAACAGCATTTGTCCAGCCCGTCCCTAAAAGAGGCGAATCTTCTACTCTCTCTTCTCCTACAGACCCATTGCACTTACGTGCGTTCTTTCCAAGTTCATGGAAACGCTGATAAATCGTCAGCTCATGAAATTTCTCGAAACACGAAAACTTCTCAATGACCGGCACTACGGTTTTCGTAGCAACAGGTCCACTGGTGATTTGATGGCATGTCTCACCGAAAAGTGGAACCGAAGTGTACATTAATCTAGCGAAAGCAAGATAGTTGCTCTTGATATTTCTAAGGCATTTGACAGAGTTTGGCATCCGGCTCTTTTGTCGAAAATGCGTGCTTTCGGGATCGATGACTATCTTCTTTAATGGATTAGAAATTACCTTTCGAAACGTTCAATTTAAGTTGTCTTGGATGGTTTCAAGTCTGATATTTCCAACTTATGTGCTGGTGTACCCCAAGTCTCCGTTCTGTCCCCGACACTCTTTTTAATTTTCATCAACGATCTGTTGTCTGCTACTTCTTATCCAATATATTGCTTTGCTGACGTAGAACGGGAACGCCAGCGTATGTTAAGCTTATTAAATTATTTTAATATTAACAGCATAACTAATTTGAGAACCACTAACAGAGTAGAATTTAATGCTTCCAAAACACAATGCTGTCTGCTATTGTTAAAGCGAAATTTAAACACCCGGCCGTTATCCATGAATGGCACTTGCATCACCGAAACCGATAAACTTTCCATTCTCGGTGTGTGTGTTGTGGCCCTCAAGATGTAAGAAATACTTCACCCCCTCAGATCTGGCTTCAATATATAAGGCATTTATCCGCCCGATATTGAAGTACAATGCCCACATCTGGTCAGGTGCTCCCAAAATATTTCTGCACCTGCTAGATAGGATTCAAACCCGTACGATAAAACTAATAAGTGATACTAATATCACTCAAACAATGGACACTCTCGAACACCGACGTATTGTCTTGTGTCTCACTTTGCTTTTTCGCTATTCTCACCACCAGTAATCCATAGAAATCGCCAGTTGCATTCCGCCCCTTCAAATTTTTAACCGTAACACCCGTCTCGCTATGAATGCTCATCAGTATACCCTCAAGCCTACTTTCGCACGTACTCTAAAATATCGTTATTCGTTCCTAAGCCGTATAACTCGCTTATGGAATGCCCTGCCTAGCTCTTTATTCCCTAGTCATTATAACCTTCAAACATTTATCACCTTTTGACGGTACCTCTCTTTCCATCCTCCCTGATTTTCCTTCACCAGCGCTGTGTGCAAAAAAACAAAAAAAAAATTGCAGTCTGTTATGGAAGCTGAAGGTCATGTAAGCCATAAGTGGTGCTACTCGAGTCAAATTGTACAAAATCTTGTTAGAAAACCATTTTTCATTTGGTCATCGAAATTTACCACTGCAATATCTTAGGATTTGTCTTTCAAAAGCTTCAGGTTTATTCGCTACCATAGGTGATATTTTAAACCAAGTGCTAAAGCCATATGCTAACATTTTTCTAATTGAAGTTTTATACTCGCATAGTCGCAGTTTAGTATTTTGTGACAGATATTTAGATGAAAGCTTTCTTGCGTGTTTGTTAAATTCAGATCTATTGTGTAGATGAATGCCCAAGTACCTCGTCTCTATTTTATGAGGTATTCGATGGTCAAGAATATGTAAGGAGAGTGTTTTACTTGCTTGCCATGTCCTTTTCCGTAAACATTTCTGAAGGAAGTCAGTCCACATTTTCCTGTATTTATACTTAGGCCCCAAGAACTAAGGTAGGAAACTAAAGCGGGTATGTAGTTTCTAATTTTATTTAGATCAACATGACGTCTTACATCACTAGCTAGGGTAGGATTCCTAGCTCCTCGTTCGCAGTATCGTTGAAAGGAAAATCTTGAAGGAATATATTGAACAGGTTAGGTCGAAATATAGATCCTTGGGGAACGCCCGAAAGGGCAGAAAATTCGTCAGATACATCTATACCAATAGATATGCAGGCGCTTCTTGAGCTAAGGAAGCTAGCAATCATTCGAGTGATAAGAAGAGGAAAGTTACGGTTAAGTAACTTAAACATCATTCCTGTGTGTCAAATAAAATCAAAAGCCGCCTGTAAGTCTATGTCCAATGCAACAGTACATTTTGTTGCATAGAACCAAAGAGGCATCTTCCGTCGAATGCCCCTTTCTGTAACCAAGCTGATTATTTGGAATGACATTCATATCCTCGCAAAAGTTATATACGGCTAGAACTCACTTAAATAATTTTCCCACATTGGAGAGCGATGAAAAAGGACGGACGGAAGGAAATTGATCAGGTAACTGAAAGGAAATAATTTGAAACTGATATATTATAAAAAAAACTCACCCAGTAGAATTAATATCAATAACAAGAGGTTCCCATTCATTAAATGTCACATTTTCGGCCATATACTCGTATAACCACTGCATAAACAATGGTTATTTTCCTACAGTCCGGAAAAAGTCAAGGTGATTCTAAATGCTAGCTTTAAGCTGATCAATACTAATACCTGTTATAGTTTCCATTACAGTATCATTTGGGGTTTCACTAGGACGTTTTTTCTCGCCATTAAGATATTCTGGAGAAGTCTCTTGTAGTCGATAGAACAACGAACCAACATTTCCGATTATAAGTTGGCGTTCCTGATTGGTTCTTCCTGCCGATGAAGAGAGCGTCGTTTATAAAGACGGTATCAGAGAAAATATAATACGACAACTCTTGAAACGCTCTTAAAAATTTTATTCCCATCTATTAATAGATAATGGTGCCGATCTTCTATTTATTTTCTTCCGATAGAAATACCATACTCTATGACTGCAAAGATACACGCATCTATTGTAGGCCTATAGCGCATTAAACTATTGTAGTGAGTGCATTTTTATAACGTTTTTTTTTTTACTCAGTAATTGATTTTAGTTCCTTTGAATTAGTGTGAGCTTTTCCACTAAGCTACATTTAGTCCTGGCTTCGATTCAACGCATTTTAATATAAATTTCTAAACAAACATTTTTGTAAAAATTTTCAAGCATATTTTGTTCTTTTTGTTTTTGCAGATATGGTGCTATCCGAAGTGGCTATCAACATTTTGGCCCTCAAGGTGGACAAGATTCTGGTTTTCCAAGTCCTCGTAGTGCTTTAGGTTATCCATTCCCGCCCATGCATCAAAATTCATATGCAACAGGTTATCACTTAGGCAGTTATGCGCCACCCTGTGCGAGTCCGCCAAAAGATGGTAAGTGATTCAATGAAATTGATACAAATAACTTATTTATCATGGTTCAGAGTAGTATGAGTCTATGTAGTACGTACTCGACGCGTACACTCAAGCATTGCCACGAGCATCAGTCTGTCTATTGCCAAATTCACCACTTCAACTTGAATGGAACACTAGCTTCGAGAATCGAGATACATTCATATATGTATGAGCTTGTACCTTAACCTGCAAAGACCACATGGAAATATGTAGGTACTCGTATGTACGAGTATCTAGATAGTCTTTTGTGTTTACTGCTTTGCGTTGTCGTGTTGTTGAATGTGAAAAGTATGTTGTTAAGTGATGCTCAAGTGGGTACTTGCAACACAAGACACACGATGTATGTATACAAAAAAAAGCAAAGAACAACAACAACTCATCACGGTGTTTAACGCTATGACTTTATGCATTAAAAACGAGATACAAAACAAAATACAAACCAAAAAAAAAAAACAAAAAAGCTGAAGAACACGACCGAATAGTGGAACGCGGATTATTCACACGAGCTACGAATAAATGACGGAAGTACCTTCAGTCTGGCTGTCCGCATATCTACTGTAGCTGACTTTCTGTGTGCTATGCTGGAGAAGAGCCTCTTTAGTGAAGTTTGCCTTCCACCAATTGAGACGCAATTAACCTTGAGGTGTAACAGTAGAAAAAATCAAACAAGAAAAAAATCAAGAAATACGAGTACGAGTATTGAAAGATACAAATTGTGCGAATGACCACTCGGAGATTTGCAATGTATCCGTTTTGCAAACGATTTTGACATGCGTCAAGGGCAATGGAGGATTAGAAGAAAGATGTCATGTACAGGGTGTTGGAATTAGAACCAAATATTGGATAAGTGGGAGATGTTGAGTATAGAAACAAGCGGCGCGCTTACTGATTCATAAGGACTTTTTATTTGTAGGTTCACATGGTTGTAAGTTCTTTAAAAATAAGTTTTCCATTCGAAGTAATCTAATTATTCTGCAATCGACCATATACGATCAAACATTGTACACGGTTACTAATTCAAGGTAATACAGCAATATCCTGTAAGGATATATGTATTTCCCTAAAATCAATACAAAACCTATGGAATGGATGCCTTTGACATTTTAGATTTGGGTTTTGGTAGGGGCAGCTATGTCAGAAATATTAATGATTAAATATGGGTTAGAGAAACTTTACTGTATCATCCTTACAGCGCTAGGGAAAAGGTATTTTCAGTTTGAAGAAGGATAACATGAAAGCTAAGTTTGTGAGTATCTAGTAAAAAATCAATGCGATTCTTATAATAGGCAGTCCAGAAGCCAGCTGGGTAATTGTGTGTTTGGGGAAGATATTGGAAGCGGCTTTCTTTGGCATTGCCTCTCGATTTTTTTCAAGCGTGCTACAAAGTCGCCCAATGAGAGCTTCAGCTTATTTAAAAAAATCAATTTTATTTTCTAATTCCACTTTCGTGAATATTTTCTTACACCAAGGATTACGGAGAGGACAGACCAATGTGACATTCTCATTCAATTCAACCGTCTAGGTGTCAAGCTCACATGGTTGTCAGAATGAGAAGTGACGTTTTGAGTCATGTCCTGCAAAGATACCAGTATCTACATTGTAAATAAAAAGCGAAACGTTGGAAGAGTACTCTTCAAAAACTATCTACTTGTTTTTTTTTGAACATGCGAAGGGTGTATTCATTGACAATTTTGATGTCTAAGGCCTATTGCCACTTAAAAGCTGTCAAAGTCAGTTTGAGCTTCTGTCAAAAAAAGAGTATAAACTTCCAGGTTACCTGTGTAGATGGTGTCTATAAGCATTTGCATCAGATTCGAATATATTTGAATCGACGTTTCCCATAATATTTGGAGCAGTTTTCTTTCCGTTGTAAGCCAAGTTGCATGACGCTGGAACTTTTTGTTGATTTTTAGACTTAGGCGGTTTTTAATAAAAATTTCCTTTACCTTTTGTATTGGTTACACTCAAAACAAATTACGAAATTACTCTTTCGGATTCGGCTAATGGCAATCTCACTAGCGGAAAGGCTTTAGAAAATTAATAAATCATTGTTGACTCTTAATAGGCACTTTCAGATATTTGCCATTGTCCAGACAACTTTTTCCGTATTGGACAAGTATCGAATCTTGTGTGTAGATGACAGGTAAGGAGAACGATCTCTGAGATTTGGCATTCCTCAGATGTTGCAGCCAATATTTTCGAATTTCTTGAATAACACTTAAGAAGGCTAGTCCAGGCACCAAAGACGTTTTCTAAAATTTGTCATTCCTGTTTCATTATTTTCCTTGTTACACGGTGTTATTTTGAACAGCACTGACTGAATGAAAATTAATTTCTCCAAGACATAATGCCGTGCTCTGCCATTAAAGCGAAGTGTAAACATGCAACCCTGACCCATGAATGGCATGGCGGGAATGCGCTACGGTTTCATTGGAGCACAATGTACACATCCAGTTACATGCTCCTAGAACTTCTCTGTACTTTCTGAACATGAATCAAAACCGTGCGACAAAACGCAAAAGTGACGCCAGTATTACCCAGTCAATTTCAATCTGCCTCCAATAAGATAATGGTCCGAGTCGATGTTAGCAGCTTTTAACGATTAAACATCCAAAACAATGGAGTAGAGTATTGCGTCGATTGCAATATGATCAATTTGGTTGAAAATTTATTCATCAGCTGATATCAAGGTGTGGAAGCCATGTGTTGGTTTTAGTAATATTTCGTCCCGTCCGTTTCCGTAGGTAATGTCGTGAAGGCTGTACTTTCCCACTGTATCACCAAAGATGCTCTCCTTCCTCAACTTGGAGTTAAAATCTCCAGAGTAGACTGGACCTACTAACTGGAAGTGATAATTCCAGAGCGAACGTTCAATTCACTTTGCTAGCAAGTGGGGCACCAAGCAGGTAGATAAGCTAAAGTATTCCGAAAACTTAGGCTACGTGCTTGGTTGCTCTGATGAATACGTTGCGACAAACAAAATATCAAATATTTATGACATATTCATAAGGATGCTAACAATATTCAGAATACATATGTTCTGTAACCGTACCCTTATTCAATGCTGACGGCTGAAAATAAATTGCTTACTTAGGTAGCGCTACACTTCGGGGTGAACCTGTGCCTTAACTAACAAGCCTCGCCAGTTAGTTCGGTCTTTAGCTGACTACCTCTCAGTTGCAGATTATATTAGAAGACTCTGCGGGCCAGAGTATTGGTGCCTATCCGCTCTGCATGTCTTAGTTATATCATGCGACTGATGCGTATAGTTCGTCGTTGAACCTTCTGCTTCAAAGCTCGTCAATGCAAATGGAATCGAATATTTTTCGAAGTTTTTTTCTCTCCAAACGACTGGCAGTTTCCATTTCTGTACTAGCGAACACACCGGCGACAGTCAACTGAGTTCTCCTAATAATGTAGATATCGATATCATCGGCGTACGCTAGTACTTGAAAGATTGTGCCTCCAGTTTTCGCTTGTGAGTTCTGAAGTCACATGATAGTGCGTCACCTTGTTCAAAAACTTTTTTGACATCAAAGGTCTCGGTTAAGTCGCTGCAGTCTTTCACGGAGCAGCGATCGTTATTCTTCACAGGCGGACGATCTTGGCAGGGATGCCAAATCTAGACATGACTCTGTATAGCTCGTCTCTATAAGTGCTGTCACATGTGAGCTTAAAATCGACGAAAAAATGGTGGGTATCGCTTTGTACTTCTTGACTTTTTCCCAGGATCTGCCGGAGTGTGAAAATTTGGTCAATTGTGGATTTTTCTCGTCTGAAACCGAACTTGTAATGACCAATCAGGTTGTTGGCGAAGGGTTTCATATTTCCACACAACATGGCAGATAAGATTTTGTATCCGATAGTGATGTGACTTATACCAGCAGTTTTGGCATTTAATGAAATACAGGTAGATACCCGCCCACGCTTCTCAGATTACACTGATCTAGTGCCATTACGTGTGTAGTGATGTAGCATACCAAATTCCAACACAATGTAGGGCGATCTGAGTATACACAATTCTGGGTGGCTTAGACATTCTGGATAGACAACACCCGAAAGACGGTGTGTTGAGATCTTCGCTGCGGAATACAACTTGACCCAGCTTGTAAATGAGCCCACGCGAATACCAAACGTTGATAATCACACCAACAAAACCCTGAACTTGTTTTTAACTTCTCACCCTGATAAGTATACTGTTAATCTGGTCTCCCCTCTAGGCTCAACCGACCATTGTGTCATATCAGCTAATTTCCCGTACACCGACCACACAGTTAGAGAAAAACTTCCTAAAAGACAATACGAGAAAACCAACTGGAGCGATCTTAACAGCTTCTTTAGGAATTTTATCTGGTCGTTATGTTTCCTCAATAACAACGTGGATGCCGCTGTTGATATGATCACATACCCTATTCTCTTTGGAATGAGATCCTTTATCCCTCATCGGAAGAATAGTATCAAACCAAAATTTAAGGCATGGTACGACTCAAGCTGTAAAGAGGCTATCAGGGTTAGATAAATGTTTTCTCGGTCCTTCAAGACCAACCCGACCGTGGAAAACCGAAAAAAGTTTAAACGAGCCAGGAATGACTGCAACGTCTTTCTCAAGCGTGTGAAATTTCAGCACGACTAAAAGTTGTGGCAAAAAATAGTACAATGTTCCAAAGGTAGTAAAAGCTTTTGGTCGTTTGTCAAAAATATTAAAAATTCTGCCTCATTCTCTATACCAATGCTGATTTACAATGACATTCCAGCTGGCAGCTCTTTAGACAAGGCCAGTCTGCTTGCTGCGACCAGCTCGTGTAGTAGCAAGAGCACTTAAGGATCGTAATATATACAAATCCGCTGGTCCAGACGGTATATCTCCCCTTCTGAAGAGGTGTTCTTCCTCGCTGGTAAAACCATTGCTTTATACCAAAGGAACCAAAGCCTACATCAATATGGCGAAAGCAACATAGTTGCACTTGGTATTTCTAGGGCATTTGACAGAGTTTGGCGTCAGGCTCTTTTTTCGAAAATGCATGCTTTTGGAATTGATGACTCCGTTCTTCAACGGACTAGAAATTATCTTTCCAAACGTTCAATTCAAGTTGCCTTAGATAGTTTCAAGTCTGATATCCACAAAATAAATGCTGGTGTGCCTCAGGGCTCCGTTCTGAATGATCTCTTGTCTGCTACTTCTAATCCAATAACTTCCTTTGCTGACGACAATACTCTCTGCTTTTCATATTCGTTCCCGGACTCACGTCCCTACTCTTAGGCTGTAGAACGGGAATGGCAGCGTATGTTGAGCTCATTAAATCCCGATATTAACAGCATAACCAATTGGGGAACTATCTGCTATGCATCCAAAACTCAATGCTGTCTGCTGTCATTAAAGCTAAATTCAAATACCCTGAATGGCACTTACGAGTACATCAACGAAACCGAAAAACTATTTTTGAAGTCGGCGCACAAGGTTTGTCTCTTCAAAAGTTTGGATAATTTCATGATTACAACGATCATAAAGAAGAGTACTAAGTTTTCGAGCAAAGTTTGTTGCCTCATCAGTCACGGTGGTAATTCTTAGGTCTCTGTGAATATCACAATTTCTTATAGTACATGCAGCACTCACGATTGCTCTTAGCGTTTCGATTTGAAATGTTTACAGTAAAGCAATATTGCTTGGTTTGGTACAAAACTCCAAAGTTATATACCTTGCTATACACCCACGTGTATTTCTTTCAGTTTCGAGTATTCATGAACATGAACGAGTCTGTTTCCGAAGTAAGATTCCATTATTCTATACATTCTTTCTGATAAGATTTGTCGTAGCTTATACTTCGGCCTCCGTGCTATGCCTTGTCGAAGGTTTGCGATACGTCGGCAAAAGCGTTTGAACATATCTTTTTCTCTTCTACGGCTTTTTAAATTTCATTCATTATTCGATAGACCTGATTCGTTTTGGAATGTTTAACCCTATATCCAATTTGATGATCCGTGATCAAGCGTTTTTTCATTCCACTTGAACCGGCGGTGTTCTATTTGTGAATTTTTTATATTTTCTTTGATCTGTCTTGTCCTTTTGACTGGCTTAACGGTCTTGGGCTGATCGGTTTTGGGATGTTCTAATCTTGGGTCCGGGTATACTTCTTTCTTCATATTCTCGTATATCACGTTTTTTTTTTTTAATTCTTTGGCTATTTCGAAACCTGAATAATACGCTGGGTGGTTTCCGGTGCAATTTGTGCAAACTGCTAGGGTGTTCTTATTTATGTTGCGCTCTTCCGAGAGGTGTCTGCCACTGCATTTTATGCATCGCAGTTCTTTCTGGCTGCGTGTGATGGAAGCCTTGACATCGTTTGCACCGAGGTATCGTTCTTTTGCCCTTACGCACGGGTGCGATTTTGACGCTGATATTTAAAATAGTTTTGATTTTGAAATTGAAAGATCGGCCTGACGCTTCTTGCTAGGGTTTTTCTTAGAGTCCGTATTGGCTTTGCTTCCCACATCTTCCTCGTCCGTGGAATATTCGCTTTCGTGACTGTTCGCCGTTGCCTCACATTCTTTCGGTACTCGAGAGTTCTTGAGATCCTCGTTTTCTTTTCGCATGGAACCTAATTCCTTTTTAAGTTCGTGGAAGAATCGCCCCATTCCATTAAGTCTAGCTGGGAGTTCGTTGTTCTCTATTTCGAGGTATTTCATTTTCAGTGAGTCCTGAGATGGTGCAGGAGATCGACGTACCTTTGTTCTTTTCTCAGAAGGACTAATTAGCAATAAACGGCTCTCCCCAGAATAAGTAGAGCCTACCTCCTGAGAGGGTGGATTTTCCAGCATAACTGGGCTACTATCTGGGGTATTTAATCTGTTTGTTTTGTCCATTACCTTTTTTTTTTTTTTTTTTTAACTTATTGTTATTATGAAAATAGGTTAGTTAGTTCTATTCCCAGCCGCCCCTCTGAGGACAAAACCGTAACCAGTGTGCCGCGCAATATTTATCAGACACTCTTTGATTTAACCTTCAGGTTTATCTTTCAGTAATAACCTTACTGTCAAGTGTGGCCCTACCAAGAGGGCATGTTCCAGACAGCATCGCTTATAACATCATAAAGCCGGCTATTTGATGTCGATGATTGTATTGGATCTACCTACAATTGGTTATTAGATACCCCTTAACCTCTATTTTGACACAGTTGGGTATGGAGAAGAACCTTGGTGCGTTCAGATTTATAAAACTGTGTTGAGGAAATTTAAAGACTGCGAGGCTTATGCATCCATTGGGACATGTAGGTATGTTAACGCACTTTTTGCTGCAGTAGGATCTGGTTGTGCATTCTTAGAAATTTGAGATTCAGGGATCCAGTTTAACATTTTTTAATTTCGCTAGTTGCCAAAATGACAGATGTCAAAAAGACTTATTTCGCTTTCACAGCAATTAAACGTCAGACAGGTAATATAGGTTTTGACATAAAAATCACTTTGAAAATGAATCTGTTCAGTGTGGATTAGCGACCAAATGTATTTGTTATTTAATTATTGTAACTTAAATTCGATTTAAAAGTAGGAAATTTGATGTTCAAGCCGACTGTTATCCCAATAATTTACAGCACAGCTTTTAACAGATCGTTGGATTTGACTCGCGAAACTTATTATATATTACCAGACAGATGTTGCCAATTTAAGGAGATGATTCTGTATACGAGTATCAATAGAATAAAATTGTGTCAAAATTCCTAAGTCATGAGAAAGCATGAACAAAATTGTAAATACCACCTTTTAAGGAGCAAAAAACATGCCAAAATCGGTCACAATTTTTTGAGCTGAATTTCTGTTATTTCAAGCCGACTTGGGCTGTCACAGCCGCATTTAATCCATCAACAACACCAACGTGAAAAGCATGAATGTGTAAATGGAAGCGACTAACTTGACAGTTTACTTTCACTTGACGGAAGTTCAAGCGATAAACTCTCGTCTTCATTGTCACTGAAGCATTTTTAGTTTGCTTGGGGTATGTGTGTATCTGGATGGTTTTAAGACTTCGGGTTTTGTGCCCTCGGGGTTACAAGTCAGTAATATAAAATACACCTGCTTATGTGTATGCAAAATCGTAGTTAACAATGTAATGCTCATGCTGGTTCGATAACTAGTGTCAAGGCTATCAGTTAAAAGTCAATTAATCATTGTAATACGTACTCTGAACATCAGTCAGTAGCAGGTGGAGTGATAGGCAACAAAACTATCTGTCGATTTGAATGATTACATAGAGAATTGTCATATAGAGAGGAGTTTTTTTTATATATTTACATATGTACATATAAGTGTGAAGTAGGAACTTCTGGAGATGAGATCTGTTACGAGTACTTTGTTTTCAACTTCTCCATAATTTTGAGATAGCTTCTATCGTAAAACAAGATAAGGTCTAATTCTTGAACTAGACTTTGTTATAGATTGGGTTAATATCGTGCAAAATTTTCTAGGCACGGTCGCGAATGATCGAAGGATAAGGTGTTTATCTAGTCCTTAGGCTCACCCTGCGTGCTGCAAGTAGAAAGAATGACGATAAAAAGGTCTTACCTTGGCTAAATAAAAAAGTAATTACTGTTTAGGATATCTGTATCGCTTAAAACTTTAAGACAGCACCAGATTACCGTTCGTCTCCTAGGAAGATAGCGTGCTGTTCCATATTCCCCTTTGTCAGATGTGGAGGATAGGAACATTCTAGGGAATTTCAAGCCCGTGGAACTTCGATACCTATGGGTCTTATCACGAGGCCTTGCCTCAAAGTCAAGAAATCAACAAGACTTGGTGTACATTGAAATGATTTCTGAAAAAGCTGCATGGAAGAGAGAGGTGAAACGAAATCGGATAGAGCAGGACTGGGATGAATGAGATCTTACATAAAGAGATGAGCTCGAAACAACAAGTTGACATGTGATGATGCAGGGGAAATGACTTTTACGGACCATTACGGTGTATCCAAATGTGATAGAACAGCTAGTGGCTCTCAATCTTCCAGGGGTAATGAATGAAAGCATTCAACTCTTTTAATTGTAATGCAGTCAGTTGTCTGAGTAAAAATGTTAATTGCAATCCAAGTAATCATTCGTTTAATGTTGTATCTTTCAATGTAGCAGGCTTAGGCAGCAAATTAATTCAATATCCGTCTAAGTAGAGCTGAACCTGGAACAAATCTCCGTACCACTGGATTGCTTGCCACCAAAACTGGAAGAACAAAAATGTGAAAAAGTACAAAGCGAATCTAAACCTCGAAATAAATGGAATAAACAATAAAAAAGAGGTATAGAACTACTTACAATATTTATCTCAAACGCAGCTAGATCCTTACAACCCAAAACAAGAAAGCAAATTTGCTTTGACTGGGAATGCGTGACAGACAGTAAAATATCGATTGCTTCTTTCTAAGGCCCATGCTTTATGGGCACAAAAGATGCGAAATGTATGCACCAGATTGCAAATAAGAAGTTCATAAGCATTTGCGAACAGAAACAAAGCTTGCGGTAGGTCCTTTTGGAAGATGGCAAACACGCTTAACTTTACGCTGTCAGCGAATGGCATCAAAGTTGAAGCACCTATTATAGCCGAATCGTAGAGCTGCTATTGTACATCTACCGCAAAGTCAAAACTATATGCAATGTGATCTACCTCACATCGAAGTAAACTATTTAGATCGACCTATAGCTTTCCAAAATGTCATCAGAGTTATACATAGATTCAGCTGAAATAAGGTCACAGTATAAGATCATATTTCTTCATGATTGCGCTGATACCTTCCTGCGGAGGCTCAAGGAAACGTATGGTTTTATTCTTATTGCTGTCGAGGTGCCATAATTTTCCAAGAAAAATATAATATTCCTGATATTCAAGAAAAGAGACCCAAAAGAACCGATCTACTACAACTATCTTTCCTAAATGTGAGTACCAACATTTTTACAGGAATTATCTTGGAACGCCTAACAAACTGATTACGTGAAAATGACCTACTTAGTGAATTTCAAGCTGGTTTCCGTAAAGATTATTCCACAGTCGACAACCTTTTCTCTTTAACAAGCATCGCGTGGACGTTTTTGAAAAAAGGGTAACAAACTGTATGCCTTCGTCGTGGATTTTAAGGCGGCTTTTGATTGCATTGACAAAAACAACACAAAAACAACACATAGTGGTCTGGGATGGAGACATTTTGTTTAACTGGTTTCAATTTAAATCTGGAGTAAAGCTGAGTCTGCTGAGCCCTTTTCTGTTCTCAATCTTCCAGGAAGAGTGACGATGTCATAATACTCGCTGAAATACCAAACATGCCACAAATCATGATAAATTAGCTGTAACAATCCTGCCAAATATGGAACTTGTAACTTAGAAAATGTTCCGACTGCCAGAAAATACGTCAAACTACATGTTGTACCTGGAATCTGGGTTGCCACCGCTCTATGTGTTTACACTTAGACTACATTTCCTAAACGTGTTGAAAATTGTATCACAACCATATCTTCACCATAAAGAGTCTACGAGTATGCAACTCAAAAATCATAACCTCCATTTCTTTACCGAATGGACTAGGCAGGGCCGTGAGCATAATACGAAGTCCACTTAAACAAAAAAAACTTAGGAAATGCACTGAACATTTAATCAAGTTCGAAGGACCCTCACGATAGTTCTTTTAGTTTAAAATACAAAGCCAACAAAGTCAAGTAAGAAACATTTATAAAGTTTTTAACCGTCGATCGGAATAGCTTGATATTCAAAGCCAGGGGCGAACTACTGCAATTAAATTACATTCCACACAGAACAAATGGAAGTGATGCAATCATAGAACAAGACAAGACGGCGTTCATTTCATTGGAGCCTGCTCTATGCCTAGCTCAATTAGAACATCCTTTTATGGAAAACCACTGTTTTCGGATGAAGTCTCTTGCGTTCTAAAGGGAGAAAACTGTTTAAATTTATAAAATCTACTTTGAAATACCGGCTGCAAATTGTAAACTAAGCTTTTTAGAAAAATAATGATGAAAATGAATTAATTCTATAAATTCAAAACTTCCTTTCCTTGGCTGACGATAAAATCCAAAGCTTATCGTAACTCTTGTAACTGAACTAATTTTTCATTACACTACTACTACTACAATAAACTCACTTAAGTTGTTTGAGAGAAGGTTTTACTATTCAATCGCTTTCTTCTTATAAAGAAGCCGTGATTGTCAAGATATATTCATGGTTGGTGTTGGTTGGGTTGGTGTAGTTTTCAGAATGAAAGTCTTTTGAGATAAAGTCCGTAACTACCTCTTGGTTGTATCTGACTGGTGTGATGTTCCTTAAAGAAATCACTTTGTGTTCGTCCGATTATATCATTATCATCGCCGTATTTTTGTAGAATTTTTTAAGGAATGACGTTTAAAAAAAAATTGCCATACAACGTTTTAAAGGATCAGTTTAAAGGGTCTTCTATCTTGAGAATTGAGCAAACAATGCTGAGATTTCTTTCAATTGGTATATGTGGTGTATTACCAAATCAATTTGCATTACTCTAAACAGCCCCTCGGGTAAGTTGTCATTTTCAACAGTTTTGTAAAGCATAAGCCTGTAGATGTTTATATCTAGTGATTACTATCATCCGATTTGAAAATTTCGTTCTACATATGCAAATGATGCTTCCGGGTTTTAATGTTTATACGAAACAACATAGAATACAAACGCATACCATCAGAAAACTTTTCGTACGAAAATATAAAAATTTATCTAACCGAAGAAAAGAAGTACGTACGAGTATTTCGAATATATAGGCCACCTGGTTTCAGTCAAAGAGCGTTCATTGAAGAAATCAGAAATAACCTAGGACAAATTTGAAAAAAGGAAGAAAAGATTGTATTGGGGGATATGAATATTAATAGCCGTGGCTTGAACTCAAACTATGTCAAGGATTATTTAGAAGTGCTAGCGTGGCTGGGACTGATGAACGTGATCACAGAATATACGAGGATAGATCTGAAAAGAGGGACTAAGTCTGTGATACATCACATTTTAATAAGCAGAACAGACAACCAAATAAATTCGTTCGTAATTGAAAGCGATATAACTGATCATTACCCAATCATGTACTCAACAAATGGACTAAAAACTGATATCGAAAGAAAGATTAGTGCATCCTACATTTATAAATCTAAGGTGAATGAAGCAGATTGGGAAGATATGTTAAATGCATGCGACACCATGGCCCTATATGAGTTTGTAAGTCAAATGATATACTCAAAAAATCTACAAATACTAGAACGTTAAAGAGCAAATGCATAAAAAATTTCTGGATGTCTCCAAGTTTAGCTGCAAAATGTAAAAAAGAGATGAGCTTTACAGAAGGTGGGAGAATAATAGACTGAGCAGAATTTACGAAACTGAATATAACAACTTCTGAAAAAAGCTCAATAGAGAAATTAAAACACAGAAATCAAATTTCTATATGAACAAGTTCAATGAAATTAAATCTGACCCTCTTAAGACTTGGCTCAACGAGATAATGGGAAGAAAAAAGCTAAGCGTTGTACCACATGTCCAATTTTATAGTTACAATTTAAAAGCCAATATTATTTTTCCGTACATTTTCATTCAATCAAAATAGGATCCTTTGGCATTTACGACATTCTTCCAAAGTGATACAAGGTCAAATATGCCTTTTTCGTAGATGTGCTGACTTTTTGAGGCAATTAAATCTTCAAAGGCTTTTATGACCTCTGCTCAGTTTCGGAAGACTTTCTACCGGCAAAATGAATCCAGATTGCGGAAAAGATAGTAATCCGTTGGGGAGATATCTGGAGAGTACGGTGGATGGATCAGGAGAACGAACTTCTTCTTTCGTTTAAAAACAGCATTCCGGTTGCTTACGCTGACCATACCGCGATAGTGGTGCGTCAGAGATCTTTGGAGGCTGCTACAAGTATAATGCAAACTGAGTTTAACAATGCAATCAAATGGTGTCATGAAATCAGCTTGGTGATCAACTCGGCAAAAACCAAGTTGATGCCCATACGAAGTCCACAGCATAAATACACGCAGGAGCGGGTATACTTTGAAAATGATGTCTGCCATAAATAAAGCAAATAGTTAATTGAAGTCGTTGAAAGCTACAAATATCTAGGAGTCATCATTGATAGCCATTTCATCTGGGACAAGCAAATTGACAAGATACCCTCAGACTTAAGGAAGGCTTCATTTGCATTGGCGCATCTTAGACATCAGGCCACACCACAAATTTAAAAAAATGGTATACTACGCCCTGATTCAAACCAAGTTAAGGTATGAAATACTGGCCTGGGTCAACGCCTCAAAAACTCACATCCAGAAATTCCAAAAACTAGAAAACAATGTGTTGAGAATAACGAAAGGACATTAGTTCTGGAATATTATGATGACAATCGGTTTAAGAGGATAATTGAACATGATGTCAACACCAGAAGATGTGCCCTTGATATGTTACAAGTGCCCCGCAACTACAACAACTATGGTATAAATCAGCTCAAATATAGGATTTCCTCAATACTAAATGAGTGAATTTTACCACTTAAAAATGTTGCAAATGTTAAAACTAGAAACAAAAAATTAAAGACATTCATAAAAATAAAATGTATATATACATATGTACATACAATATACATATATGGCTTTGAATAATGTTTACAAAACTAAGCTTACTCAACCTAATTTTGATTAAACTTTTAAACTGCAACCTTTTGCAGAAAAGCCATTAAGGCTTCGCAGAAACTTATACAAGTTGTTAATAAATGTTCCGAAATGTAGTCCGAAGAATAAATGCTTAAATACTTAATAATACAATTTATACAATTGACATATCCTTTTTTCTTCAGTCACATAATAGCGTCTCTCTACATTATCAACCGTGCGCTTTTCATGCTCATTTATTTCATGTTTCGCTGCGTATACTAGCCAATATTCTTCCTCCACCAGGGCCGATTACAGTGCTTGATGGTGGTCGCAAAAAATCTCGTGAGACAATTTGGGATATCCGATCATCAAAAGTTCTGCCGACCTCTTTCGATTGCAACCGTCCCACGTCAAACTGCATTCCAATATTCTTTTGTTTTCGGCAAGTTTAGGACACCCGCAACCGCAACAAAGCAGGGGCCTGAAACAATTTTCGCTATCATACTAAAAAAGTACTTTGCGTCGATCGTAATTGACACAGGTTGACCACAATTTGGTCGATGGTTGACTAATCGGGAGTCTTTCAAGTGTGCATATAAATGTTAGGATGAGAGAAACGCGTACTAGTCGTAATAATATTTTACCCCGCCGCGATGTCTATAGGCACAGATCTATAGTGATGGTGTCATGCAGATTATACTTTCCAACAAAACCATCAAAGGTGTCTTTCTTTCTTAGCCGTGAGTTAAAATCGTCCGAGACGTGTATATTTTCTCCAGCGGCTCTTAGAAGTGTGAACTTAGTGATCGTTTACACAAGTCCATGTTCAAAGAAGTATGAATGCAGCTTAAGGTTTTTCCAATATGGTCGCATTTCTCACTGAGCCTCAGCCGGGAAAGCTTCTTCCGTGTTTGACACTAAAACACAAATGTAAGGAATTCCATTATAATCTCAAAAGGACAATCAATCTACGAGTATTCACCGTCTGACACTTCAACTTGAAAATAAATTAAATCAACCAGCCGGTATACGATAACACCTTCCATTAAAGTCAATGCACTTTGTTTCAACTATCCCTCCCCCTCAGGAAAGTCTGGGCTTCTTGTGTTGTTTTCATTAAAACCGGCGGCGTCGAGTGCAAAGCATTTTTCATATCAGTGGCCAGTAAATAATTAATTACGCCAAACGAAAGTGTAATTACCGTAATAGTAATTACACAGTAGCAACAAACTTTGCATCCACATGAGGGTATGCGTGTGTGATACTCGTATTATACTCGTATGTGTGCGTATCCATGGGTTTTTTTTGCTGCATTCTTGCAACGAATTGGTGCGAAAACATGCACACACCATCTAAAACTTTGATCGATCTCTGGGGAGTTAGGTTTTTTAATTTATAGTATAGTGCGTGTGCAGGATATACATACATATGTGCACACACATACATGTGTATGAATAGTAAATTTGTAAATGCTGACAAACAAGTGGACCACCTTGAGGTATATGCGCAGCAGTAGAATCCACCTGCTTGAAGTCTTGTTCGATGTTTTCGCGGGTGCTAGCTTTAAGTTCAAATGAGTTACAAACTGAAATATGATGGAGAACAGGGGAAATATAGGTTTATGTCTTCTCTTTCTGGCAGAATAAAAAAATCAAATTCGATTATTTTTTTTAATTATCACACCGACCGGCATGGCGGCGCGGCGGCCCAAAACCTAGAGTAGCACACATACTTTTGCTGTATAATAGCGCAATCGTTACTGCCTGCTTTGCCTGTTCGTACTCGTATGAACTAAATTTACAATATCCATGAGTTACAATACGAAACAGATACTTGATGCGTTAACGAAAGAGGGGGAGTATTACTCTTAGATACGGATACATACCCGTACATGATACATGCCTTAAAATGAATAAATGGTTACAAGCAATCTATAAATGAGGTGTTAATTATATGTCATTAGCATTACATGTACGAAACTGGACGGCATTAAGTTCATAGGTTTTATCATCGTGTGTCTTGTATGTGTTTCCCACGTGGGGGTGTTACATATACTCGTGTGTATAGTGCGAGAAATGGCAAATTTTTGGCGCAAATATCTCTCACAACCTTCAGGTTTATCTTTTCGCTCTTTACTTAGTTTAGGCGTATATATCAGCACGAGAAACGTTTAAGAATCTAAATGTGGAACTAAAGGACGAGACGATGATTCTTTTGAGAATTCGTGGAGATTTAAGAGCCATTAATGTGTATTTATGACTATCCTGAGCTTACAGGGCAATGTGAGAAAGGTCTTCAGTTTCTTTCGATAAATATCAGATACTTGTACTTCATTTCAGTCCCGTCTTTAACGATCTTTCTTCAACACAAAGTCATGACGAAAAATTCGGTATTTACTGGACGAAGTTGGTTAAGGGATTGACTACTGAAAAATTTAAGAAGAAAACTCAATCCTTTGAGTTGTTGCTGTTACGTTAGATAGTAGTGAAATAATTCAACGATCATCGCCGGCAATAGTTGTACGCAACTGGCGAGTAAAGTCGCGCAGAACTATTTCCAATCAATTGTAAAAATGTTCTTCTCTTTTCGTCTCGTCCTCATGCCAGTAGAATTACCTCTATCCAGTGAAATGGAATTGGTAGGAAACATATATTTATATATTCACCAGACTTAATTTAATCTATCCAATGTCCAAGCCCAAAAAATATATATGAGTCTGACCTAATTCAGTGTCAACTTAGGCATTGAAGAGTATAATTCTAGTATCAACCAAATTACAACAAGTTTAAGCATCTTTGATGAATATGCTGCATGCCATCCATGTTCTCCGCATTCATGTCCGTAAAGAGAATAAAACTACTGGAGACGGATAATTATTCATGTACCCATGCTCAGGCTTGCATTCTTCAGTATAACTTTAGAGTACTCCGGATATCATCTTCGGCTGTGAAATTTGGGCATGCACTTGAGTGCCAAAAAGAAGCGCAAAGTTGCCTAGAAAAATAAAAGGCCAACAATCAGGCATTTAGTACGACATACAGGAAAATCGATGTCCCATTTCCTTCCACACTTCACATTATATTCAACATTTTCAAGACATATTTCTCAAGCACTTATAACCGGTATCATTATATCCCTGATCAGGGGTTTCGATTCAAAAGCCACCATTCACTAGAAACATCATTTGCCAGGTACACCATAGATCGATGGTACTACAAAAGAATCACTTAGGTAATTGAGAAATTTCTTGAATAGACAAAGATTTGGCCAAGCGAATTGCTTGATATCTTACAAGCTTTTGACAAGGGATTCTTGAATACTTGAAGTTCAAATTACATCAAGCTTTGTACTTCTGCATAGATATTATACTTAATTAATTAAAAGTTGTAATTTGTAACGCGTATAAGTACATGGAATGCTATGTATTTCTCCCGTTTATCTGCATTGCTATTGCGCTGATCGTGGAGCTTGCTGAATTCACAGACCTTACTACAATTCTACAGGTCCCCTTATTTTAAATCCTAGAAACCTAGTTAGAAACCAAGAAACCAAGCGTTGGTTGACATATATGCCGTTTGTTCTATTGGTTGTGACGTACAACCCCTAATTCCCGATACAATACATCTACTACTACCGCTACTGATCTAGCAATGGGCTTCTTTGCCTCTTTTTTGTAATTTAGCTGTTTAGCTTAGATGCACTTTATCGGCTTCGCTATTTTCGCTATGTTTGCTATACGAAGTCCACCGTTGAGACCAAT
The DNA here is from genome assembly GCA_949129095.1 of Volucella bombylans. Taxonomy (NCBI): domain Eukaryota; kingdom Metazoa; phylum Arthropoda; class Insecta; order Diptera; family Syrphidae; genus Volucella; species Volucella bombylans. Next base: position 83,852,342 of record OX422141.1, on the reverse strand, counting down.
GGTTGGATATTGTAGAAATAGGGTTGGCACTGAGAGGTGTCACCTTGGAGATGCTCAGTGTTGTAACTGTTTCTAAACCTCAATAGTGCTTATTTTACCTCCAATCATCGGGGACTGGTCAATGTCCTTCTGGACTCGACTTCACAAACTTATAAGCGCAAGTGCTGACCAGGAGTTAAAAATCGCTGCACTATAAACGTGACAGCGTAGGAATTCCCCAGATGGATTCAATGGTGAAGTAAAATCCCGGAAGAAAGCAAACAAAACCTTATCCGGGCTACTCCGACATGTTTGGAGCTCAGGTCGGTAAGCATTTCCGAGAATAAGTCTGGGATTTGGAAAAGAGATGGTGGCGAATGAGCCCTTAATGGACAAATGGCATGACTCACAACGGGTTACTGGTACCTCATAACAATCCATATTAAGGATAAATTTGCCAATATTAGCCTGATCTGAGCGCACGCGTCGCAAAAGAGAAAGAGGACATCACCAAAGATAGCTTCTACGAGCTCTTCGACAAGACCTTCAGACAGTGCCCCATCTATGACATTAAAACTATCCTCGTCGATTTTAATGCAAAGCTATTAAGAGAGAACATCGCAAGGGCAAGCTCCAATAATACTGTGAGAAATTTTGACGTCAGACGACAACAATCGCAAGATATCACCAAATCATTTTCCGATCGAGCCTTCCTTAACCTCTTAAGAGGTCGTATGCGGCCAGCATCAAGTATCGAAGACCAGTGGCAATGTCATCAGAGATGCCGCCTCTGATGTGCTGGGTTTCACACGGCCACCACAACAAAACCCCTGGTTTGACAACGAGTGCCAGGAAGCACATGCAGCTAAGAAAGAGGCATACTAACCGACTAGAGCTGCTCACGAACTCCACGAGCAGATGAGGAGAGACAAAGACCGGCTTCTCAGGAGGAAAAGAATGATGGAATGAGATTCAGAAGCTTCACCAAAAGGTAAAAGAATATGCCACGGACGCAAATCATGGACCGAAGTCTGTAGAGACGAACAAGCGAACATAGTAGTGGAGTACACTTCATTTATGTACACTGTATATCCGCGATGACGAACCAATTAATGTTGTCAGGCAGAATGAACCTTTAAACCTGGAGGATGTACGAGTAGATCAACAATTCCATCCACCCGATCTAGATGAAATGAAGATACCCGTATCTAAGCTTAAGTCCAAGAAAGCTACTGGAGCGGCCAGCTTGACTGGCATACATAAACTTATCTGTACAATTTAGTAGGACGAAAGTATGCCCGATGAATGAAGCTGTTCGTCAACAACTTGATTGGTTAATATAAGTGTGGCTTCAGGCCAGGAGAGTTCACCAGATCTTGGAAGAAACCCATGAGCTCCAAATCGATACACACAGCATATTTCTCGATTCTAAGGCCGCGTACGACAGCATCTATAGCGATGAGCTATACAGAGCAAAGCAATCTCTGATGTTCGCATCCCTCCCAAACTCAGCCGTTTTTTTTTTGTTTTTTTTTTTTATAATTTACGCGCGCCTAAGGGGTTGATACCCTTTTACTGTTGCCAGGGCGCGGGCGGAAAGATAGAAGGAGGAGAAAGGAAAATTGTTTTTGTAGTGGTTTGAAACTCAGGTGTGTTTGGTTTCTATGTTTGCTCTCCAGGGGTGGGAGTCCAAATAGGACGGAGAGTTTTTCTTCACTCAGAGTGATTCGAGATATAATTCCCAGTATTTTTTTCATTGCTTGAAACTCTTATAACAGCCAAATCTACGTGTCAGTGTTATGCCTTCACACGCAGAATTTTTTTGTCTGAGTTCCAATTATACAATGAAAAACTGATTTTGCCATGGGCAGGATTCGAACCTGGACCCTCCGAGTGAGAAGCGTTTGCTACTACCACTACACCACGGCATACCCGTGTGTATGATAATAATGCACGTTGCTCCATCAAGGTCGGGAAAGAATTCACCGAGACCTATGATATCAAAAAAGGATTTAGAAAAGGCGGTACGCTGTTATCCGAACGTTCTGATCGACAGATATAACTTTGGGGTAGTTAAGGTCTTTGTCTATCTAGGCTCCGCTATCAATTCAGACAACGAAACCAACACTGAGATCAAACGAAAAAAAACTGCTTCTTTTCTAAGGAAGCAATCGACTAATAAAGCCCCTTTTCGAATAGCAACAGTGACTTGATAATCCAAACCTTGTCCTATGGCCCAGATGCATGGATCTTATCAAAGATACTCGTAGATGAGGGTGCTCTTGGCTGCTTTGATAGGAAATTTTTTTCGGGTGCATAGACGTTGAGTGGGAGAGAAGATACTGTATGGGCTGTACAGCGACATCGAATTATACAGAAGAATGAATGTCCAAAGGCTGAGGGGATAGACACCAATGCTCCGGTCCCAAAAGTCTTCGAACATCGCATGTGGCTTAAGTGGAAGGGAACCTCAGCCAACTTAGTGTGCGAAACAGGAGGCAGCTAACTAAAGATCGAGCTGACTGAAGGCACTTATTGGTTGATGGCCAGGTCCACCAGGTATATGTCAAGAAAGCATCATATTCCTCGTCCCGAAACAAATTTCCGGCGCTACAGTTCTAATCGTGCATAATGGCTGGTTGTTCATAGCTGGTCTCAAACACAGAAGTTCTAAAATCATAAGTTCCCATCCTACTGATGGTTTCCTCTAATATCGAAATTAAGAAATCAAGCTTAATATACGTTGTTGTTCCCGCTCTCCAGCTTAAGGGCAGAGACGTGGCTTCGGAAACGAATATACCTAAGAACTGTGGTCAGCAAATAATAAGTTAAGAGTAAAGGTAAATGACAAGGGATCGTTAATGAAAACTAAAAAAGTAGTCAAGGCAGAACAGAGCTCTGTCGTACATCAATAACAGCCTTCAATCCGTCTTGAAAAGCTTTTATTGAACTTTTGAGAAGTTATTTCTAATTCATTGGAGATGCAATTCGTCGATTAAAATATAATAGTCTCGGTCCAATGCTATTGACTAGATTGTCGTAGACTTTGGTTCCACCTTTCGTTAAGATATTAAACTAAAGGATGTTATTTTTAGAGGTATACAAATTCAATATGAAATAAAACACTTGAAGCTAATGTTAATGGCTATGATATTTGCTTTATTTAATAGATAATTTTATGCCATTAGTGTTTGAATACGATATCGGGTACATGCGCGCCAAAGATTGCTCGAATGAAGCGCAACCCTGAAGTCCAATTTTCGACAACTTTATCGAGCAAAAGCAATAACACGGCAAATGTTGACTTCCAAATCGTCCAACATCTCTGGTTTATCGGTATATACTAGTGACTTCGAACACCCCCAAAGAAAGTAATCTGAAGGTGTGAGATGACAGGATCTTGGAGGTCCTGAGGTCAGCAAAAGTTTCCCGCAATAAATTGATGTTGTCGCGCGCCGTGTGGCATGTTGCGCCATCTTGTTGAAACCAAAGCTCTGTCACGTCAATGCCATTCAACTGAGGAACGAAGAAATCAGATATCAGGTTTCTATAGCGCTCTCCATTGACGGTAAAATTCTAGCCGGCATCGTCTTTAAAGAAATATGGGCCGATGATTCCACCAGTCCATAAAGCACACCAAACAGTGAGGTTTAATGGTTGTAAGGGCGTTTCGACAAAGGCTTTTGGGTTTTATCAACTCCGAATTCGGCAATTTGGCTTGTTTACGAGTACATATCCATTTAACCAAAAATGGGCCCCTTCGGAGAACAACATTTTACGTTGAAAATGAGGATCTAGCTGAATCATATTTTCGGCGCATATACCGAACCAATTGCTGTGCACGATGGCGAATCGACTTATTCGGATTCTCCTCAACACTGCGCTCAACAGCGGCAATATCTTTTTCTGTTCGCACTGTTTGTCATCTTTGGGGATACGTATTATCCACTAGAGTGTACGTAGTGCGAAAACGATTCATCGTGTTCCGAAGAACTTGCTCAGATGGATGATTATATCGACCGTAAAATGGACGTAGTGCATGATAAGTTTGGCGAACCGAACCATGGTTTTCAAAATAAGTTTCACAATTTGCACGCGCTAATCTATTCACCGTAAAATGGCAAAACGTACTAACCACAAATCAACTCTCAACTGTCAAAGTGACAGTCTGTAGAAACAGTGTTACCAGTTTAAAAACTAAAACTCTAAAAAAAACCACCCGTTACATGTGACCTAATGCTATTTTATGATTACAATACTGTCGCTCATTGATAAATTTTCAGGTCGCAAGGTTTCCATGACTAAGGAACCTCATGGACTATGAGACTGAGTTCATTTTAGATTAATGGACAAATTAACGCTGCAGTTTTGTTAGCGTGTAGGAACACCGTATCAGATATGAGTCAATGACTTTGTATATGTTAAGATCTTTAAGTACTCTTGCTACTTCACGATTACCAAATACTGCTCTATATTTTGTTTACAAACATTATTAAGGATATCAAAAGATACTTTATATCGTGCAACGCCTTGGGTACAATTAGCTTTTTGTTCCGGTATTAGTATAGAACTTCACAAAAGGGTGCAATTCAAATTTATCTCATCAGGGCTTGCTTCTTTCATTATTCGGTACACATGCAAGTTAGAAATACATTTGGACTTTATGCATACGGACTTGGCTAAAGATTAGATGGCAATGAGTCCATTTTCATTTCTTCTTTTGAAACTGGATCTAATAACTGCACAATTGGATTACAAGTCAAAAGTCGTCCTTGACGGACAGAACAATTCTAAGGATAGCTAAGCTGAGACAACAAAGTCCGCATCATAATAAATCAACAACAATAAAGTAAAATTATACATAAAACACTTTTTATATATTTATGTCAGGGCACATTAAAGATACTCGTACAAAATCAAACTGCGAGAACGAAAGCCAATCGTTTGGCATGCTTTAAAGCAGCAACAACAGCAAAGTGCATGCACTTTGTATCTCGTGAATTTATTTGCAATTAACTGCGGCCGCGGAGTTTTGTTGTCATTAGTTTACAACGGGCCATTGCAATTATTTTTATACGGGGTCCGCTCTCCTTTTTTTTATAGTTTCCTGGAAATCACTACACCGGCTATCCCAAAGAATTTTTATTTAATTATTTTTTTTTTCTTTCAATTTAATTAGATCAGCGATGGCATTTGTACAGATACAGATTTTTTATTTTTTTTTAAATCGCATGAGTCTAATGGAGAAAAAATAAAGCGAATTAAGATTGACATATGAATGTGATGGTTTTTATTATTTGTTTTGCATCTATTGTATTGTAAAATGTACAATGAGTCAGGGATGATGATGAGAACTGAGCTGTTGTAATTTTTTTTATTCTATTTTTATTACAGATAAATGTGAGGACACAGGATTACGGGTGAATGGCAAGGGGAAAAAGATGCGAAAACCTAGAACAATTTATAGTTCGCTGCAATTGCAACAATTAAATCGACGGTTTCAACGGACGCAATATTTAGCGCTGCCAGAACGAGCAGAATTAGCAGCTAGTTTAGGATTAACTCAAACACAAGTAAGTTGGAGTTGGTTAACTTTTTCTTTAATTTATCTTTTGGATATCAATTGTATTTGACGAAGAGTTTTGTAAATTCTCTGTGTTTTTACGAGACAACTTTTGTTTTAAAAAATAGGATATAGATCTCCCTGTTTTGGGATTCGCAATTCAATATCTAAATTGTATTTTAAATTTATAGATCTTTTGTGCCATCACTGCTCATATCATACATGAACAAATGTAAAACTCTTTAACCGAGCTTTTTTAAATTTCTTAAGCAACCAACGGATAGGTCTTGTTTGGGTAAAGTCTTACAAAAAGTCTTCAAGTAACTGGTCAAAGCAGATTTCGGGGTGAAGAAAGCATCTTGGATGTGGCAGTGACATGATTTTTGGGTTTATTTACAATAGATGACGGACAAATTGAGTTACGTAACTATGAAGACTAGGGACTATTAATATTGCCTCTTATTATACTAAAATATATACTGATAATATTTCCCGATATCTTTGCCGGACCCGAACGGCGAGAGAATAAGAATCGTTTTTGTATTCATTTTCGGAGGTTTAACATTACCAAGTAGGTCAACAAATGTTTTTTTTTGTTTTTCGACGTATTGCTAGGTGCTTGAACTTAGACCACTGCACATCTGATCGCCAAGCCAAAAGGATTTGAAGACAACTACGATGGTTCTTGTATATTCTCGTATATTTTCAGTGGCTTAGCTTAGGCTTATCTAGGCCTTAGACCTAGAACATATTTAGCTTTTTAAAATATTGCTTAAGTTTATATTATATATATTAGGCCCGGATAAGTAATACAAAATCAACTTAAATACTAAACTTAAAACCAATAATTTAGCTATGTCCTATGTTTCTTTCTTTTTTAAATTAGCTCGCGCTCAAGGGGTTAAGGTATTCTTAAAATGTTTGCACACATCACTGGCAAAGGAAAGTTAGAGAGGAAGGAAAGAGAGGTACCGATGTACGTTTATTTTGAATGTTTGAAGGTTATAATGGTCAAGAAATAAAGAGCTCGGCATTGCATTCCATAAGGGAGTTGTACGGCTTAGGAAAGAATGACGACATTTCAATGTACGTCCGAAAGTGGCCTTGAGGTTAAACTGATGAGCATTCATAGCGAGATGGGTGTAACGTTTAAAGGTCTGAAGGGGCGCAATTCTACTGGCAATTTCGGTGGAGCACTGGAGACATTTCGTCGGTGTTCTAGGTTTTCAATTGATTGGGTGATATTAGCATCACCTATCAGGTGCAGAGATGTTTAAGGCGTACTTGACCAGATGTGAGCATTGTACTCCAAATTTGGGCGGACGAATGCCTTATATATTGAGGCCAGATCAGACAAATATGTGGTCATCCCTACGTAGGTTGTCATTGACACACACACCCTGAATGGAAGTTTTCCAGTTTCAACGATGCAAGTGCCATTCATGGATAATGGCTAGGTATTCGGACTCCGGTTTAATAACAGTAGACAACATGGTGTTTTCGAAGCACTAAATTCCACTTCGTTGATAATTTCCCAATGGGTTATGCTGTTAATATTGGAATTTAATGAGCTTAGCATACTCTGCGTTTCCGTTCTACAGCCAAAGAGCAGGGACGTGAGGTCGGAGAAGTAGCAGACAAGAGATCGTTGCTCAAAATTAAGAAGAGTGTCGGAGACAGAACGGAGCTCTGGGGCTCACCAGCATTTATTTTGTGAACATCAGACTTGAAACCATCCAAGACAACTTGAATTGGACATTTCGAAAGGCAATTTCTAATCCATTGAAGATGATAGTTGTCGATCCCAAATGCACGCATTTTCAACAAAAGAGCCTGATGCCAAACTCTGCCAAATGCCTTAAAAATATCAAGTGCAAAAATGTTGCTTTCGCCAGATTGATACGAAAACCGTATTACCGTCATTGGGAAGTTTTCGTGTTTCGAGATATTACATGAGCTGATGGTTTATCAGCGTTTCCATGACCTTGGAAAGAAAGGACGTAAGTGCGGTGGGTCTGTAGGAAGAGAGAGAAGAGGATTCGACGTTTTTAGGGACGGGCTGGACAAATGCTGTCTTCAATCTGCTCGGAAAAAGTCCTAAAGATTAGGATCGACGAAAAAGCTTACGCAGTGGTTCTGCCAGCGGGGAAGAATACCTCTTCAGGAGAAGGGGAGATATACTATCTAGACCAGCGGGTTTGTGAATGGGGCTTAAGTCTCCAACATATATTCGGAATACTAATTCGCTTATGCGGTATGGATAGCACGGCTGTTGTTTGGTCAGGTAAATGTAGTGGTTGTGCGATTCTTGTTTTCGGCATAGTTCTGAAGGCATCCCCTTCATTAGGACGATACACTGTCCGGTTCTTGTTTTCTGCATATTTCTAAAGGAATCCCCGTTATTAGCACGATAGACTGTCTAGAACCAGAAGTTTATGGTTTTGAAAGTAAGGGATCTTATCACAGCATGACTGTCTACGTACAACTTTTCGAAATGAAATTATTTTAGTTTTGGCTAGTCTATCGCCTTTCACTAGGCGCTTGGTTTCTGTATCATATTGAAAACACCGCGTTTTATCACCAGTTATTGTACAATGTTGTAAAGGATTGTTCTGTTTGGTCTCCTTGCTGATGTCCTTCGAATGTTGAATTTTGAACAATTTTCGCTCAATGCTCATTTTTGTGCCGATAACACAAACATACTCGTACTTCAGATGCAATAACTCCGCTTCTATTCGTCCAAATGTCAAGAAATGTTGACAGTATATCAGTATATCAGATCGCCTCGCTAGAAATATATATTTTTAAAAAGTCCTGTTTACTTTGAAACGGACTTTGTATATTGCAAAATCAGACCTGGCTGTTGGATTAAGACTGAGTCTAACAAGGAAGATGGTACAGTATGTGGGTAGGCTAAAGTATTTGTACATACCCGGATCCCCAAAGACACCATCTGCGCCAAGGCCTTCTGATGTATTAGCTCCGTCTGTGAAGATTGAAATCGACTTATTTAGAAATATCTCCCACTGTCTCCTTTATTTCTTTCTGGAATCTGATAATTGAAGTCAATGTTGAATGTCAATTTCAGGTTAGTGAAGCTCGCTGGATTGGAGAAGCTCTCGAAACAATGTATGAATTCTGTCATATCCTACATTCAGCTTCTTTTAATGCTGAGTGTTTCCCAGCCTGTATCTCTACGAACAAGACACATTTGACTACACATCATACAGGTCTAATCATCTTTTGGTACAGACAATGTTCTGATAGTTTTTAGTGGATTTAAAACAGTATAAAGGAATAAGGGAGTAACCGGTATACGAGCTGAATATTATCGCGACAAGTTTCGTATTCCGTTACCATATGGGTATCCTTCCTTAATTCTGAATTGAACATTTCTGGTATCGATTGTGAAAAGGTACTTAAAGCATTTCAAAATACTTTTAAAAACACGCCGGCTCATGCTTGGGGCGAAGAATTTTCAAAACTTGTTTCATTTGCTACAGAGGCATTGGATCCTTTCTCATTCCATGGCACATCACTTTTCGTTACTGCAATGTCAAATACTCGTAGAATCTTATATTCTTTACTTTAGTTTACATTCTATTCAAAATCGCGACAACTTGATGGGACATATTTTAGCGTGTGTGGAAAACAAGTTGTAAATCGCAAGCTCGTCAGTTTAACAACTCTGTTTTGAAATTAAATCCACCAACAAAACCTCGTCTCTATTTACTTTTGCCATAAAAGATACGCCTAAATCAATCACATAAGACATTAAGAGCTTAACTATCTCGCATAATTGTATCTGTGCCGAGAAAACGTTACGACGTAACCGCAAGCGTAAAATCTAAACCTCTACAGAAAAGTAATTCATCTCTCCACTAAAGAGACTTCTCAACCGAAGCAATTCATTTCCAATACTGTTCGATCTACAAAACAACAAAGTGCAACAACCATGAGACCCTCAAAGACGGACAAGCCAAGACCACGACATTCACATGGCTGTTACGTTCCAGAATGGATATGGTGGTGCCAGCCGTTGGTTGTGGTACTAATCTAAAGTGGTATTGAAATCGACTGTACACTGTACGTACGTAGTGGTGGAATAAGAGTCGCGAGTCTTGTTTTTAAAATTTATTGATAGTGGGCGTGGGTTTCCTAATTGAATTATGCCATACTCACAGCAGGCTACAATGTGTGGCAGGCTTACAATCTTTTTGGTTTGTTTTCTGTTTTTCTTTTTATTTTGCCCTTCTTGACTCGTTCTTCTATTTAAAGGAATTGTTTGCCTTAAGTACCTACTCCAAATTGTTTACTAGGGAAAACTATTCCCCCGCATTGTGCCAAATTTCGTAGCCTTAGCACCTCAATGGGTCTATCTACAATATAAGCAAGTAAAAGAGTTATAAGTAGCCCTTGGTTTGGTATTTGGAAAATCACTCGCCCCGAACAGTGGTTCAGTAGGTTGTCTAAAGGCAAACTGAAAATGTATCTCAATCAAAATGATTCATTGCGATTTTATTTATTATTCGTGTGTCTGTGGAAAAGGAAGCCGGACGAAAGCAGTTGGGTTTGTCTTTGCCGAAGGGTCGAGGGTTGTGAAAATTAATTTATGAAAGGGTAGGTCCAATATTTGTATATGTGTTCGGCTAGGAAATGAATCGCTGCTATACCAAGTAGTAGGGTTGCATTCCAAATAGTTATTGTGTGTTGTATTCAACATCAAGATATGAAAGATATGAGAGAAATAATACAGTAAAGGTCAAGGGGTGGCCAAATGCAACGGATACAGTGTATCATTTAGGTTAAACTGACTTTTATTGTTTAGCCACAATGCCACTAAGGAGTAATAAACTATAAATTTCTTGCTTTTGGTGTCATTTTCTACATAAAGCAGATCCGTATACAAAATAAACCAGTTAAACTGGGATTTTGTTAGTGAGACCAAGGGACTATTTTCAAGTGGCCATGCGAGGATTGTAGACGCCAAATTAGTGGCTATTGGAAAAACTGATATAAAACTACAATACTAATTAATTTCGGGCCTTGAGCATATTTTAAAAGAATGTGATTCAAAGAGGTAAGTGAATATTCGAAAGCTTGGAGAAATTATTTGTATCTCCTTGCCGAGGTCCGTTTAGATTTTTTTTTGAGGGTTTTCAGGTATTGTCAGTAGTTATACTTCGAGGTTGAGCATCTCTAACTTACGTGCTACTACGTCATTGTACTAGAAATCTAATGAAAATGTTAATGTAGAAGTAAAATATTCTGATAAAATACCCCGTCCTAAAATCTTCGGTTTAATATTAGTTCAAAGACATGTGGAATCTTTCCTGGAGCCTGGAGCTTTGGATTTCCTCATAGCGTCCTTGCTATTTGGTACTTCTTACATTAATAAAAGGAAAACTTGCTCAGTCTTCTGCATTTTCTTTTGTGGTGCCACAAGATTACACTAATAAAGTCACATACTAACCAGTGCTTTTAGTGACAAATAATAAATAAATTAAAAACGGGGATCATGGCCTAGTCTCTCTACTCGCTTTGCGTTCGCCTTACCACTTTGTTTACATCGAGGGGGACCTATTGTTTTGCTGCTAAGTCTTATCGTCAAGAGAACATAAAACTTTTTTGAAGGCAGAAATTTTCACTTTCGTAGGTTTGCGATTGAATACTGAAAGGATTTTTGATATGTACTCGTATGTATGTATGTATGTCTTTTCCATTTTTCGGTATATTACCTGGGATTCGAACCCTCTAGTGCATAACTTTATCAACGCGATACTCCTACCACCTATTTCTTGGAACAAGATTTAGTTTTATGTTTTAATGTTTTACATCAAACCACTAACGCTGTATTTCAACTTACAGCAGCATCAGAAATATGCAATTGTTATTGGAGATACCGCTACCTAATGCATTTGAGTGATCCATCGTATGCAGCAAAGTAATTTGGCTGATGATTTTAAGTAACTCTTAGTTCCTTCCATAATTAGAAAGATGTAGAATTTTCTATATCCGATGCTAAGGAAAAGCTATTTCAGCAACCTGAACTGATAAAAACAATTCCAACATCAACAAGCTTCACAAGTCCCTGCAAATTGAGATTATCGTGTGTACACAGACGTTTCATGAAGCGCCTTTAAGACAAGGCATCAAGAACATGTTGAAAGTTGCATCTTACAATTGTAAGGAATGTCCTCCTCATCTGCCTTTCGAAAGCTTTCATGCTGAAAGATACACTTCTTGTGACCTACAACCTTAAGTTCATTTCGTAGTGTTACTGTGTTCTTTGCACCGTATTACAAAATTTAGACCAGAAGAGGCTAATTGCGATACTTTTGTCTATTGCCTATTCAAACCAACCACATTTTTGTATGAATCAATTTATGAATAAGAAAGCCGGTTGAAATAGGTGGTCGCAAAGACAAGCCTCTAGAAGAACCAGACTTTTTTGGGAATGGACCCAACATGTGGAATGCCCGCCCATTACAGTGTCCAGCAAGGACACCGTATCTCATAGTAACTAACTCGAAACTAGCTCAATACAGATATATTTCTGAGCTCTTCCAACGTCGTCGGCGTGTTGGCATAAACCAATGATTTAACGTAGCCCCACAGAAAATAGTCAAGCGGCGTTAAATCGCACGAACGAGGCGGCCAATCGACCGGCCCATTTCTTGAAATAACACGCTCACCATACTTACTCTTCAATAAATCGATTGTAGCGTGCGCTGTGTGGCTTGTGGCTTCATCCTGTTGAAACCACATGTCGTCCAAGTCGATATCTTCCAATTCGGGCCAAAAATAATCGGTGATCCTGGCTCGATAACGCTGTCCATTCACAGTGACGTGACGATCGTTACCGCCGAAGAAAAAATATGGCCGAATAACGCCACCGGCATGCAAACCGCACCAAACAGTTATTTTTTATGGATGAAGTGGTGATTCATGAAGCACATGTGGATTTTCACCCGACCAGTAATGCATATTTTGCTTATTGACGAACCCATTGAGCCAAAAATGAGATTCGTCACTGAAAATGATTTTGCGATGAAATTCATCATATTTTCGCATCTTCTCCAGAACCCAATCGGAGAACATACGTCGCTTCAAATGGTCCATCGGCTTCAATTCTTGAGTTAGCTTGATCATGTATGGGTGTAAACCAAGATCCTTGCGCAAAATATGCCATAATGTGGTCTGAGCGATGCCCAATTCTCGAGAACGCCGTGGAATTGACCGATTTGGATCGTTTGCTACGGCCGCCTGAACGGCAGCGATATTTTCGATATAACACAAACTTGTTATTGCCTGTCTACTAGGGCGAGAATTACGACCGAAAATTGGAGTTAACGCTCTTAAAGGTGCAGTCACCGACTCCGAATTTCGGTAGAAAATTTTTATAATTTGCAAACGTTGCTCGTTCGTGTACTTTACTTGCCAGTTTGATGATTAGTGAAAGAGTGCGTTCACAAATTAAATTCAAAGTTGTCAAGTCCCGATTGGAAAACCCTTTATTTGGGCTCAGTGATTATTTCACTCCATTGGGTGGCATCCAACATTTAATGGGGAGACTAAATTATTAGTGTAAATTGACTTGATGTTGTATTTAGGCAACTATTCACCTCACGAGATTTCAGTTGCCTGAAATATGTCCTTCGTTCACAGCTGGTATTGAACCTCGAACCACCCGAATGGGAAATGAATACACTACCACTTGAGCCACGGCCACCCCATATTGGCTTTCATCGGTACCCATTTTCTAGCCCTGGATAACCCAGTTCAAATGAAACAGGTTAACAAAGTCTGACGACCTTTCGATAAAATCTCCAATAAATTCGTTCCTAATACACAGATCAATACTCTCTTAACCTACATACAACTATGGGTATTTCTCATACTCACATCCAAAGCATATTTTTTGTATCTTTTGCCATATTTAGCTGCCTTAGTTGTATCTTTACGTCAATTATATAGTATCACAATCAATTAGAGCAACTTCTTAATTGAATAATTACAGTTTCGTATACAAAAAAAAAAAAAAAAAACTCTGAAGTCTAACTAGTGCTGACAACACAGTCCAACAACCAACACACCACTAGAAGATCTCTGTTTCGTGTGAACGTTTGAAAATAAATTTCAAGTGTTTATTAGTTCCAAACCACATGGAGGTGGAGGAGCACTAAAACTGAATTCGTGAACTGCAAGATTCCCTTGCAGAATATCTGAAGTAATCTTTGAAGAAGGGCAAGACAAAACCACCGCGGCATGGGTCAGAAAGAGCATAACGCGCGTTGCGTGGAATGCATGCTGAAGAATCTGCTAAAAAAGTGGGTTGCAACCCAGTCGAAATTCCCTTTAAAAATGTTTTCTTCTTTTTTTTGTTGTCTTTTTGATCTTCTTTTGTTCTTGTTTTAGGTTTTTTTTTTGTCAAAATTTTTATTTTTGTTTAGCGGCGCTCAGTCGATTTCATAAGAGCCCCGTTTCCAAGCGTTTAGTCAAGAGATCTGGTCATAACGTTGACGTATGGTAAGGTCATGGACTTCTGAAGGTTTCGACATCAGAACAAAACCAAAAATTAAGGGCACAGGCCAAAGAGGTATATGCATTAAAAAAAATAATAAAACAGAGCAGTGCAAAGGCTTCTTGTTCGCTCAGGTGGGAATTTTGCGATAAACTTTTAGTTTTTTGAAAAAAAAAGAAGAAAACCAACGAACACACATCCAGTGCAGGATGATGAGTCTGTTGCCGCTGGAGCACGAGGCTGCAGCTGATGCTGATGATGAAATGTGAAATCTCCAAAATCATTGGCAATAGGAACAAACAGACAGACGGACATACAACACACGGTTTGAGGCGTTACGCTAGACGTCCGATTTCAGTTATCAGAGCGTTTGGGGAGAATATTGAAATAAAACACCGAAAGGGATGGTTTTTGTATCTCAGATGCTTTTGTAAGAAATAATAAGATATTTAATCCAAAGCGAGGTAAACAGTAGTATGATGAGATACTGAGTTTTCCTAGGACATGGATGTAATTTGAAGATCGAAATTCAGAAAAGAGTCGAAATATGCTTTAAAAGAGTTGAAGGGCTTTAATATCAGGTGAACTCCATTGTTTCCACTTTGGAAGGGCCTGGATGTATAAATGTATTAGTTCGATATTAGTGGTACTCATATAGCATAAAAAAAAACTTTATGGTGAAGCATTTCAGTCAAAAGTTTATTCAAAACAGTGAGTATGTAAGGTAAATCGAATTATCTATATTCTACAATATTTTGGTGCATTTTGAGACATACTGGAGACCTAAATTGAACCCCAGTGAGTATTGAGAGAATCCTACAATGCCAGATAGAAAGTGAATGGATGGGTAAAGTAAACGATAAACCAAAAGTGGGGCGATATCGATAATTTACTCTCCTAAAGCATATCGGATTAAATAGCACAGTGGTGTTGAATATGATTAGGTATACCTCCGTCTTCTTAGATCGTTACGTCACTTAGGTACGAAATGTTTACCATCGATGCTAGAGTCAGTCTCTGGAACGGTGATAGTTCAAGATCAAGAATTGAGACTTTTGGTGAGAAAAATCCTTCAGAAATTCTTTGAGGATTAAGTAAAGTTTATTGTGAGCAGATAATTGATCGTAAATTAGTGTCCTGTTAGATTAGCTGCGTGCCATAAAAGCATAGGAGGGTGGACCAACCAACAAGCGTCTCCAGCCAGTTCGATCTTTAGATAGCTGCATTCAGTTTCGCACGTTAAGTTGGCTAAGATCCTCTTCTACTTGCGTATGCCACCTGAGTCACGGTCTTCCTCTACTGCGCTGTCCCTTGGGGGCGGAGACTTGGGTTGCTCCAGATAGGGTTGCCAATCATACTCTAAAATAGAGTATTGTACTCTATTTCATTCATGTGTACTTTATAATCTATAACTCTAATAGAGTACACAAAAATACTCTTTTTTTATTTAAACTAACTTTTTTTCCCTTTTCTCTGCTTCCTTCAAATATATTTTCTGTAATGAAAGCATTTTCAACAATATTTTCGTACCATCCATCTACCTACGTACACAAATGTTACAAACTTGTTTTCTTCCTCCTTTGTATAATAAAGACCGGCCTAAAACTCAGTTGTTTCTGAAAGCTCCCCAATTTTCAAAATATAATAAATGTCAGTGTGACAAGTTGTTGAGGGTGCGAGAGCGAGTGCCATTTTAATTGTCTAATTTGTAATCGTATAAAACGTGAAGTGGCGGGAAGAGAAGAACAGAGAATAATTAAAATTAATTAAAAATGAGCTCCTGGTCTAACATATATGAATCTAGAGTTAGAATGTTTAGGTTCATACAATTATTTAAAAAAAAAAAAAAAATTGTATGTACTGCAAAAAGTACAGAAAAATATATTTTTAAGAAGTGAAATAAATGATACTCTTTTTTATTAAACTGTACTCTTTATTTATCCTCTCTGAAATCAATTATACTCTATTACTTCTTAAAAAAGTTGGCAACCCTAGCTCCACACGACCCAGCCATCTCAATAGTTGGCTCTTCACTCATCTAGCTAAGTCAATGTCGCTGGACAGCCTGTAAAGTTCGCCATTGTATCTCCTCCTCAACAACACTCGGTTGATCTTCCTCTTATCGGTGGCCAAGAGGGCACGGTGTTTCAATACATAGGCGTATGGATTGAAGTTGACGAGCTAACGGGTGTTGGTCTATGGATTGAGAAGATGCATACGACGGAAGACCTTCTTTGGGTCGCTTAACACCTTCCTGATCTCCTCCGATTTCAAAAGGCAGGCCAAATCGGTGTTGGCCATTGGTGGCAATTTATATCCCTTCTTGAGGGTGGATGAAGACTTCCATGAGCTGAACAATTCATTGCGACGCTGGAAGGCAGACTTAGTCCAGATGATGAAACGTCCAACATGACCACCAGGAGTCAACTTCAGCAGGTTCATCTTGAAACGTTCGTTTCGATGCTGAGGATGTCGCGGAAGGAACGACGGAGCCTTTCGTGACGAGCAATGGGACGACGATCGCGCACGCACGGAAACGATGTGATTTGTACACTTTCTGGATGTCAGCCTAGATCTTCATGAACCTAATCGGAAACGACCAATATGAACTCGGAGACACCACTTAGGATATGTCGCTTAGATTGAACCAAAGCTGGTACTCCAGATGCGGCAATAGCCGACACCAAAGCGTAGCGGCGTTGATTCGCACTGATCTTACGGTGCCACCTGAGGAAAGTCTTGGTCGGGGCGAACATAAGACCTGTACGACACATGTTGCTGAAAGCACCCTGACCGGAGCGATGAGTACCACCATGAACACGGGGTGAATACGAGCATCAGCACGTCCAGTACACGACAATTCAGCAGAAGCAGCAGTTTGGTGACCCAGCTGCTCACTGAGCAGCAGGAAAATTGCATTTTCCGATGAAAGGAAAGCGTTTCGTGGACGTAGAAGCTATCCAAAATGTTTGAAGGACATCCCGATCTAAAAAATTAATTCGACATGTCTTTAGGTCATGCAAATCACTGTATTGAGTGGGAAGGCTTTGGAACGCATCTTGTATAAAAAATAATATGTAAAATACGTATAGATCCGCAGAAATTCAATACTGTGGCAACATCGTATTTCTACAAAATAACAGTTCTCTATAGGTCGATAGCTTAGGTGAAAAACAACTTTAACCACTCTTGACCCGTCATTGTGAGCTGCCGCCCAGATTCAGTGTCTTAGTAGCTTGTTTCGCCTAACAATGTCTATGTGCTAAGACGATCTGCAACTTTTTCTGCATCGAGTCAGAAGTCAGGAGTAAAAGAAAAAAAAAATTCTGCTTTTTATCCACACGTTCTATCCGTAACAACTTGCAATTATTCGTATCTACATGAGGTTAAAGGTAATTAAATCCAATTAAATCCACAATCTCTTCCCCCTTCTTCGATTGTGCTTTTTCTTTTTGCTGGGTCGTTTTGATCTGTTTTATTCATTTGCACATTACACACAACAGAGCAGACCTCTCTTGTGACTTGTGACTTACGTAAGTCGTATGTGTCAACGGAATTATGGGTCAGACCAGCATGAATAATTTTTTTCTTTTCATTTTCTTTTTTGTTGTTGGTATTGTTGATTCTCCAAAAAAATACAATATATGTATATGTGCATATACATACAAATATTTATGTTTCTCAGCAATCAAACTGAAAATAATCTGACGACTAGTGCGAGTACTTTAGACTCTTAGAGCCACATACAGGAACTCCGAATTAAGATGAATATTCTCATGCTGCTGGTGCTGTTAGAGATTGACTACATCGACGACGAGTACGAGTATGACTACAAGTACAAGTACGACAACAACGCGAAGTGCTACTGCTCTCGATTACCCGCTTCTAGCCAGAGTCATAGTCATAGTCGAAGTCATACTCATAGTCATAGTCACAGTCATAGTTAGAGCCGTGGTGATGCTGGTCTTGGAAAAGGAGATTTGTGCGCTGAAACTTGTTAGTTACACTTGTTAACGTCATCTAATGAATTTATTTGACGCATATCAAAGCGTACGTATACACTCACCGGATGCACTTTCAAATTGGTGCCGATTAACAGCCCCAATAAATACACAACGCTATGTAGATACTTTGGATGTGTAGCTAGCACTATCTAGAGGTACATTTCAGATTTGCATTGCATTTTGAAAAAAAAGGCTAAACTTTAACAAAAGGGGAATCCACAAAGAACGACTTTGTATGATGTGTGATGTGTGATGCGCAATGTGCGATGCCCGATACCCGATGCCATATCATCCGTCACCATCTCAGTTGTGCGAAATAAGTGAGAGCACTTGCGCGCTACTAGATATAAAATTTACCTGTTTAGCTGGTATAATGGTATAAGCCGTACGAGTATCTGCTAAAAAGTTACAGAATCAAAACGTGATATCCAGTGAAACACAAATCAAAATTATTACGTCACTCTCATGATTGTTGCATAAAAAAAATAAGAAGCGAAATAGATGGATGGGAAGCAGGTTTTTTTTACTTACCTCCTCTTCTTCTACTCCATGGATATGACTACCGACTTTGTAGATATCTAAATATGAATGGTTTTTGGAATATCTGAATCTGATGTCGGGCAGTGTCGTTGAAAACGGTGTCGGCTTTATGACCTCTGCGAGTGAATTTATGATTTAAGTACGCGTTATTGCGGTGGCTTTTTATGGTATGTTTGCTGAACGATCATAAATGGCATAAAATGTTGCTGAATGAATGGAAATTATAGAGCTGATATGAGATCTGCTTGCATATCTGTAGTTGTTAGATTTTGCTGCAAGCACTACAATGAACTAGATTTTGTTTTTCTCCCAAGCGACTGGAATGAGTGAAATGATTTTGCATGCAATGCTCAACTCCAGATCGATCGTATTATAATTATCAGGGTAAAAGTAGACAGATAGTCGTTTAGATTGTCGGTTCATTTCAATAAGACGCAATTACATGACATCTTGGGACTAGAACTAGATACTGCGATTGGATGTACATGAATGTCGAACTTTGATCGATCACATATCTAATGCAAGACCAAGTTAATTCTTTGTGTTACGATGTGGGAATACAAGATACTCTTGCTAGCATGTTAAGTGTCAGGTTTGGCGCACTTGAAGTTTTAAACAATGATAATCGAGAACTGTATTAGAGCCGGTAACAGGGTCCTTTTGAGACCGTATACAATTAGAGAGGTTTAAATGTTCTGCAATCCTCTCTGTCAGTAAAAGGCCACTTACAATCCAAATTCGATTTTTAACAATGAAGAGGATTAAACAAAATTGTCCATAGATCTAGTTGTTCACATAGTAAATGTTCTGGAGTTTAGTCACCTTGTATAAAAATGAGGTATAGTGCTTGTAGAGAAAAAATTCCCTAGGTCATCATACCCACCTATAAGTTTAGTAAATCGAGTACTGATCGAGGGCAATCAGTATCTGATGGCTACCATATGAAGGTAAAATGAACACAATTATTACGATGTCATAGTTACAAGCCAATTCATGTTGTTATAGAATTACTACAATGGAACTAACAGGACTACCTCAGATGATCCACACCGTTCACTGAACATGAATGGCTAGTATGCACTTACAATGTACAACCCACATGCTACTCAAAACATATTCCCAACGGTGAAAGGCACATATTATATGAATAGGACCAAACAGTGTATGTTTTTTTTTTTGCGACGGCTCTTACATTTGGTGGCAAAAGGCTGACACACGTTAGAATACGAATTTGGCATGAAAGTTCAAAATTCATTTGTAAGCCTAGAAGCGATCGTTGTAATCAGCTGTAATCAACAGGAGAACTATATTCCAAAAGCTTAGACGTATCACATTCCTCTTCCGACGCCGCTGAAGACCCTGTCAATGGTGAATTATACGACCTACTTGATAGAGCCCTCGGATCATATCCAGAGTATGATACCTAAATAGTATCCAGGGATTTCAACGGAAAATCCGGAAAGGTAATCATCTTTAACGGATTAGCTGGAAAGTACACCCTCGAGGAAACGATAATAGACAACAACTTGGAACTAGTTGAATTTACGACAGTTAGTAATATTGTGATAACTAGAACAAGTTTTCTAAATAAACCAAATCGAATAGAAAGCGGCGTTATGAATGTGCGCACTTTGAGAGCAGTGAATGTGCTTCCGATCATTTTGCTATCCTAGCAAAGGGATTTTCCCGACTGTCCACCGACCGCCCAAAAAAAAACACTACAGCTGCCAACACCGGCCTTATTTAGTATTTCAATATCATCAAAAAGGCAGCCGAATAGAGTATGAGAATGTCTGTAACCAAAGGAAAGAGGGGACTGGTCCACTTCTACTTGTGCTCACCACTTAAGGTGAAGTCTGCCTCTACTGCGTTGTCCCTTCGCATTAGATTCGAATCCTCTGCCGGCCGGAGCATTGGTATCCATATACTCTGCATGTCTTAACCATCTCAGGCGACTGCAACGCAGATTGCGGACCAGGTCGATGTCGTTGTACAAATCGTATAGTTCGTCGTTGAATCTTCTTATCCAAAGCCCGTGAATGCAAACGGTATCCAATATATGAGGACATCCTCATCCGCTTTCGATAGAATCCATGGTCCAGCGCCATAAAGTAGGACTGGGATGATCAAGGTCTTATACAGAGTCCTCTTAGTTATTCATACTACTCAACTGCCCTCCCAGCTCACAGAAACAGCGATTTTCAAGAGTGGATCTTCATTTTATTTCTGATTAGTGATTATGATATGGTGTTGGTGGCAGACTTGATAACAGAGCCAAAGTTCCTCGCTACCTCGAAATTGTAGCTGCCGACTGTGGCGTTCTGTCCAATTCGCCGATATTGTGAGTCCCTTCTTGTTGGCAGCATATGAGTATAACTGGTTTTGCAACTAAACCCATTTTGCCAGCTAACCCATTTTCAATACTCGCGAACGCATCGGTGACAGTCCGCTGAGTTCTCGCAATTATGTCGATATGAAGTTAATGAGGCTCATTGTCTAAAGCGCTTTTGAACATTAAAGGTCTTGGTTACGTCGTTACCGACCTTTAGGGAATAGCGAGCGTTCTCCATGGTCATTCTACACAGACGGACGAGTTCGTCAAGGAGGTCAAAACATAACATGGCTCTATATAGCATGTCTCTAAAAATGCTGTCATACGCGACCTTAAGATCGGTGAAAATATGGTGTGTATTGATTTGGACTTCATGACTCTTCCTGATCTGATTAGGGACAAATTAGGTGGTTGACGAAGGGTTTCAGACGTTCGCTTAATACAGTAGATAAAATTTTGTATGCGATATTGAGTAGACTTATACCTAGTTGTCGCAATTGAGGGCTCACTGTTAGTCTGCACAAAAAGTTTTTTCGTGTCTCCAGCACTGACTATGACTCTACTACAAGGTTTCCTTCTTCATCTCTAGAGGCTTCTGTACGGGTTTTTTGCATTGACACATTCTTTCTACCTGTTGGTAAAACTTCCGTACGTTGTTTCTGGAGGACAATCTCTCAATATCTTCGATCGCGAGCTTATCCTGCTGTTCTTATATTTTTCTGGAAAAGTAGATTTTCTTCTCCTCTCTTCTGCTCGTGGTGCTTTCATCCTTCGTTGCAGAGCTGCTTAATACGCTTCTTACCGGTATGGTTCGGTAAAACAGAGGTTTAGAGGTTGTTTAGAGATTTCGGGATTCGCGTTCGGCGAAGAATCCAGTGGTCTCTTGCGATTGCAGCTTTTCACAGTACCTTGGCTGATCCGAGTTAATGTTGATTGCCCGGTATACGAATACTAGAGGTATGCCTTACGTTAATCGGAAAATGATCAATTTGATTTAGAGTTTCATGATCCGGAGACCGCAATATTCCCTTGTGTATATTGTAATTAGCCGAAGTCCTTTACCAGACGCAGTGTCATGTATCTCTTGGATCTCATGGGGATTCATCCAGAAATGGGCCTAATCGCTGAAGATGATTTTTCAATGAAAATTAGGGTCCGTTTCCAACCACTCCAGAGCCCATTCAGCGAACACACGTCGTCGTCTATGATCGTTTACCTTCATCTCCTGGGTCAATTGAATTTTGTACGGGTGCAGGCCCAAGTCCCTACGCAAAATTCGCCAAGTTGTAGTCTGCGAAAGGCCGAGTTCTTGTGAGCGACGCGAAATCGACTGCTTCGGATTCTCCTGCACACTCTCACGGACAGCGGCCATGTTTTCCGCAGGTCTTGCGTTTTGTCGACATACGGGTGTTGGTTTATCGTTTACTGGGCCAGTGGATTCGAATTTAACCACGACATAGTCCTCTCAGTAAGACAATTATGGCGACAGTAAAATCGGCGAAGCGCGCGGGTCGTTGCTCGAAGAGAAAAGCCGTTTTGATAAAATAATTTTATCATTATCACGTGTTGTTGAACGCTATGTCCTTCCATGGTGATTAGGCAAAACAGATTGAATAAACGATAGCCAATTTGACATATGTAGCTTCAACAATATGGCCGCTATCAACTGTTAAAATTCGGAAGTCCTTATTGGAAGACCCTGTAGCTTTGGTCTAAACCTGCCTCGTCAAAAAATATCCAAAGTGTTATCGGTTTTCTGGCATTATAAAAAAATTTTCATTAAAACATGAGAGTTGCCATCGAAGAGTGTTCTTTGGATCTACACGGCTGTGATAAGACGAATTATATTTTATTCATCGGCTGCTTGTTAGGATATACTTTTCGTAGATACTGTACTGCTACGCCTTCATCAGACTTTTGTGTCTGCTACATGGGGCTTTCGCTAGCACCTCTGGGTTTGCTCTAGATGTACTGTTGAGTCTGCCTCCTTCATTGATTTTCGTATCATGTCGAATTTTCAGCAGCCTTAGCGGCAGTCAATCTGCGGATGAAAGCATGATTAACTCTCTTTCCACTTCCAAGTTAATTCGAGAATGCTAAGCTCCACTGAACGGCTGAATTTTCTGCGTCTGGGTCAGAGAAAATATTCTCAGAATCCTGCTTTTCTAAGTGGAGCTGGAAATAGCATGAATATCCATGATGCAGGCAGACTAAACGATTGCTGCCTGACGTCTCTAAGAGATCAGCGAGTTTACTGTAGTCCTTGATAGGAAAGACTGTATGTTAGACTCCTTATTGACTTGGTAACAGAGCATTACGCTTTTTCTAAGCTCTTAAGAGTGCTAAGCGTAAGTGACACAACATCTTGCGACTCTTGCTGGAAGAGAGATTACGAAACCGCTTTCTCGGTAAGTTTCCGGCTGTAAGCAATCGCTGCTGATGTGGTGCGTACTAGTACCGTAGTTTGCCCACCAAAACGTTACTGTATTAACTGTATAATACACAGTCCTGGACGATAAACGCGAAAGCAGAGCAAATATCCTTCTTCGTTATTTATTTGGTACCACGTGTGAAGTATATTTAGATGTGGATGCTGCTCAAACGCCAAAATATGTGGATTAAACTTGCTTGGCCAGATCGTGTGAATTGACAAAAATGATACGGCCGAGAGGATGTTCGAGTGGCAGATCTAATGTTTGAGACGACGGCCAAACTTTCGAAGAGACAACGTTTCCAAAGAGGATAACAGTTTGCCGTATTCCAAACAGAAAATTTTCGGCAGTTACATAGGCAAGGGGCCTGATAGGTTAAGTATTATATAAGAAGGATAGACACACTTTGTATTGTAGAGCTATAGAAGCTACAGAAAAGCTCTGGCTCAGTGAACGAATAGGGGAAAAACCTACCAGCCGGCACCTTCAATTGTCAGTATACCAACTGTGGTCTTCAAATATTGTCGGCAAACTTGGGGTTATTACTCACACGTACATTGATTTTGTTTCTTCAAGGAAAATCTGGGCAAAATTCACCTGAACCTTGCTAACTGCTGCTAACTAGTATTTTCATAGATGATGGAGTGACGACGTAAGGCCACTTTATCTCAATCCTCTATTTATTCCAGTGGATGGACAGCGTTTGTACTGTTAAGTGGTATAAATGGGGCCTCTCGTTATAATGTAACAAGATTGGGAACCTATTCAATACCAATTGCTGTATGCCAATAATTGTTCACGAATTTATTTGCAATCATCCTTTTATTTCCACCGGAAGCAAGAAGTACATGATTTGCATGAGAAGTTAATTGGCTTGGAAAACCCTCCGTTGACAAATCTTACCGGTTTCCTTTCAGAGTCTTTCTAGATTTGACCTCAATTTGTTCCTCGATGTTATTACCATACTCTATCAGCACTGTAGATCATTTACTAGATACATTTTATAACGAAGTAAGACAACATCAAATCCTAATCCAGTTTACAGCTTTGACCGACTTTGGCGACAGAATTTTCTTGTTTTTGTTTTTATTTCTATTTTTACTTTTTTTTGTATTTCAGCATTTGTAGTTTTTGTGTTGTGGCTCACTTTATTACATCTTCCCGTTTCGCAGTAGATTGCTGGGCTGAGCATACATATTAAAATAATCTCATCCATGGTCATATCCGGTTTGCGGAAGAAATCCAAACAGGTCTTACAGGAAACTGTCGTCGTGTTGTGCGCCATGTGCATAGTAACAGCAACTATAACAACGACAACTTCAACATACAATCAGTTAAGAGACACATCAAAATCCATTTCACAGCGATATCATGATGTTGACATGATTTGATGGCTCTTCCTTGTTGGCTGTAAGGCTGCCCTGGTTTGCCACAAACATACGTTATACCTCCTCGATCATAATCAAAACCATGACGACCGACAACGATGACGATGACGATGACTACAACTATGACGACGGGTAATCAAGTCGAGAGGCTCAAGAAGATGAAACGACGATGTAACATAACAACTTTATCTGTAGCTCAGAGAAAATTGCATTTTCATCGTTGATGCATGAAAGGATGCTGCTGCCTGCAATCTGCAGCACCAGAACAGTGCAACCAACTATTTATGCAGCCAGTTCTGCTTCCTACGCGTCAATGGGCTTTGTATCCATGGCATACACCTCTCTATAGATACTCAAATGTTTACTCACATCTAAACTGGTAGCAACATGTTAAGCATATTGATTTTCAACAAAACTCACACAGAAGACGTAGGGGTATCCTCCGAAAGTACTCATCATCGTTCACCTCATATAGTTATCACATGGTGGCGGTGGTAATAACAACTTTCCCGAGCACGAGACTCCTGCAACTGATGGCGTAGCTGGTGGTGTGCTGTGCTGGTGCTGGTCCTGCCGTTGACCATGTTATTAACAAACTATTTAAAGTTCATTTCTTTATCAGAGCCTCATCCCGTGCACGAGTTCCTACACGTAAGCCCCCTCTTCGTCTGTGATCCGACAAAACTGAAGAGGTTGGTTTAGCTGGTCCAACTGTCGGTCGTACGGTAAGGAGATGTGAGATTTCTGTTACGCGATAATAACAATAATTATTATTTTATTATAAAAATACTCCACATCACCCCCTCCCTCACATCAATGCAGTATCTTGATCCAAAGAGAAATCCTTCTTTTTTCCTTTACGGAATTTTGTGGGCGAATCTTGAAAACTCACATGAGGCCACCACCATATTCGTATCATGTCCCTGATGGCACTCATTGTTATACGCTATGTTAAAGGCAAAAAAATAAAAATGTATCTGTGTGTGTTTTGGATGGCTTGAGAGGCTTGGGTGTCTGTTTTCATTTTGCCCACGGTCCATTGTTGATATTCAAAAATCCATAACACCGCTACGACGAAGCCCTACAAGAGATCGATACGAGGCTAAGGCTAAAAACCGTGCACCAGATTGCGTCGCCGAGAGTGCGGATTTCATGGATTTCATACAAACAATCCTGAGACCTAACTTCGACGTGAAGTGTAGGAATACGTGAATTCATAAGTTCCATTCTTTGCTAAAGGGAGGCGTGTCGGAGACGTTAAAAAAACGACACACAAAAAAAGGATCTTCCATAGATCGGGTGCGTGCAGTACCTTTATGAGGAATCCCTTTAAGTTTGGGTTTTTTTTTACGATAGGTCTTTGCGGTGAAATGCTGTATAAGACACGACTAAAACGAACCGCCAGATACTTTTTCAATCAGATAGCAGAAATATATTTCTACAGTCGAATGTGTTGAAAATGAAATGACTGGCATGCATTATAATATATCATACTAGTACAATACTTTTTAGTTTGTGCATCTAACTGTCAGAGTTACGTATGACTGCTTGTACGGATATGGTAGTTGCTTAAAGGTGGGAAATAATTATTTTACTATGTAATTTGAACAAATGTCGCAACCGATTAGAATGCACCGATTGAGCAGTTGCAGAAGTCAGGTTTTATTGCTATATGCCGCTGTAGAGTTTTATGGATTAGATGTTAGTTGTTGGATTATAAATGTGGAGTGAATGTCTGGTGAAGGTAGCCAGTGGATTTTGAATAGTTTCCCGTGAAAGTTGTGTGGCTATCTAGGATTATTTCTGACACAAACAAGATGTCAGAGAAATATTTAAATGTCAGCTTTTATTTGTTTCAGCCCACTTTCTGAGATGTTT
The DNA here is from genome assembly GCA_949129095.1 of Volucella bombylans. NCBI lineage: Eukaryota > Metazoa > Arthropoda > Insecta > Diptera > Syrphidae > Volucella > Volucella bombylans. The sequence goes on along the minus strand of OX422141.1, from coordinate 83,825,702 downwards.
GGCTTGACGGGCCGTTCGAAAGTACGCAAACCTGGCAATTCCAAGCCGTCTGCCACTTTTAAAACTATCAGAAGTCGACATTGCATTCAGTTGATATCCTGTTCTAAGTTTTGTAGTGTATTTTCACTCACTACACTGGTCCCAGTTTCCTTCCATTGCTTTGGTCGCTTGAAGGTGTCTGCAATTTTTTTGAGGAGTTGGGTAGCTTAATTTGTGTGATAATTGTTATGACACCATTAATTCTGATAATGTTAAGTTTTTTTTTAGGCATCGGGCGGAAAACTTTCGACACGAAAGTTTGTCTTAGCCAAACTAGCTACTTGCATCTTTTAACTCAGATAACATGGTTCATAGCTGTTTGTAATGAATTTTGTATTTTGACCTACTTGCCATTTTCATAATTGGCAAGGGGTACTTAGGGGTATATACTCGTACAAATAAATGCATCCATCCGGGTCATATCCTGTCGTTCTAAACTACTCGTATAGCATTACCCCACTCTCATCTATGGAACAGTGAGGTGAACCTGAGCCTCAATCAACAGCTGTTTCCATTTATGTAGGTAATTGAGCATATCTTCTTTTATTTGAGCGCGACACTTGCTGGAAGACCTTTATTTTTACTCAAGGATGGATTCCGAGACACTCGGGCTCGGTATGAATACGCTGAGCATGCCCATCTCAGCCGATGTATGCAGGTTTTGGTTAACACAATTCGTTGTTGTGTTTTCTTTTCACAATTCCATTTATGCAGAGATCAAAAATCGAAGCAACGAAAGGCATTTCCACCCTCTTTTCACAGAATCTGGGCTTTGAATCTGAATCCTTGCAGTAGAATTGGAACGAAAATTCCTTAAACTGTTCATGAGGGACGCATGTTTCAGTTGCGTCCTAAGTCAAATGAAACTGCTGTTGGTTTGAATTTACACTACACTGCAGATCAAGTGAAGAAAGGCTTTTACTATCCCAAAATTATACGAGTATTTTTGGTGTGCTGTCCGTGGGTGTTTTTATAATGTCAGTGCTGTCAGTGTGTTGTAGCAATTGTACAGTATTTTAAAATATTGTGCCTTGTCATTATGAAGAAATCCTTTCTTATCATCAAACGTCCCCATTATTGACCTTATGAAACAGCGAAGATTCGCCTTTGTAATAAACGAGATTATCAAGAACTTTACATGTCTGGCTCGTATCTGTAAATAGTGTAAATGCGACTGATGGATCCCCTGAAGGCAAGGGTGGTTGTTCTCTTGAAGTCTTCTCATAAGGCTAGGACTGATCCTAGGTCGTATCGGCGCATCTGCGTCCTTCAGGTGCTTGGAAAAGTGCTGGCAAGAGTTATGGTGGAAAGGCTTTTGGAGAGCATGACTGAACCAATGACCTCCTATCAATTTGGCTTTAAGAAGGACAAGCGTGTTTGGGACGCATGGTCTTTCTTAAAAGACAGAGTCCAGAGCAGCAGCGCCAAAGTAGCTGCAGGGATCTTTATTGACTTTAAAGGCGCCTTCGATAACTTAAGCTGAAAAAATATTAATCAGGTTGCGTGAGTTGGGCTGCCGGGAAATTGTGGGGAAGCTAGTTTTTTTTGGTAGGCGAGCGGGTGAGAGTGTTTCTGTGAATGTAGAATGAGGGTGCCCTCAGGGGTCTATCTGCGGTTCTTTCATTTGGAGCCACGTGATGGATCCGCTTTTGCGACGATTGAAGGTGCTTTACAGATGTTGTGCGTATGCAGATAATCTGCTCTTTATCCTGGAAGATCAGTCTGTAGTGGAAAGTTTAGGAGAATAAGCTATTTCGTCGCTGAATGGGGATATGCATATGCATATGAGTGGCGTTAGTGATTGAGGACAGATATCTAGGCATAACGGTGGGTGAATGCATGAATTTCATACCTCATTTTGCACGAATGAGGGAACGATTGTTGTGTGCTGTAGCCTAGGTAATGCGTATTCAGCGATCTGAATGGGAGCTTAACAGGCTAGCTGTTCGTATCATCGTATCAAGCGTCGGCTTTTATGTCTGTGGTCGGCTGCCGTCGGATATTGGATCGACAAAGAGTAGCCCTATTTGAATGTTTGCTTGTGTGCTTGCGATGCAGTTCAAGTATTGTGGGAGGTGCCGCCTCTTCATCTGCATACGTCGGAGTATTGCTTTCATGATTACGAAATGTCTCCTTTTAAACGAGAGTTTCTTCGGGAAAGTGGATGGCTTATCGGAAAGGGAGCATAAAGTTTGTTTAACGCATGCCGCATGCGTTGTATCTAGATAGCAATAGTTTTTTTTTTATTATTATTGTTTAATCTAAATTTTTGAATTTATAAGTACTTTCGCCACTTGCTATAGGCAACAGATTGTACATATGTAGCTATTTCTTAGTTAAATAAGTAATTGAGGTATTATAATTTTAAATTTATATTTATAATTTATCAAGAAATAAAGAAAGACAAATAAAAAAAATCTAGATGGGATGCTTCCGATAGTTTACTTGTAGTTACCTTAATGTGCTGACCATGCGTGTGTCTCCTAACCGAAGTTTTACCTTCAGCCTGGTCTTCTTATTGATCGGACATGGCTCATTAAATGCATTTTTGCTTAAGAGAGCCCGTAGTAGTGGGACGAGTTGCTCATTTGGAGCTTCTTCTGAGGATTGGTTGCATGTTGCATGAGTTTTGACTGGCGTGGCATGGTTCGAAAGAACTCGTAGCTTTGCAAGGGAATTGTTTTACAGAAGACGGAATTGACAATTTATAGTTAGTTAACCATTTTCTTATGGTGCTATTGGCCGCCAGTCCTGGGCTGCATGGTGCCCAACTGGAAGTAACCGCAAGGTTAGGAGTCCCGACGGAAAGCTATATTCTGGTACCACGGGAGGTCAGAGACCTCTGATATTTCTGTTCTAGCCTACAGTCGTGATGGCTCCCATAAGGGAGCCAGCTCCTACACCCAAAATCACGGAGGGGTATCAGTCGGTCTGCTCGATGTGGAGTTGCATTTCAAGCGGGTTCCGTGACCCACAGAGTGGCGGAAGTATTAGATAGGCCTCGACCCTTCACCAAAGAGGAAGTTCGTGCGTTACTCACGATTTCGAAGCGGGTGATGCGTTTAAAACGGATGTTTTGGAGTGGAAAAACTGCTTCGAACTCATGCAAAAGTGTATTGATTTTCACGGAAAGTAATTTGAAAAACACCCGCTGGTGCTGTGCGTAAACAAGGGGTACAAAAACCCGTTAAGCCTACGCTAATTATTAAAAAAAAAAAAATGAAGCTATTTTTGATGATAAATGCTTGTTGTTGCTTGTTTTTCTCAAAACTTAAGTAACAACCTTCGTACGCATACATCCACCGAGATTTATATAAGGAATATTTCATTGCTCCAAAGATTTGATTCAGCGCATAAAGGCTGTAGGACGCCCTAGCGTTATGTAAACCGAAATCTGGGTAACCAAGCTGAAGTCTGAGAATTTTGTGCAAATGATGGATTGTTGTAATGTTAGCACTAAACTCCTTAGACTGTTTTAGATATACTGAAACTGGGTAATAAAACTCTTGACAAGTTGATTCAAGTTTTCTCAAATCAAAAATCCTTTCAGTGGACCGAAATGATATTGATTTGGAAATACTAAGTGCGACTATAAGCTCCAATAAACGCAGTGGAAATCTTTGTATTATGAAAGTAAATATACACGTCCAACAAATATCAAATAAATATAAAACATCACTGCCTTCGTCATATAAATTGAAACAGTAGCACAGCATAACTCTCCAAAGTAACGATTTGTCATCATTAAACGTACAGATCAACCCTGTCTACCCAGATCCGTTTATGTTTACACCCACTCAAACGATGACAGATAGCTTTTAGTGGGTAGCTACAATGAGTCCACGCATTGGCTCTAGTACACTGTTATAATTTTACAAAGTTGTGTTAAACCAGTTTTCGACTCAAAACCTATTTATCGTGCTGTCATTGGTAGCAACGTACACAATTTGCACGACAGTTAAATGCAGATTTTCTGGTGTTTTTGTAGCACAATGCAAATTCAAATTGAACAAAGCACCTGTTTACCTTATCGTGTCAACTGAAGTTAACATGGAATATATCGCCGTTACGTTCTAGCCAGTTTTGAACTGTCTGTCACAATATCTTTACTATAAAAGCTATAACCTATCATAATAGATGCAGTTAAGTTGTTTCTTCATACACGATAAATATTTAGACAGCAGATGCTCTTCCAACTTTTTGTTACTTTAACTCATAGTAAATTTGCCATACGACTATATTTTCAGCCACCTGCTTAAAACGGCACTAATTGGCATGCCCATCTACAAAAAACTAATTGGTCCACCAACATAATTAGCCATACTCAAAACTGAGCTATCCAACCACAAATAGAATCAATTTGCAGATGCCCAAGATGTATCTGGAACTGTATTAATTTGATCTGCAAAATTCAATGTTACCTTTAATTGACACAACAGAAACATACATATGTCGTCGACAACATTTGACATTTAGCCACCCTGTTGTCTCTCAATAATAGTACCCATGCTCCTGGCAAAATTGATCAAATTCCATCCTGTCTATAACTCACAAGTCCATAGAAGAATGCAAAGTGAAATAAATTTTAATTGGATGAAAAAGGATCAAATTATAGCCTCCTACCCGTATTCACATATCCAAATAGTATATCTGTGTATCTAATGGAAAAATTTGATGCATAGTCGACTATTGTTGTACATACGCAAAATTTTCTGTAACTAGAGAACCATCAGAGAGCAGGTTTTGCGCTTGTAGATACTCGTACATTAAATTCATTCAAACTTTTCAACAAAGTATAGTGGACGACAAAAAGTTGTTATACGATATATAAACATAAACATGTGATTGTACAATTTTCTCTCTTGCTTGAACAGGACTCATACTAACAAGTTGCAACTAAAATTCACATTCAAGGAGTACTTGAATTTTTTTTAAAGCTTGCAGGACTTTAAAGGCAAGCTATAGGGCTTATTGTGGTCGACGAGCGTTGGTAAGGAGTGACGTCAAACGCTGTGTTATAGTTCTAAAAATACAACGCGTTGGAAAGTGAGTGAAAAGTTGACACCCGACAAACTGAAACGAAAACACTGTCTATACTCGTTAGTAAAAGTCCACGAGAACATTGCTTAAAGGCTTCCTCTTTGAACCATTGTTCACAGGCTTAAGGAATAATTTAAATATTCTGATGAGTAGATGCGTAATATTGGTGTACATGTCTGGCCACTCGTCACGTATAGTCATAGACCATAGATGTTCATTAGGTCAAATTTAAAATCGACCTTTTTTCGGTAGCATTTGTGAATTATAAAATTACAATTTTTACGACACTACATCGGGAAACGGACACACATATGTTTATAATTTTGGTGCCTGGTAAAATCATCATCATTGCGGCTAGCAACTGCTTAGTTTTAATTCCAGAACACTGCCATGCCATAGATACATTATGAGAGGCATGAGTCCGCTGTGTATCAGATTAGTAATTGAGGGCATCTTGTTGATGAACAGATTTGATTCATATCTTAATATTGGTGTACAATTGTTAAGGAATGTCACAAAAGTAGAAAAATATTCAAAAAGAGTTAAAGAAGAGGGCCAACTGGTGAGTATTCATAGCGAGACCGATGTTACGGTTGAAGGTTTGAAGGGGCGGAATGCTATTAACAATTTCAACGGAGCCCTAGTGTTAAAATTGGCGATAGAATACGTTAGAGCACGAGATATTACGGCGGTGTTTTAGGGTCTCAATTGACTGTGAAAAATTATCAGCACATATGAGTTAGAGAGCCCTTAAGAGCACCTGACTGGGTGTGGGTATTCTATTTATTGCTTCGCTTGAGTAAAAATAAACTTTTCACATAATTTTTAGATTGTCAATTTGCCAGTTGAAAGCTGATTTGTGGTTAGTACGTTTTGCCATTTTACGATGAATTGATTAACGCCAGAACAATGCGTGCAAGTTGTGCAAACTTATTTTGAAAACCATGGTTTGGTTCGCTAAACTTATCGTGCTCTACGTCCATTTTACGGACGACATAATTGTCCATCTGAGCAAGTTATTCGGAACACGATAAATCGTTTTCGCACTACGTACACTCTAGTGGATAATACGTATCCCCAAAGACTACAAACAATGCGAACGGAAGAAGTTATTGCCATTGTGGAGCGCAGTGTTGAAGACAATCCGAATGAGTCGATTCGCCGTCGTGCACAGCAATTGGAGCTATGCCCATCCATTTTGTGGAAGATTTTAAAGAAAGATCTTGGCTTAAAAGCTTATAAGAATCCAGCTTGTGCAAGAGTGACCATTATACGCGTCGTTTCAGCTTGATCCTCCTTTTCAACGCAAAATTTTGTTCTTCGAAGAGGCCCATTTTTGGTTAAATGGATATGTACTCGTAAACAAGCAAAATTGCCGAATTTGGAGTGGAGAAAACCCAGAAGCCTTTGTCGAGACGCCCTTACAACCATTAAAACTCACTGTTTGGTGTGCTTTATGGCCCATCATCATCGGCCCATATTTCTTTAAGGACGATGTCGGCTAGAATGTTACCGTCAATGGAAATCGCTATAGAAACATGATTTCTGTTTTCTTCGTTCCTCAGTTGAATGGCATTGACGTGACAGAGCTTTGGTTTCAACAAGATGGCGCAACATTCTACACGGCGCGCGACACCATCAATTTAGACGTTGGACTAATTGGAAGTCAACATTCGCCATGTTATTGTTGATATACGGCCCAAGTTACTCGATAAAGCTATCCAAAATTGGACTTCATGATTGTGCCTTATACGAGCTAGCCGTGGGGCGCATATGCCCGATGTCATATTTAAACACTAATGGCATAAAATTATCTATTAAATAAAGCTAATATCATAGGCATTAGCATTAGTTTCGCATATGTATACCTCTAAAAAAAACACCCTGTACAAAAATGTAAAAAAAGTGTCAGAGACAGAACTGAATCTTGAGGCACACCAGCATTTATTTTGTGGATATCAGACTTGAAACCGTTAAAGACAACTTGAACCATCTTTCAGAAAGGTGATTTTTAATCCATTGACGAATGGACTTGTCGATCCCAAATGCGCGCATTTCCAAAAAAAGAGCTTGGTAACAAACCCTGTAAACGGTCATCAAATCACCAGTTAATCTGTTGCTATGAAAACCGTACTGCCGATCATTTAAAAGTTTTCGTGCTTAGAGATGTTTCATGAGCTGATGGTTTATCATGGTCTCCATTACTTTGAAAAGAAGTAACGTAAGTCTGTAGAGGCAGATTGAAAAAGAAAATTGGTTTTAGGGACTTATTGTTTAATGAAGAAGCTTGCGCAGTGGTTTTGCCAGTGTGGAAGAAGACCTCTTCAGAAGAGTATGAACCATATGGAGCAGTGGGTTTGTGTACATTAAGATCTTTCACTACTCTTCCTACTACATGAGTTTAAAAGTTAATTAATCCAATAGAATTTTTGACACGCTCAAGTGTTGAGTAAGCTACGAACTCAGGCTGGCCTGCCCAAAGGGAAGACGCCTAGCATTTCATTAAAAATGAGCTTTGGTATAAAGGATGGGCCTAAGTTTCAGGCGCATTTAACAAATGGCCAAATACTTTTACCATTTTTTGCCTCGGATTTTGATCAGATTTAAATTCTATATGCTTATCTCCCCGAAGTCGTTGACATACTTCAAAATCAACTTCACTTGTGTGGAAAAATGATAAGACGAACAGTGGAACAGCAGCCATAGATTCGGTGGATGAAAATTGGGAAGGTCTTGTGATTTCAATCCTAACTATATTGAAGTTGTATCTGTCTATGACGACAATCGGCATTGACTCTGAAAGTTTCTTGTTATTACAGTTTGGAGTATCCTCATTAAAATGTTGACTCCTTAAATGTTCAATGAGTAATTTCTATGCAAATTCTGAGATGAAAAAATCACAGGTTATTGGTGTGTTTATCCTTCGTACAGCTCATGTGACTGTATCTTACTGTAGCACTACTTTCCTATTTGTCTACCGGAAATTCTCTTACTGGTTTTGTATTTTATTGAAGATAATTCTAACATACCAAGTGCTTACGAGTTCTTCTTAGTTCGTTGATAAAACGGCTCTTAAGCGAATTTCCATTACCTTTAGCCTAGCTCATTCAATTTCGTTTGTTGGGTAGTAGTCTACATATGCTCTTCAGGTTGACATGATCTGCAAAGGAAATCCTATGGAAAATATCTATTTAGACGGATCTAACATAGATATAAAATTATTTACGAATTTAATACCACTAATCGATGTTCGTGTATCTGCATGTGAACTATTTAAAGGTTATGCCACACCACTCGTCATGCATCCGTTCTCAGGTTCTCACGCGTAAATTTTATTTTACCCACCCTCACCTCGGTTTGGTATTGTTTCTCTTTTTCTATTTTTTCTTTCGAAAAAAAGAAATAAAACAGTCACTCAAACAACAACACGAAATCCGCGAAACTGTTGCTACTGCCGGGCTCCTTTTATTTTCATTTTTTCACCACTGACTGTGACAGTAGTTGAGAACGAAAAAATACAAACGAATGAACAAAACTAAAATAATAACAATAATTTTGTTGCCTTTCTCATTCAACCGACAAAACCAAATAGGCAACAAAATAAAAAAAAACAAAAAAAACCCCAACCTAAGCAACAAAACTACAACAACAACAGCAACGAAGAATAATGGATTTTCCATCAAAGTCACATCATCAACAAAAATATCATCATGCGATGAAAACATTGTTGTGCACTGTAGCTAACGTGTTTAAACAACAGAACGAAAAAAAACTAGACTTAGATACTCGAATACTCGCATAGAGTCAGTCGTCTACTCGTACTTTCTGCACTTTTATCACATGAAACTAGCACGCAATTGTTGTTTCGTATTCGTACTCGTACTATGAACGAGTACTAGTATTCCGTTGGTGTGCGATCCCAAATCTGACAACTTGTCTCTGTGTGACTTGTATCTGCTAGATAATAGAATTAAAAAAAAAAGAAAAAAACATTTGAAGGAGAACGTCTTTCTCTGTGTCAACTTTTTTTTTGTTGAAGAGCTGTCATGTCCACCCCAGAGTCTTACAACGGATGACTACGTTTCTTTTTATTTATCGTTCCGTCTAGCGATTTAACATATACGTCTATTTGAGTATCTTTTTTATATAACAGTAGTATCTGCGGTCAATTCAGTTTTAGTCGACTCTTTGGCGACCCCTTTCCTGCGGGTGAAGTTTGAGACAAATTTTCTTAACCTAGAACCCTTGAGATACTCTTTCTACTCGACTCAGATACGAGTACTCGGATGGTCTCAGTGCCAAAGTGGGCTTAAAATGAAATGAAATGAGTTGACAAAATCTATCTAACAATGGAAATCTGTCACAGTTGCTTGAATCTGCTGGTGAATGGGGCAGCAGGAGACACAGACATCGCTTAAGGTTTTAATAATTTCTACGTTCATGATTTGATGGGATTTTGGTGGGTCTCTCCGCTCTTTTTTTTCTAGTCTATCGGAGGGTGTACATAGTTTGGAGGCTATGCCAACTAAATTGGGCAATTACATTTACCGCATCGAAATAATGATTGTAATTTCTGGTTATGTGCGTTTTTATTATGTGTTCTGGGTTTTTGTGTAGTTACCAGTCCTCATAATAGGCAAATTGGTTATGACAAAGTCACAGCATTTCATTAGATTCAACGGTGCGAAGGAAGTTCCCTTTCCACGCTCATACAAGCGGTAGAGTTGTTTTACTATTTTTCTATTTTTTTTCTTTTTTTCATTCTTTAATTTATGGGCAGTTAAACACACTATACGGTTATATGCATTTTCATTGTAAAAAAAAATTATGAGTTTTTATTCATTGTATCTAAATAGAGATGTTTAGAGATTAATGTTTGGTTAAGCGTGTTTACCTGTTGTGTTTGGGAGTCTCTTTGCCTGTTGTTGTTGATCGTTGAAATGGTGTACTCGTATTTTTGTAATGCTCAAGCGCATGTTTCAAAACATACTTTCTATGTATTCGGGTCGTTTATATTCACTTTCCTCGGTTCAATGCATGGCTTAACAGATGTAGATACATGAAACGTATTTTGGACACAAAAAGGGTTATAGATACACAGAACGTAAACAGTCAAAACATGGACAACTTAATTATTTCACATCCGTTTAGAAAGCATTGATGTGACATTTGATTTGATTCGCTGATAGAGATTTAATAGTCGAAATATATATAACACGAAACGACCAAAAGTATATAACCTGGTATTTCTAGTTCCTCTATGAGGGTTTGAATAAGAGCAGGTGATTGAGCTGTTGATAAAAAGGGACAGTATTCGAGGGTAGAGGAGTTTGTTACGAAGCCCAGTAGTCCTACTTACTTAGGTGGCGCTACAGTTTGCGGTGCACCTGGGCCTCAACTAACAAGCCTCTCCAACTAATCCAGTCTTTAGCTACTCGTAACTGCCTTCAATTGCGCACTCCAAGTCAGTTGAGGTCCCTTTGTATGGTGGGTGTCACATAAGGTGAGTTCTCCTTCTACTGCGTTTCCCCTCCGCAATATTTGTGTTCATTCGTTCTAAATGTCGGTGCACCTGGGCCTCAACTAACAAGCCTCTCCAAATAATCCGGTCTTTAGCTACTCGTAACTGCCTTCAGTTGCGCACTCCAAGTCAATTGAGGTCCCTTTATATGGTGGGTGTCACCTAAGGTGAGTTCTCCTTCTACTGCGTTTCCCCTCCGCAATATTGGTGTTCATTCGTTCTAAATGCCGGTGCACCTGGGCCTCAACTAACAAGCCTCTCCAACTAATCCGGTCTTTAGCTACTCGTAACTGCCTTCAGTTGCGCACTCCAAGTCAGTTGAGGTCCCTTTCTATGGTGTGTGTCACCTAAGGTGAGTTCTCCTTCTACTGCGTTTCCCCTCCGCAATATTGGTGTTCATTCGTTCTAAATGTCCTAGCCATATCAGGCGATTGATGCGCAGTTTATTGACTAGGTCGATGTCGTTGTACAGCTCGTATAGTTCGTCGTTGAATCTTCTTCTCCAAGCGCTGTCAACTCAAACGGGACCGAAGATTTTTCGAAGGATTTTTCTCTCGAAGTGACTGATGATATTTTCATCAGCTTTCGATAGGTTACATGCCTCAGCGCCATAAAGTAAGACTGGGATGATCAGGGTCATATATAGATTCTCCTTAGTTCTTCGGTATAGGGCCTTATTACTCAATTACCTTCTCAGCCCAAAGAAACAGCGATTGGCAAAAGTTTGTCTTCATTTTACTTATACGGAGGTGTTTTTGGCAGAACTGACAGCAGAGCCAAGGAAGACAAACTCCCGTACTACGTCAAAGTTATATAGCTGTCGACTGTGACATTCTGTCCAATTCGTCGATGTTGCGTGTCCCTTCATCAACAGCATATGCTTGGTTTTGCCTTCATTTACCGCTAAACCCATTTTGGTAGCTTCCGTTTTAGTACCAGCGAAAGCACAGGTGACCGGCCGCTAAGTTCTGCCAATTATTCCAATATCGTCGGTGTATGCTACTGTAGTTACAAAGAATACCTGCAGTGTTGTGAGTTCCGCACAATTCTTTCAAGCATGAAGTTAAAGAAGTCACATGACAGCGAGTCAACTTCTCTAAAGGTCTCGATTAAGTCGTTACCGATCAGCGAGCGTTCTCCATCGTTATTCTGCACAGACGGGCGAGATTGGCAGGGTGCCAAAACCAAACATGGCTCTATATAGCTTGTTTCTATAAATGTCCTCATATGCGGATTTAAAATCGATGAAAGGTATCGATTTGGACTTCTTGAGTTTTTTCCTGAATCGACCGAGGTGTGAGTATTTGGTCGGTCCTGGTCTAAAACCATACTGATAGGGACCAATCAGGTTGTTGACGAAGGGTTTCAGACGTTCGCTTAATAGGTATATCAGATAAGATCTTGTATGCGATGTTGAGGAGAGTTATACCTTTATAGTTGCCACAATTGAGGTGGTCTCATCTTTTGGGGATTCGGCAAACGGTGCTGAGATTCCATTTATCAGGCATACACTGAACTGACAAGATCTGAGAAATGAGTTGATGTACGAGTATGCTCTCCACATGCTCGTCAGCTGATTTGTTGGATTTCATTTTAGATATTGCTATCCTTACTTCATTTTGTTTCGGTGGACGGAAGTTATGGCTATCATCGTCTAAGTTGTATGGTCTAATCTGCTTATGGTGGGATATTGGCCTTCTTCGCCGTTATACAGACTGGAGAAAAGTTTTTCTATATTCTCAGTACCGACTGTGATCCTACTACAAGGCTTCCATTTTCATCTCTACAATGTTTTATGCGGGTTGCCTTACCTTAACAGGTTCTTTTCACCTGTTGCTAAAACTTCAGTGCGTTATTGCTAGAATAAAACCACTCGATATCTTCGATCGCTTGCTTTTCGTGCTCTTTTTTCTTCTTCTAGAGAGCCGATTTTGCTCACGAGCGGCTCACATTCCTAGTTGTTGCGCTTCTTGTTTAATTGCATGTGCTTGCCGGCATTCTTCATAAAACCAGGGGTTTCTCGGTGGTAGTTGAGCGAAACCCAGCACATCATTTGCGTCGTCTCTGATGGCACGTTGGCAGAGTTGCCGCTAGTATTCGGTACTTGATGCTGGCGGCAGCAGTTGTTGAAATATTTCGTCATAGGGGTTCGGCGAAGATTCTGGCGGTCTCTTGCGATTGCAGCTTTTCTATATCTTCTCACAGTAGTTCTTCTTTGGTGTGGTGCCTCCGAAATCCGCACTCGTACCTTGGCTGCGAGTCAATGTTGACTGCTCGGAAAGGTCGAACGTCCAGTATATGAATACTAGAGGTATGCCTTACGTCAATCATAAAATGATCAATTTGATTTAGCGTTTCATGATCCGGAAACCGCAATGTTCCCTTGTATACAATATATTGATATAAAGAAACCTTGTGCTGCTATAGTGATAGTCGCATATTCAATAAGCCGAAGTACATGGCCAGACGCGGTTTCATGTAGGTTATGCTCACCAAGCGTCCTATTAAAGATTTCCTCCTTTCCTATACTGGCGTTAAAATCGTACCAGACTACTACTTATACTTATAATAATACTTCGGATATTGGTCATATGTCATGTCTAGGAGCACGTAGAAACATTCTTCGGTTACGTCTTTATTGTCTTCCGTAGGGGAGTGGACGCATATAAGCCTTATGATAGATATATGCTCGCTGACGTGACAGAAGCTCAAGATTTCTTGCCTCAGTCTTCCGCATATCGCAAAACGGCATCCGAATAAGCGCTGTTTGTTTTACTTGTAGCAGTCACCATAGCATATTTCATCCTTACCGTTTAATCGCCGCGCAGATCCAGGTCTCTGGGTAACTGCCTCCAGTAAGGCAAATGGAAGGTTCTTCGGGTTGGGGCTTTGGGGTTCATCCACTTTACTTGTCCCAGCCATCTTAGGCGACTTACATATGCGCACTTTTCTTACCAGGTCGATGTCACTGTTCAGCTCGTAGAGTTTACCTTTAAACATCCTCCTATAAACCCCGCCAACGCGAACGAAACTATAGGGTCCGCCATCTAACGTTTTTTTTTTCAACTAGTGCTTATTTCGTGAATGGTAACACTTAGCTCATGTCTGATTTGACAGATAATTAGTTTTATCCTTCCGCTGAACGAATATGGTTGTGTATACGCTTGAACAACGCACGGAAATATTGCCTGCGATCGACTTAGAGAAGATGCCGATTTTGCCAAAAAAAATCATCTTTTCAGATGAAGCTCATTTTGATCTTGGCGGGTATGTAAACAAGCAAAATTGTCGCATTTGGGGCACAGAAAACCCACACGCATACATTGAAAAGCCGATACACCCAAAACGAGTCACTGTTTGGTGCGGATTTTGGTCCAGAAGCATAATTGGGCCATTTTTCTTTTTTTTGGCCGTTACAGTCAATGGCGATCGTTATTGAGCCATGTTGAACGAATTTTTGTTCACAAAAATTGAAGAGGAGGATATTGGCAACATTTGGTTTCAACAGGACGGCGCTCCGTGCCACACAGCCGAAGCTATACTCGATGTTTTGCGCCCTGTTTTTGAAGATCGCATTATCAGCCGCAGAGCTGATGTCGTTTGGCCACCTCGGAGCTGCGATTTGACACCGTTGGACTATTATTTGTGGGGTGCCGTAAAAGATAAGTGTTACGCCGACAAGCCAGAGACAATTGGCGCTTTAAAGGACAAAATTCGTGAAGCCATTGGTGAAATACAGCTGCACACAATCGATAATGTGCTTAAAAATTGGACCGATCGTGTAGGCTACTGCATGGCCAGCCGAGGCAGCCATTTGAATGAAATTATTTTCCATTATTAACCGGAAGGATTGTACTTTCAAATAAAAAAATAAATTTGAGAAAATATTCAGTAGTTTTTTTTATAGCATTTTCAAAAAAAAATAAATTTTTTGGCGGACCCTATATATATCATTTGAAGATTTTGGCATTCTAAAACTGGTCAGGATATCTTCATGCACCTTAGTCCACGTCCAATGAAAGCTTGCTGAGTTCTGCCAATTATGTCAATATCATCACCGTATGCAGGCTATTATACAGACTTCGGTACTATTGACCTGAGTTTCGCACAATTTTCTGAAGTTTGATGTTGCAAAAGAATCGTTCTTCTCGTTATTCTACACAATCTGTGAGTTTGGCAGGAATACCGAGGCTAGACATGGCTCTGTATAGTTTGTCCGTAAAGATGCTGTCATATGCTGCCTGTAAATCGACAGAGCAGTGTCGCGCATCAACAATTTGGGCCTCTTGGATTTTTCCACCACCCCCTCATAGTGTGAGTATTTGGTTGATTGTGGACTTACCGGGATTAAGTTGATAAATTGCTTCAGGCGTTCACTAAGACGGCAGATGACTTCCTATTTTTTTGGGCATATTTTGGGCATATGCCCATTGGGCATATTTTCTGTTGACAAAATCTTGGAAATAAGTTAGTGCATGCCTTTTGTCAAGCTACGAGTATTTTCTGTTGCCTTAAATAGATCAACAGGTAGAGCTCAATATATATGCCGTCCTTTCTAGCAACCTTGTTGAACTTATTGGATATTGCTACCCTCAGTTCAATTTGATCTGTTGGACGAATCTCTGGAATGGTTTGGGTTGTCCTCGCCATGACAAGTTGTTTTTCAGTACCGACCGTGACTGCTTCCCCGTTCATCTCTTTTTTATTTTTTGGTTAAATTTCCAAACATTGTTCCCCTGGAGTAGCGTCTTTGTATTTGCTCGATGTCGCACTTCTTGTGCTTTTTGTTTTTTAGTCCTGTTTTGCTCGTAGAGCTCACGGTGCGTTCTTAGGTATTTTCTGCGTGTGCCTGCCAGCATCAACCCATTGATTTCGTGGAAGTGGTGGCGTGAAACCCAGTACAGCAGTTGCGGTCCTGTGATCACTTTTGGCAAAAAAAACTTCAATTGCCGTTGCTATTAGAACAGCTTTCATACTTTATCATCTGTACCATCACTTCGTTGCTTCAGTGGAATAATTTATAAATCCATCAAAGAGGCCGAGTAATAGTGTTAAATTCGACCTTGCTGCGTGTTTGCCAGCCGATGAATTTTTTCCATTTTGTTTGAAATCAGAAGCCCGCCATGAAAATTTTTCACAAAACCGAACCAATAAATTATCTGAATTTTCACAAACTGCTACCTCGCATTTTCTGTCGCTGGTGCGGTTAAAAAAATTAGCATATCAATACCGGGCGCTGAATGTACGACTGCTATGGTAAGCACCTGCTCACTATAACAGTGTCCAAACATTTATGAGTTCACCTATAGTCACAGCCTGTACTGTGTGAATTATTGCTCGCCCATACTGTCGTTTAATCAATTAAGCTTGCTTAGTATTCATTGTTTTGAATAAAGAGATCGAGCCGCAATCAAAAAAAAAAAACAAAAAAAAGCGGTCAGCCGGATAGTACTTGTTAGACTTGATTTATATCGACACAAAACGGTTAAACCATTACCATTTATCTTTATCTGTTTTCTTTTATGTTGAAACTTTTTATCTATGCGCACGACTATTGATCATCGAATATCTACAAATGACTAATCTGACAAGGAGTGTCAACGGAAACTTGTAAAACTCGTAACTTGGTCATAAGAACAGAACCAGCACTGGTACCGGTATCTATGTACACACTAGCACCGATCTGACAGTTCAAAGAATGAATTGAAATTTATGCTAATAATGACAATAGAAACGAAGACTTACTAATAAAAATAAAACATAGGACAAACGAGAATTTGCCATTAATTTGCATTGAATGGGACATAAGGTATGAATATGCAATGAGAGCTATTGTACATACACTGGCTCCCGTTGCTCGTGTATCTACGGGCGAGTTATCCAATAGTCTTGGGTCGAATTTGGTTAAATCGTGAACTTAAAAGTTTGACTTAAAAGAAGACATCATAGCCAAGACTGGAATTTGCTTCCATCAAAGGGAGGCTAAACACATACTCGTAACTCCTTAAAATACCCCTCGTTGGGCGCCACTCAATTAACTTTTACAAAACAATTCTATTTATTCTGTCAGAGCTGAAGATGGGTCTAACCTTTTTTAATATTCTTAACTGACAGGTGTGGAAGTGGTTGCTGCAGGATTTAAGTGGTGTTTAACTGCTTTCAATTTCCAAATGGTCATAAATCCAAAGTCCGTCGACCATGTTGCTGCTTGGTTCGGAGTGTTATTTTTGAACATCATTTTGGTGCGAACAGTTACCATATTCTACGTCATTTCGTTAACTCAACAACTAACTATTCACTTCTGAAAGTCTGAAGTATGGAACAGAAGCAACTATTTCCTAATTGAGATTCTTTTGCAAACAAGTGTTGCATGTTGCATTCGTAGATACGAGTTGGAGTAGTAGTTCGTGTGGTGTATTCGTTTGCAGTTTTAGACACTGCCACTGTGTGCTGAGCAAGTGCACCCGTGTATCGTAGCTGTATTTTTAGCTGTAGCCGTTTTCATTCATTCATTGAACGGCAAAGTGCTTAGTTTGGGCCAAGGTAATAAATCTCAGTTTTTGCATATACTTTTAAGATGTATTGGAGTCAGAGAATTATGGGAGAGGAAAAGTGTATCCATGTGGTGTACGAATATCTACATGTGTTGGGATACATTTAGTGCTGTAGTTTACTTGGAGAATTTATTATGCGAACAAAATTACCATAAAGCAATTTTATGCGTTTCTTGTTGTTGTAATATGATTGGTAATGAGGTAGAGGTTGCTACCGCTGTCATTGCCATGCTATTCATTTGCATATGCCTATGCCTATCGTGCAGTTAAGTCAGAGATTGTTAAGATAGTTTGGAAAACGTCGCTTGAAGATTTATTTCGAAAAGGAGCAGATATATGGCGTAAAGTTCACCTAGGTCAGGTTATCATCGTATGGATGTATGTAGAAATTTGGTTGCATAACTTACTGTACTTTCGAAAGGGCTCTTGGCTGTCAATGTCAACTTACATACGGTTGAAATGAGAGGGGAATTTAATTTTGTTTTTCTGGAATATGAACTGAATTGAAGACTAGCAAGAAAGTTCTTAGTAAATTGGGAAAGTTGCAGTGATTTAAATTTTACGAATAGTTGGATAACAAAAATCACTTAAGCTCTCCTAATTCTGGGAACCAGACGCTTTTAAGCTGGACTAACAGCAGCAGTCTACAATTTCTAATGGATTTGCGTGTATTTTTTTTTTAATAATATATCCTAAAAGGCAGTATGCTTACAAAGTTTATGTGGGGCTACAGTTTAGGGGGAAATTTATTAGAAGTAGAATAAGAAATAATAACTTTCCGTGTTGCCATCTCATTCAAAATATATACACTACATTTATTATTGGCCCATGGGCTCAGATTTTCAATGGCCATAGATGTAACATCGACCTTATGCTAGGTAGGTAGGTCAACTGTTTCTTCGTGATAAGGAGTCACCGCTGATGTAGCCTATAATAAGATAGTACTGCACCTGAGAACCGATAACGAGAAATGGTACGAAATTGAGGGGGTTTCATAGCTCGGCATTACGTAAATCTTCCACCTCTGTGAATAAGTAAGGCAGTTATACACCAGGTAATGGCGGAACTAAATCCCTTCTTCGTACCTGCAGGTTTTCAGAAGTCGTTGTGGTGTGCACCCAGTGGTTCAACATGAATCTGGATGGTGCAATGCACCGTAATGATAACAGATACAACTCGTGCTAAGCTTTACTAGAGAGTGTGAGCTCGTTTTGTTATGAATATATATAGTGTCTGAAGGCTGCTAGCTATTGATGATGCTCCTTTTGACCGTGCTCAATGGATCATGAAGCGCTTAAACGTTCCTCACTTACCATTCACTCTTCTAATTTTCTGATAGCCAGCATAGGCTCACCATTTTAGCACTCGATATCTCAGTAAGGACGTCCTTGCAGGTTCCAGATTACTATAAACTTTACCTCCTTTGACACAGTTTAAAAGCTGTGTGGCTATGTGCATTGCATTCGTCCTTCATTCTAAAGGAGCGGCTTATTTCTTGGAATTTGAAATAAATTTCAGTTCCCAAGTAAATGTCCGTTTAATAACTATAGGTCTGGTAGTACAGCATCAGCAACAGAACTCACATGTCAAACAATTAACTGCGGATCCTTGATACAATAACTGTCTTGCTAACTTACAGTTCTAGTAATCTGTCATGTCAAAATTCTAAATGCTATTCTAATGATATCACATCTTTTCCCACTAGACCTTTTCATAGTTTTTTTTTTTGGATAGTGACCCGCCGGGTTCGTTGGAAACTGCGACCTAAAAGGTCTACTGTGCCAATGTCAACTTAAGTTGGGAGATCCTCAACTGTGTTAATAAAATTGCCGATCTGGTGGAGGTATTCGGAATTCCTCAGTCACTAGGATTTCTCTAATAATATAATGCCTCCAGAGCACGCATTCACGTAGTATGTGTTCTGCTGTTTTGTCGCCTTCCAAACAGAGTGATATCGGAGCTGGAAGTATCCCATTAGAAAGCTGACCAGTCTCTGATATCATCTCTTTTGTAGTAAAAAGATAATTTGGGAAAGTTTCGTAGCTCTTTTAGTCTGTCGAAGACCTGGTATATTGTTCGAATAAGATTTTCTTTTCTGTCAGAACAGCGCATTCAGACAAACAACTATTTCATTGCACTCCCCGTAAGTTTCTTTTAATGAAATCTTTCAGTCTTTCGAAGAAATATAAGTAAGTGCTTCAGTGATAAAGTGCTTACAGTACCAGCACCCACCACGTCAATGCCGAGTTTGTGCAGCCTGATGCGGGCATAAGCCGGGCATTCGCAGAGGTAATCCTCCGTGATGCCATTATCACTTTCACAGCAAGCATCGCAGGATATTGTATCACTCACGTCCAGCACATGTGGGTGCTTTGTAAAAATGTGGTAAGCAAGCTGCAGGACAGCTTGAAGGCTGCTGATTTTTTAGAGATTTCGGCAAGCATTAGTTTGGTCTGACTACAATTTGGAGAGTCATCTCATCCACAGTTTTGCTCATATGAAACCCAACTGTCAATAAAAACGACGGAGGCAGACCTAACGTACTTTCAGGTCCTGAAAAACTATCTTCTGAGCCTTGCCTAGCAAGTTCATTGGCGATTTAATTTGCCGTGATCCCATTGCGACCTAGAACCCAGGCCAGTCTTCCGATGTTTTGCATTTTCGAACTAGTTTTGAAGTCAGCAAGGCTCTACGCGAAGCCTCGCTGTCGCTACAGATGCAAATGATCCGTCCCCTCCTCTAGTTTTTCACAATATAGTTCGTTGTCATCCGCATGGAAGACTGACGCCAGTTTTCCTAACGATGAGTGAAATCCAACGTTGCCGCCCTCCAGAATGACACCTGCGCCTCACCCTACGAGTATATCGGTTTTGGAGCCGTGAAAACCCCACTAAATTCGTTTCCTGGCTCAGATTCTAGTCGAAATTATTTCTGGGCAAAGGGAAATTTGATTACGTATTCTACAGCAGGCGTTCTGGTGTCATTGCGTCAGATGGCGTGTCCATAAGACCAGAGTCAAAAGACGGCTGGTGCGCAAAGTCATCAAAGCTTTGGGACGTGTTGTACCAAAGGGCCCTTTTTTTAACGGAGGATGACTTTGGGAGTTGTAGATTCATCAATGCTTCTAGAGCGGAGGTCATGTGATTAGGAAAAGCCTCCATGCAGTCGACACAGACCATTCTTTGAACTCTGGCATTTTGTGAGAGCTATTCTACTACACAACTGACGCACATGACATAATTTGCCTTGTCATAGCCGTCTAGATCCGATCCAGCGGACAGTGACAATTCCCATGCTTTGCTGACAGGTTCTCTGTACTGCCAGAAGGCCTACCGCTCCTTAGAGGCTTTCGATGCAAAATGTTTTGTCTATAGAAGATTGTTATCTAGGATGACGCCCACACACTTAGCGCCTTTGGAGAATTGGATGGTGATGCCTTTATACACTAGAGGAGTCAGATAAAGATAGCTTCCTAGTAAAGAGAACAACATCAGTTTTAAGAGGATTGACTGAAAGCCCATTTTTAGTGCACCAATCGGCGGTCACGTCTAGGCAGCCTACGCTTTAGAGGAGACAGTCGAAATACACGATCCAACAGACAGTGCAGATGCATCATCAGCGTACTGCTGAGTGCGTTGAGCAGTGAGTCTACAAACATGCACCATAGCAGTGGAGACATAGCGCTGCCTGTGAGAAGCCCCTGCTTACCTCCGCCATCACATATTGCCCACAGTCAACATCCGCAATCGGTGCCCTATTTATTAGCACTGCTTTTATCCATAAAATTAGTGAATCGTCTACGCCGTGTTGTTTGGCTGATTTACATATGCCGTCAAAAGTTGCATTGTCGAAAGCACGCTCAACATCGATGAAAATGCCCAATGCGTATTCGTTCTTGCAGAGTGCGCCTTCCATTCTGCCTACCAGATTTAGAAGTACAATCTCGCAGGATCTTCCGCGTTGGTAGGCATGTTGTATCGCAGACAGAGGATGCGTTCGGAAGGCAGTTTTGCGCACATGGATCTCGACCATTCTCTCCATTCTCTTCAACATGAAGCAAATCTAACTTACAGGTCTGAAGTTCTTGGCAAGTGTGTAATCCTCCTTTCGGATTTTCGGTATAAAGGCCACTTTTCGCCAGGATTCCGGTATGTATGCTAGCGCCATACTAATAGTGAATATTCTCTTTGTAATATTTTTTTGTAACATAACTGGGTATTTGTCATCGGTGACAGGTGACATCTTGAAGCCATCAAAGGAACCAACATCTTGTTTGATGGCCTCATCCGTCACTAAAACCCATGAGATATGCCAGCTAACTCATCCAATAGGATAGACACACATTGTTCTCCCAGCTTTTGATCGTTGAAGTTATTGCTGAATGCGAGATGCTGCAGAATGGCTTTGGGCCATTGGATCAGTTAAGTCTTATCTAGCCTGTTTATCGGTTTTTACATTTCCTTTCATACCCTTCTATGCTGGTATCCACCATAATTTGTTTCCTTTTAAGAAGTCCTGAAGAGTTTTGAAAATTGAAGATTTTTAAGATAGATTGAGAGAACTTTCCTTTTTGGATTGTAGGTACCGGGTTTCAACTTGTAGTAGTTTTCGTCAACTTCGTAAACAGCATGGTATGTCTTGAACTGCCTTTGGTTTAGGAACGAAACTGCTAGTATTTGAAGATTGTGTGGTACGGATGTCAGTCATCGGCATTCTATGCCTTGTTTGTCAGACTTACTATTTTAAGCTTAGCAGCAACGGCTCTATGATTTTATCAGGATCCCAGGCCATCGAACTTCAGAGCTTGTCATAATGAATGCTGTCACATGTATATCAATAAGTATACGGTGGATGTCTGGAAATCCGATTATCTCTTCAGGTTCATTGGTCCCATTGTGAAAGCGTTCTTTATAGGCGAAAGTCATTTATTAAGCACTACGCGACGAAATTAGTAGTATCTATGTTTTCAGGTATCGCCGTTTTTATAGATGGGGTTGATGGGATAACCGTCTTCAATATCCTGAGGTAAATCGTTTAAGAAAAGGCTTGTTGTGCTTAAGATACAAATTTGATCTTTATTAAGTAAGGCACATTCATTCGTCGACATAAATAGGATTTATACCAGAATATCCTTCCCAAGATAGGTAAAGCCTAACTCGATGCTACAAATACATCTACCATATTTCGCGGCCATCGAAGCCTGTGAGCTTTTTTTCAGTCAGTCAATCTGAAACATCGACCATGATACGATGAAGTTGGTTTGGTTCAGAAAGACTTTCGTATTAAAGTGTCCTCCAATACGAACATTGCAAATTGAAAAATAAATAAGATGCTCTTTTCCGCTTGGTGTATTGAAAGTCTTATGGAATCTATTGCCTGTCTCTAGACCCCTATTCCTATTGAAAAAACTGAGCCAATTGACTGTTATCATGATCATGCTGTTATCATATTCAAACTGTGCGACAAAGTAAATAAAGTTTAACTCACAATTCTCCATTGTGAAATAAACTACAACATCCTCGAGCAGTGTCCAGCTCCTTGTATGAACATGACCAATAGATTGCATGTTTCTCAGTTTTTATTTACTATGAGTATGCCAAACAAACATTCATTTTATTCCCCACTACCCGAGGATTCTATACGAAATGTAATTATAAAAAATACCAGAGGCTGCCCCACGCGTTCTCTCATTCTACCTACACCAACCAACAACTCTCACCCCAGTATGTGTCTCTACCATTCTGATTTTAGCGGCTTTGATCAAAAACTCGACTGGTATTCGAAACTTAACAAGTGCACCAAAGTATCCGTCAGCGCGCAAAAATACTCACCATATAAAACCATAAACGATCACTAAAATGCTGGCATTTCTATCACAATCCAATGCGATGGCATGATTCCGATTCCAACCAACCTTTTCGATTGCGCATCACTTAAACGTGCTGCATATTGCTGCAGGTTGGATCTTGAATGCTGCGAGGGCACCAAGCCAACTTTTATGATGTGTACACAATTTGTAAGTTGGCACTACCATCATCACCATTGCACAAGTCACGGGCAGCAGGAAAACCTTCAGATCCACCCCGGGTGGAGTTAGACCTTCCTAAGTACGTGTACGTTCCATAATCGTTCACGTTCGTACGCAAAAGTATTTGTAGTCGAATGTGGCAAACCTTCGTTTTGCGAGAGAATGCCATATTGATGGTTATTGTCGGTCGATTGGTCAGTAGTGCAGGTAAAGATACAATCTGCGTATCTTTGATCGCATGGTGTGAGCTTGCGGATCATCTATATTAATCCCCAAGAATCGAATCAATTTTTTTCGTCGCCGTTGTTGTTAAGCCTGTTTGTCTTGCATCGGTGGAATTCGATTGGGGATTTCATAGACCATAGAGTTGGCTGAAGCTATGGTATAACCCTCTTCAGGGCATCCCATCTATGGCACTGAAGATGTGAAGTGAATGTGGTTTGATCGAAGATCAATTGACTTGTTAATGAAGATTCATTGATCCATTGGTCATGGCTTGTGAACTTGTGATCTTAGGGCGTTAGGAGCTAGTACAGTAGAAGCAATAATAAAATTCAGATATAATTAAATGCGATAATGAGGTGTTTGCAAGTTAGAAAGATGCAAGAAGATGTTCATAAGTATGTGGCAAACGAGATAGTGTCATCGGACATATGAACTCGTTAGACAGATGAAATATCGGGACAAGTAGCTTCTCTCCTGGAAATTTAGCCATTTCCTCAGCATAGTACGAAGATACATATATATGCACTCGTAATTTAGTGCAAGATGTAGTACATCTAATCAGAATTATATCGAAAGTTCAAAGTCATATATATAAGTGCATAAGATGTACTCGTATCGGTTAAAAATGTTGCTCCCTGGAGGCAATGTTGAACTTCATTTGAAGTCATTTTCCCATTCTGGTTGTCGAATTTGTTAAATTCCTCAATCACTCTGAAGCCATCTAATGTAATTATTTCAAAGATTTGAAAACAAGATTCTTCAAACTGTCAACTATCTGTAGAATTCCTCTTTTCTCCAAAACCGAACAAATCGTAGCATCGTGTCATCCCATTCATCTTCCCAACAATGTCAACTATCTTCACAGACCATTTTGGATGCATATCTTCTCTCAGACTATCGAGCGCATTTAATTACTTCTAAGTAGATGGAACATTTTCGTATCCATCTATCTCTCAGATCGTCAGATCTATCGGAGCATCATCTCAAGAACACATCATCTCACTTGACCAGCATTGACATTCGGATATGTACATAGATCTTGAAGTAGAAATTGTGAAAAAAAATGAAAAAAAAAAAACCCGCTCATAACCTGTCCATCATGTCGAATCACATTAAGCCCGCACTCAAAATCAGAGAAAAAAAGCAGTTCATGTCATAATTTTTCGTGCGTAGCACGATTACGATACACGCAGATACAACACATGTATCCCGTACTTGTACCCGTACCCGTACCCGTATACGCTGTATCTACTGCCTGTTGTCCTCAGCGTGGCATGATTTTGATTAACCTTTTCAAATGTTTACATCGTCAGGTTGCTTGTGTGGCTGGCTACGAGTATTTGTTGTTAACTTGCATTTTGCGCTTATTCTTGGTTGGATACATTCAGTGCGTCACACACATCTATCATAACATGGGGAAAAGCTAGAAGAAAAGAAAAAACAATAAATAAAATGCAACAAAAATGTAGCTCAGTTCCATGTGGCGATCCAACGCGATCATAGAAGCGCATTGTTTTATTGGTCATAAAAGCGGCAACTCAACGAAAACAACAGAAACATCAACTGCAAATTTTTTCCTTAAAACTCTCCGATGTTTCGGTCTTTTGTTCTCGTATTTCGTTCCTGTTCTTCTTTAGGTTTAAATTTTATGAATTGCGTAATCCGTCGACCATGAATAATTGAAAATCATTCACAGAAGGTAGGTACGAGTATATGTAGTAAAAAGTTTTATTGTTCCCGCTTTATAGGGTGCAGGGAGTTTATATAAGCTTGTGCAGTTCATGTGTATTAAATTTTTCGTGGCTTGAAATAATGAGGAAGAACTAGATATGTATAGGGTTTTCCAATTAGGACTAGACAACTTTTTTTTTTAAATAAAACGCAAACCATTTGAGATATTTCAAAAACTTTATTATCGGCTTGAAGTACAATCAAAACATTTATGAATAGAACTCGACTTCGTTCATATGGCCACCGCGGGCACGTTTGCAGCGGTCGATTAGTTGGACCCAATTTTCAACGACTCGGCCACACATTTCGGCTGAAACGGCCGCTATTTCACGTTCAATGTTGTTTTACTTTATCTTACTTACCTTATTTTATTTTATTTTGTTATCACTTCCTGAATTCTTATTGTTATATTTACTTGCACATACTTGTATCTGATATTTGAAAAATTTAAGGCTTCCACATTTAAAAGATTCCATTATCTTACCGTGTAAGCAATACTTACTTAGTAAATAAATAAAATAAAAAATAAATGTTGGCTCTGAGCTCTTCCAACGTCATCGGCGTGTTGGCATAAACCAATGAATTAATGTAACCCCACAGAAAATAGTCAAGCAGCGATAAATCGCACGACCGAGGCGGCCAATCGACTGGCCCATTTCTTGAGATAACACGCTCACCATACTTACTCTTCAATAAATCTATTGTAGCGTGTGCAAGCCACACATGTGGCATCATCCTGTTGAAATCACATGTCGTCCAAGTCCATATCTTTCAATTCGGGCCAAAAATAATCGGTGATCCTGGCTCGATAACGCTGTCCATTCACAGTAACGTGAAGATCGTTACCGCCGACGAAAAAATATGGCCTAATAACGCCGCCGGCATGCAAACCGCACCAAACAGTTATTTTTTATGGATGAAGTGGTGATTCATGAAGCACATGTGGATTTTCACCCGACCAGTAATGCATATTTTGCTTATTGACGAACCCATTGATCCAAAAATGAGATTCGTCACTGAAAATGATTTTGCGATGAAATTCATCATATTGGCGCATCTTCTCCAGAACCCAATCGGAGAACATACGTCGCTTCAAATGGTCCAGTATACTAGGGCGAAAATTACGACCGAAAATTGGAGTTAACGCTCTTAAAGTTGCAGTCACCGACTCCGAATTTCTGTAGAAAATTTTTATAATTTGCAGACGTTGCTCGTTCGTGTACTTTACCATGATGAAAATGTTGAGTCTACTGAATAAATTGACAGTGACAGTTTGATGATTAGTGAAAGAGTGCGTTCACAAATTAAATTCAAAGTTGTCAAGTCCCCATTGAAAACCCTTTACATATGTCCTTCTATCTTACTAACAAAATAATCTTACTTACCTACTTACTACGATGTGTGAATCTATGTACATATGGATATATTGCATATTAAAGGGACAGTATATTAAAAACTGCTTTCCCTTTGTCAACTATACCATATCAGACTTATTTACTTACCTAGGTGGAGCCAGAGTTCGAGGAAAACCTAAACCTCAACTAATAAGCGTGTCCAGCTCGATCCCAGCTGAGTACTCCAAGTCGGTTGAGGTCCCTTTCTACTTGGGCGCCCCACCTAAGGTGAGGTGTTCCTCTACTCTATTCTTCCTCCGGGTTAGATTATAGCATTGATGTCCATGTTCTAAACATTTCACTCGAGTGATTCGCAGAATTCGCTGTATAGTTCGCATAGTACGTCGTTGAATCTTATCCTACAAAGCCCGACAACACAAACGGGAAGGATTTTTCTCTCGAAACGACCCAGGATATACTCATCCGCTTCCGGTAGGTCCATACTTTAGCGCCATAAAGTAGGATCGGTTGATCAAGCTCTTATATTGAGTCTCTTTAGTTGTTCGGGATAGGGCCGATTGGCAACACTGATTCTTCGTTTTATTTCTGGTGAGGTGTTGTTATTAGAATGTTTATTAAAATCGAGATAGACAAAGTCCCTTACTACCCCGAAATTATAACTCTTTATTGTGACGTTCATTTACGGCCAAATCCATTTTAGTACTTTCTGTTTCAATACTAGCGAACGCGCCAGCGGCAGCCCATAGAATTCCTCCAATTATGACGGTATTATTGGCGTTCGCTAATAGTTGCACAGCCTTTGGAAAGATTGTACCTCCAGTGTTCGCTTGCGTGTTCCCTACAATTCTCCCAATGATGATGTTAAAGAAATCGCATGGCACCGCTTTACCTTGGCTGATGTCTTGACATTAAAGATCTCGGTTAAGTCGTTACTGACCTTGAATCAGCATCGAGCATTCTCAATCATCATTCTGCACAGACAGACGAGCTTGACAGGGATGCCAAAACCAGACATGACACTATATAACTCATCTCCATTGATGCTGTCATGTGTGGCCTTAAAATCGATGAAAAGATGGTGGGTATCGATTTGGACCTCCTGGCTTTTTTCCCGGACTTTCCTGGTCTAAAATCGCCCTGATAGGAGCCAACCAGATTCTTTCTGAAGGGTTTGAGGCATCCACACAATATGGTAGATACGATCTTGCATGCGATGTTGGCGCAGTTGCTGAGATACTATTCATCAGGCATACACTCCTCTAGCCAGATCTAAGAAATGATTTGTTGTATGCTCTCCACAAAATAATTTCCAGCTGCCTTAAATACCTCGACCGGTAAGCCGTCAGGTGCAGCTGCTTTGTTATTTCATTTTAGTTAGGTAGACGCAAGTTTTAGCTATCGTCGTTTAAGTTGAATGATTTACTCTGCTTGACGATGAGATGTTGGGATTGTTCAGAGATTTCGGGATAAGCTTTCAGCGAAGATTCTGATGGTCTCTTGCGCGTGCAGATTTTCTACGTTATATCTTCTTAGAGTAGTTCTTCTTTGTTGTGGCGTTTAGGAAATCTGCATTCGTACATTGGCTACAACAAAAGAGTGATCCGAGTCAACGTTGGCTGCCCGGAAGGCCTGGACGTTCAGAATATTGGAGGCATACCTTACATTTATTGCAATGTGATCAATTTCCATTACTAGACGTAGTCTTGAGTAGGCTATGCTTACCAACCGTCCTACAAAACGTGCCCTCCTGTCCTATCTTCCGTGGCGTCGTCCTTGTCTTCTCGAGAGGCATGGGTGCATATTAGGCTTATGTTAGCGAATTTAGTCTGGATGCCCTTTAACTCGGGCCATCTTATCGCACCTGGATGGCGATGATATCTGCGTCATAATAGTCAAGGGCCCCTTTTTTTTATAATTTACGCGCGCCTAAGGGGTTAGATACCCTTTTACTGTTGCCAGGGCGCGGCCGGAAAGGTAGAAGGAGGAGAAAGGAAAATTGTTTTTGTAGTGGTTTGAAACTCAGGTGTGCTTGGTTTCAATATTCGCTCTCCAGGGGTGGGAGTCCGAATAGGACGGATAGTTTTTTCTTCACTCAGAGTGATTCGAGGTTATAATTCACAGTATTTTTTTTCTGTGCTTGAAACTCTACAACAGCCAAATCTACGTGTCAGTGTTATGCCTTCACACGCAGAATTTTTGTGTCTGAGTTCCAATTACACAAATGAAAAACTGACTTGCCATGGGCAGGATTCGAACCTGGACCCTCCGTGTGAGAAGCGATTGCTAGTAACACTACACCACGGCCACCCCGTTTCGAGGTTGCATGTTCAGATCCGAAGGTCATTGTTCTTTTAACGTACAGCAGGGTCACCAATCAGTTGGTTCGTCATTGCGTATAGGATTGTGAGCCCTATGGTGGCGAAGGCCACTATTATGCCACAGGTTTTGCATGACTTTACTATTTTAGCCTTCATGAGGCATGAGTAAGGTCATAGTCATATCGTGTCCAGGGACTACAGCTGCGACCTAAGGCAAGCACTGCGCTACGAATTTGATTGTTGCTTTGCTGGCCCGATCTAAGTTATAGGACAGTTTGCAGTTTCCCAATCAATCGCCGAGCAGTTTCCTTACCAGACTATCTACCGAAAACGACTTTAGAGTAAGGTCTCAATTTAAAAATCGGACACAAAAAAAGTAGAAGGATCCAAATTACCAGTGGCACAGAACACAGCATCGATCGCCTTCTTCACTTCTCTTGAAAACGAAATTGAAGACTGGTTACTAAGAAAGTTATATGGCCGTCGTAAAGCCAAAACACGTCCCATCAATTTTGAAATTTTGCTATGAGTACAATGAGTACGACACATTAGGACCTATATACGTAGGTCGTTTAGAAAAGGTTAGTTCTAGGACAGATAAGGTCCAGGACATGATCGATGATTCTGAAAAATGTAGTTTCAGCTCAGGCAACTTTCACCACTCTCCTCTCCGGACATTCCTAAGTATATTTTGAAGTTGGAAAGAATGCCAAGACAATGTAGATAGCTCGATATTGTTTCACTAATGAGAAAGGCAGATACGATAGCATCATTGATGGTAGTTTTACACGATTCGTTTGCCATTTTTATTGTCGGACAAGCAGCTATAAAAATGATCTATGGTCTTTCCACTCTATCCAAGCCTGAACGGAAAGGTTCAAAGGTATTGGCTTGGCTCACAGCGCGATGTAAAATTATAATGGGACCTTGTGCAGAGAAGCATACAGAAAAAGTATTGCAAAAGTAGACGGCCTTGCGTCAATCGCAACAATTTTAAAGGTCATGCCTTCAATCAACGTCTTTGAGTTCAAATACAAGAAATGATAGGGAGAAAATTTAGTGATGAAAATTTTGATTTTCAGGGATGGCATATGTAACAGTGAGTTGGTTGACAACAACTTTCATGAGGGCTTTGTTTTGCATTGCTTTCCAATCAGTTGTTTGTTATTTCCATAGTGACAGAAATGTCCACAAATGTGTCTAGAGTTCTATTAATTAGGAATGCCATCGGTCCCCGTTAATGGGTTGCTCTACTTGTAATTACTCCTAGGTCATTGAATTTGTAAGCAGTGTTTGTTAAAAGATAGAAAAGAATGCCTGACAAGGCCTTCATTATAATATCTGCGTCTATCCATTTATCATATGTATATCCACGAAGTTTCCGTAAGTGTTGGCAATATATCACAGCGGAGATAAGTGATTGGTACAGCTTGTTGAGATAATTCTCTCGAGTTTACTGATCTTTAATCTAAAGAAGATTTCTGGTTTGAATTTCAAATTTTGAGATCAAGATCTCAGTAGGTGGGCATATTTTCTAGAGCGTTGTAAGCTTTTGCAAATATATGAAGAATCTCAAATAAAACAATAAAATTGGAGATTGGGTTTTGTGGCTCTTACAATTGCTATATACAAAAATAAAATCTCAAATCCAAACTAAATCATAAAGTGTCGTACAACCCATTTCCAATTGATTAGAGTTCGTTCCTATGTTCTTTTACTTTGCATTGCATTCATCTGTTTCGCCCCAAGGTTCAAGCTTAACATACCTATATAACAACAACAATGACTGAACACAAAACATTCAGTCGGATGCTCCGGACGGACGTACACCGGTGCACGCTTTCGCTCGTCCATTCAATGCTAATAAATTTTCCCAACCCGTGATGTTCGGATTGAGCTGTTTTAACAGATTTTCCATAGAAAATCGGTGAGCTAGTGTGTGTGCAATAAATATCATACTCGTACAACGCACGGGAAGTTTTCCTGCATTGTTGTCAACATCATCTTCTAATTTATGATCAAAAGATCTTTTACATTTCCCTCTAAGACGAATCAGATGCTTTACTGGATTTTCCGGAAAACCACATCAGAATAGTGCAACCACACCACTGTAGCTCTAATCGACCTTCGGAACTTCTACAATGTACAATCTCTCAGAATGGTTTAGAACGGATCTAAGCAACTATTCGCTCGCAAGGAAAAACAAAATTTGTGCCTCGGTTTCCTGTAGTATGTTGTGTATTTGCATTTTCGCACGCAAATCCCATTGCGGCGATGTAAAGGTGTTGATGGATGAATAACTGCACCTCTTCCAGTGTCAATTAATTTAACTTTCCTGTCCGTAAACGGATGTCTCAATCGGCCAACCAATGAGTACGTGTATAAGCCAACGTTCATAGGTACACTGAGATACGTATTTTCTCACAGTACAAGATCAGTGATCGCCATCGGATTTCTATTAACGCGACCGTTTCTGTCGCCGGCTGTGCCATAGCTGTGCCATAGCGCTGTACCGGAAACCGATCCCGTTTACGAAAGAAGAAAATATTTCGCTGTGCATGACTTTGCTGCAGCCACAACGATGCAAACAGCAATGAATTCATAGATTTTCCATTTTAGCGATAGCGATCGCATCAATTAGAAAACAATTTATGAATTTTGTAGCGCAATGTTGCAGCGCTGTACCTTACAGTCGTACTATGTACGAGTACATACGAATTCATATGAATATGCTTGCTTCAGATACGCGGATACTTTGATGTGACCGACACTCACGCAATTTGTGGTGCTGACATGACGCCGCCAGCTGCCAGCCGCCAATCGCCAGTAGCTTCAACAAGCCGCTACTAGTCAATGATTCTCTGATTTTCTCTGTCTGTGATTCATGGCTCAGATTTCTGTGGAAGTGTGGATTTGTGTGGAACCTTGAATTGTATCAAGTTAGTCATTATCATTAGCAACAAGTGATTCGTTTAGATGTGACTCGAGATTGAATTGAATATCCATAAGATACTTGGAATCAATGTTTTGGTTTTGCATTGAAGTTATTTGGTGAGCGCGCCCCTTATCTGAGGAGTCTGGATATGCCTGTGTGCGTGTATTTGTTGAAAGCTATGCATTAACTATGCAATTGTCAAGGTAATGCACCTGCTGCTACAATATATTGCCAAGCACCTCATGAGGAAAAAAACCAAATCAATTCAATGCAATGTTTTTTTCTCCCCTGTGCATTTTTCATTAGTTTTGTGCTCTGTGGATTTTGTTTCATAACACAATGGCTTGACTACAGTGAAGACAAAAAATATTCTATCACATCGAGATGGTTTCTAGAGGCGATTTATGGTAACTTTGTTTACACTAGTAAATAGTGCCCTCAAAGAAACATATGTATCTTAGTTTATTTTTTTCGAATCTTTATTGTTCAGTCCCTGACAAAGTGCTTCGATAAGATTCTTCCGCTGTTCCATCTTTAACCAAAATCCTCACGAATTAGTAATTCTCTGCTGACTGTAGATTGACGGGAACATTTCGTTAGAAAATCAACATGCTGCAATACTGTGTGGTGTATTTTGAGTAATCAAAGTAAGGATATGCACTACACTATTTCTTATTCATTGGTTCCGCTCATATTTGTGAACCAAATAAGTGGATCGAATTTTCAATCGAATAAAGTGTTATGTTGTTAACAATAGAGCTTCTGCTTAAACCGAGGCTGTCCTTATCCGCTGAGCTGTTTCATTTATCGGTATAAAAGCGGAGTTAACATTAAGTAGCACCTTGTAGAAGATTTCCCTCATTGCCACAATGACTTAACGACATAGGCTTGTGATACGAGTACTAATGATTTTCAAATATTCCAATCGCAGAAGTGAGACCTGAGCTTCTCGATAGGTGATTTCAAATCCATGGCATTCTTACGTTATGTCATAACTCATGATCCTCTTCTCTTCTTGGGCGATTAGGAAAGGCTTCTGTCTTGGACTACTCGGTCTATTATCAACTACCATTTCACTGCTAGTACCGAGAGTGATTTTTTTCTGAATTTGTGATTTATCCAAGATATGGTATGTTCCTTTATATAAGATCTATTGCTAGTTGTACTGGCCATCTTTCCAATCGGAATGGAGGGTTACACATATGTGTATTATAGGTAAAATCACGGAATGGTACTTCATTTGGTCGTTGAGCTTTCTAATTACGCGAAGTTAGAGTAGCTGTTGAGAGATAGAACAGTCAAAAGTGATGTGATCTTCTTCAAACATGGAATCGTCTAGGGTTTTCAAAGTCCTGCGACTGTTTAAAAATGGATAGTCAAGTACCAATATGGACTTTGTTCGGTCCAAAGCGCACTTAGAGTGACCAAAAACATTGACTTGAACATGTGAAGGAAAATGTCAAAGGATACTTTTACTGCTCGTAGGTATCTCTTTAGTTGCGATAGTTCTTTCTAACTGGTGAGATGATTGAGACGTTATCACTGACCCTCGAAACATAAGAGGTTGTTCATATCTATGACCATGTGTAGTCATAGATAGGAGAAAACTTCTTGCTACCGCTGTATATTGCATGTATAGCCGCTACACATACCATACATTTTTAATGAGGAACTTTATTTCATTTGTTTTTTTTTTTTTTGGTGCGGAAAAACGTTTCCATTGCTAGTGCTTAGTGTACATTCCACTGCAGTAACAGAAACAAAGCAACCAAATTCACTGGAAAAATTCATGGGAAAAACATTGAACTAATTTGTCCGGTAATTTATGAAAATATCTTTGTATTCTGTATTCTCGTATCTTGTTGTATGTATCTAAATGGCACCATTAACCGCAACACACATTTCGCTCATTACCACTTGCTGCATTGATGTGTTGAACACTCGTGCAGCTCAACTAAAGCAATAGCACGAGTCTGACTCTAAGAGGGAATACATTTTTAGACTTGTGATTCCAATTCTGAAGTATTTCCATTCAAACTATGGACAAGGTATCTTGTCACGCGTGTCCTCTCCTAGCTTAGCATAAACTAATATGGCATGGAAATATTCCATTTTAGGCTCGATTAAGCAATCACACCAGGATAGAGGCAACTCCTATGTATCTCTTGTCGTCCTGATATGCCAATCAATCGATCATTTGTCGTTTGTCACTTGTTGTGGTAAAAAATTAATAAAAAGCACACCAAAAACAAAACAAAAAGCCAACACACCATGAAGATAATATGCAACCCAACGTGTACTGTGTTTGCCCTTTCATTGTAATTACAAGGTTTAGTCACGTGTGGCAGGAGCTCCATAACTGGGAAAGTTCCAACTCATACCATTGAACCCGATAAGGATATTTTTACGTTCATCAGATCATCAGATAGACCGAGACACATTGAGAGAGGAAGAG
Source organism: Volucella bombylans (assembly GCA_949129095.1). Taxonomy (NCBI): domain Eukaryota; kingdom Metazoa; phylum Arthropoda; class Insecta; order Diptera; family Syrphidae; genus Volucella; species Volucella bombylans. The sequence continues at coordinate 83,791,501 of OX422141.1, read as the reverse complement.
AAAAATTCCTACCACAAAAAAATAAATTAAAATCCAAAAAGTCCAAACAACAACGATAACGATGACGATGGCAATGACGATGACATTTGTATCTTTGTGTTTTCAGTCTTAAGCCATTACCACCGTGACGAAGAAAAGTGGTCCTGGACACACATATTCCATAAATAATGAGGAGTTACCGAATCGATTCAAATATTATATTGGCGCGCAATTAAAAACACCGAACGCAGCCGATTGATTCGATGATGTTGATGGGTGGTTTTTGGGTAGGTGCAAGGGGGCCGATTATGTCCCCTATCACATCACACACACACATACATATGTATGTATAAGAGACCTTGCAGTTGATGAAATTGTTTCGCGTTGACCAGGGAGAGATACCAAAGATAACATTGTGCCATCGACAAAGGAATGTCAGGCGGTATGTATTCGACAATGGAATTGACGACAAGGACCAGACCAGTTGAGGTACGAGTACAAGTACGAGTACTCATCGTAAGAGCCAACCATGGTAAGTTGAACGAGAAGAAGATACGAGAAAATATGACAAGGATTTGGAAAATTTGCGAGAGGACATTTTTCGGTTGAAGATGAAACGCGGTGAATGAATGTTGCTGCCAATGTTTGGCGGATCGAGCTTGAGTTCGAGTTCGAGATAATACTTCCAATAGGGTGAACGAAAGCATTGAACCACCAATGGATCGCTTAAACATCCGTGAGTTGACGGTGAGTGATGGTCATTCATCCATTCGTTGGCCATTGTATCTTGTGATGGAATAGGTTAGCAGAGTTTGGTTTTGATATTTTTCTTTTTTGTTTACGCGGTGCCTTCTATTGAAATGAGGAAATATTTGGATTTTCTGCTGAAAGACTAGTGGATTGTGTCTTGTTTCTGGAGGGGGGATTTTACCTTACCATGTCTAAGACTGTGCTGTTGCTTTAGAAATGTGTATTTTCTTGTTCCTCCTTTATGTTGGATTATCCTCCGATGAGGATCAGCTTCCTTGTTGATTTTTTCATTTGCCATTGTTGTCCGCGGATAGAATTTTGAAACAAGTTCAGAAACAACAAATCGTAAGGATATACATATTTCATGTTTTTGAATTTTATTAAATGATCACAATTTGTAGACTGATTCGGCCCAAGGATGTTTCTTTCGAGTAAACTAGACTAGTAAACTACACAATCAGAATTTTATAATAGGAAATTGGACTGAAATTGTCATAAAATCTTACGGAAACAGTAAGCAATAGCATCTGGTAAATCTTATATTTTGGTGGTCCATCAATTCCGATTTCCGACTAGTGCCTAAGAGAGTATTTCACCTTTGAAGTTTCAATGTTCATTTCCAGCTATCATATAGATTGAAGTTATCTTAATTCTTAACATCATTCTGTGTAGTATTTTGGTTCTTAAGTTACTGCGGTTACCGTTTTGTGCAGATGCTCACTCGACAGATTCTAATTGTGGACTAAGTGAAAAATCAAACATTTCATGTGGTACAACCTAATACATCTAAATAACAAAATACTACTTCTACGGTAAAAGCGAGGTCTAGCCGAGTAGCCACTTTAGTGCATCAGAGTTGCGACAGCTTCTCTGTGTAGAAATTTGATATCATTTGTCGAAGAAACTTCTGCACTGGAATAAATTTCAGCCGGACTTGATACTAATAACATTCTTATAACAATCCATATTAAACCTTCTTAAAACACGTTCTGCATAAAGTCTCTGACTGATAAAAATTCCACCGTTCTATGTCCGCTGCAATTACATGCCCAGAAAAGACTCTGCTTTTAAAATCGTTATTTCGAATTGTATCTGAAGAAATTTGATCAGCTTCATGCTATCTTCTTCTTCTCTTGCCATAATAAGCCCATTGTCAATGTAAATTGCAAGTATGAGACGCTTGTCAGCATTGTTTCCCATAAATACAAAACGATCTGCTTCACAAACATCAAGATTAAACTCGTTCAACACATTGGTGGGTTTGTTGTTCCAGCAACGAGACGTTGGATCCTTGCCAAATGCATTGTCGATTCCTATTGGTTGGTACATATACTCGTAGATGAGTTCGTTTAAATCACAATTTAAGAAAGTCGTTTTCACATCAAATTGTGTAAGCGATAGACCTTCATTAGCTGCAATAACAAGTATCGTTCGTAAGGAATTGAATTCCGCCTCTGAACTGAATATCTCAAGATAGTCTATTGCATGCTCTTGAGTAAAACCTCGTATAACTAAACTAGCTTTGTATATGCTTTGCCCATGCACATCCAAATTTTTAAGCTTAAAAATCCACTTTTTACGAGTATCTATGATTTTCCTATTCGGTGGGCATTTCACTAAGTCCCACGTGTGATCTTTACATAAACTGCCCATCTCATCTGACATTGCCGCGTTCCAGTGATGCGCTTCATTATAGCTACTTGGTTCACCTTGCACTAGATAAGCATGAGATTCTGCAAATTGAAGCATACTTGCACCAAGTCGATTCCTTGCGCTTCGCAGTCGATCTCTCCATGGAATTTCCTCATTATCACCGTAATGATTATTGCTCCTCTTATTGATTATAATTATAATTATAATTATATTATAATTGGATTATTTAAACACTTCATCTCTGGCAGAATTCTATTCTTCACCCTAAGCTTCAGATATATATCCTGCTTTGCCGAAGTCCTTGAACCAGCAAAAACTTTAGGTAAGTCCTCATGCAAATCGGAATAAAAATTGTACTGGGAGGCATTCTCCAGTGAAGCAACATCACTTTCTTTTAATCTGTTTTCCTGGTCAAAATGACCCTCTTCTCTAAAGGTGACATCTCGGGAGGTTTCAATTATTCGGGAGGCCGGTATACAAATTCGATAGTCTTTCCTGTTTTGTGCACGAGCAAACCTTTTTCTGCCTCCCTATCAAATTTTCTACGTTCTTCCTTCGGAACACGACGAAAAGCTTCTATCCTAAACACCATAGCTCATACGGAATTTTACATTTTATGAGACCAATTTTTTTCCAGAAGTAGTTTGACCAGCTTCAACGACAGTCCAATTTTTTTTTTTATAATCGGCGCGCGCTCAAATGATTTTGACATCACTGTTGAAGGGAAGTTAGGGAAATGAGAGATACCGATGTGCGTTGGTCTTAAATAATAAGTTGGGCATTCAATAATAAAGTTGTAGGGTTTAGGAAAGAATCACGATATTTCAATGTACGTCCGAATGTAGGCTTTAGGGTATACTGATGAGCATTCATATCCAAACAGGTGTTACGGTTAAAAGTTTGAAGGGGCGGAATCTTTCGGATTTTCACTGGTGGTGAAAATAGCAATAGAACAAGGTGAGACAGGAGATATTACATCAGAGTTCGAGGGTGTCAATTGACTGTGCAATTATGAGTTTTATCGCATGGCTTTAGATCTTATATAGCAAGTGCAATGAGATCTTAGGGGTACGAGACCAGATTCAGGCATTGTACTGCAATTTTGGGCGGATAAATGCCTTATACATATGTCATACATGGCAAAAGCCATGGATAATGGCTGGGTGTTTACATCTCACTTTAATGACAGCAGAAAGCATTGTGTTTCGGAAGCATTAAATTCCATTCTCCATTTAGTAATGCGGTTTATATCGGAATTTTAATAATAATAGAACGTGGACGTGAGTTCGGAAACGGATATGAAAAGCAATATTTTGGATTAGAAGAAGCAGACCAGAGATTATTGGTAAGTCGGAGACTCGCGTTAAACACTTTCATTTTGTTGTGTAGTATAAGGCACAGTCGTTTTGTGGCGGATAAACTGTTTGCCTAAAAGTGGTAAAAAAACAGGTTCGTTGAAAAACTCCGTCCCATTATCAGTACGAATCGTTCTCACAAAATTTCCACTTTCAGTCTTGGACTTGCTTAAAAACTTCCGATTTAAAAAAACACAGCACCTTGTATTTTCAAAAATGAAGTACTCGGCAGCAAGATAAGTCTCCTACATTGGGCCACAGCGTGCACAAGTTCACCCGGCTGATGTGTTTGAAAATTACTCTGTGCCATCCTTTTTTTACAAATTTACATCGCAAGCTATCGGATATAAATTCCAGGTCCTTGTCTAAAGCATGAAGCGAGAATAAATGGTTTGTGATCTTTGGAACTTAGAGAACATCGGATAGGTGTTATTAAGTTTAATTCTTTCCATTCTATGCTAAAATATTTGCATCGCCAACACCCATCGAAAATATCTTTTCTCCACTACCTATTCTAATACCAATAGGTTCATCAGGTTCTTGATAACGAATGAACCATTCATTGGCACCGATCACTGGCTAGTGAATCCAGGAAGCTCGCATTACTTTCCACAGCTCGCTAGTAAGGCGTTGAAAGCAAATTGACTTTACTAAGGGTAAAGTCGACTTGTAATTTCTGTCCATCAGTTCATTGCTATCAACGCTGCAACGCCGTATATCCTCCTGTTCTTTGGCGGTCAATTCGGTCGCAGACGAAATACTTAAAACTCTCTAGAAGTGACATCAACACCTTAGTAATAACCATGCTCTCCTCGCCTATACATATCACTTAGTTGCCTGACTATGTTTTGCAACTTCGAAATATGTGTTTCAACATTGTCAACTGGGTCTCTTTCATAGAAATAAAATCCTTGTGATAATAATTAGTGAATACTTGCCTTAGACGTTTGCTTTCAATTTTACCCAAATTTCTGCTGCAGTATGACAATTAACTATACGCCAAAGAGGACCAGATCCAATGCTAGTTGCAATTATTCGCTGTGCCAGGTCAAAATACCTACTTATTTTTCGCTATTCCGTGTAGAGTCGTTCATGTTAGTTTTTTGGTGGCCGAAAAAGCTATTCTAGATGCTCCAGATGGTTGTCTTCATATCCTTTTAGCTCTAAAGAATCTGTTTACAAATTTTTAAATCAATCGTTGCAGCATGCGATCTGTTTTGTCCGCTTTCACTTCTATGGTCCATAGTTTTTATTTAATGAAATGATGAGGGTCTTCACTGTATCAAGGCAGAGGTGGCACGCAAAACTGTAACAATGACGGGTCGGTTAAAGAAATGTTGCGTAATGAAAACAGATGAGTTAGTTCCATTCAATGGCAGCCAAAAACGCACTGCGGGAGGCAGTTCGATATACAAGCTGAAGAAAAACAATGGAGAAACGATGTGATCCTATAAAAAATCTACATATTATCTTCAACACTACCGAGAGCTTAAGTATATGGGAACAATGTCTAGGTCTCGAAAACTACTGAAGACGCGTGTAAGAGTTGTTACCTGATATGAAGCACGACATCGAAAAGAAGTTAAAATGCGCTGTAGGAACGACCAAAAATTTTGAAGTTTACATCGAAGTACAACAACAAAACAGTGTTTAAAGGCCGTTGCTTCTCAATGTCATGCAAGAGTTCCTACTGAAATAGGATGATGATGATTTTGGATTGAATTTCTCTTCTTTTCGGCAACAACTGAGCTAATAAATACGACATGAAATCTCTTCGGACAACCTTTACTAGTTTGATAAAGGCGCTATAACATTATAAGAAACGAATCGTTCGCGTTAAGACCGAATATCTGTGACGTAAGTTTTTGGAAAACTTCAAACCAAATTCCAGGTATGAGATGACGAGTCAAGTTGACATGTTTGAAGATGGGAGGAAGAGTCCCGTATGTCGGCCAATATGAGTTTTAATAAAAACTACTATGGGTTGAGGCCATTGAATCTAGGGGGGCTTAAGCTGATTATCATCTACATAATCGTCAGCAATGAAATGGTCATGACGTTAAAACATTTTTGCTACTAGTACAAGTTTCGCGTATCTCACTGCATTTCCTAGGTTAATCGCATTTATCACATCCTGAGGGGCGAACATTGATTATGGTCATTATCTAGTGGAGGACATGAAAATAATGTATCTGGATCGCAGTGTTACAATCGAACAGTGACTCAGTGTCTTTTCGTACCTTAAGAATTAGTGTGCACAGTTACTTCTGCAGGAATGAGATTCGAAAATTGTATGAAATGGTAAAAATGACATACATGACAATGGCTCAAAGCACGAGCTGAAGAAAGAAACGATAAACAGGAGAACAAAAGTATTTAATCGCACCAATATCACCCAACCTGGAGAAAGTACAGATAGCCATATCTAATCATATTAAATCAAACAAAGGTGATGGAGCTGACGGACTACACACTGAAGTTCCAAGCACTGTCCTTTATGAGGAACATGCGTCAACTCATCTGCAAAATATAACTGAAAGTAAGTATGTGCAATGATTAGCGGCCGATCTTCAAGAAATGATACCCAGCAACAACGTCTGCAAAATTCTAAGGCATTTTGTTAGTCATTTGGTTGTTTATAGTGTGGATTTAGGCCATGCGAGTCCACCATTGACAAAATGTTCAGACTACAGCAAATCGAGGAACGCATAAATTTTAAATCGATTCACTAAACCTTTCTAAGGAGGCGCATGACAGCCTTTATAGAGAGCAGCACAGCAATGCCCCCTTTTTTATCACAGCCAAACACGCTGCTCCATCACGATTCGATATCAAGATAAGCAAGTCAGGTTTCGCAATTTCTTTAGGATTGTTCTTAAAAAAATAATGGGAACTCACTTAAAAATTCGTACAGTTTCTCGCTTAAATGAGAAAGATTTCAGTAATGCATTCATGAGAAGTGCATCGGAAAGGGCGAGGATGAAACGCTACATCAAACAGATACGGCTCGGAGGCAGTGAGGGCCATTTTTTTAACGAGAGATCGGCTCTACCAGCGTTGAATTTGATCAAATAATAACTCACGCCGGTTACTGTTTCTGTGGCTTAAGAAGCTAACTGAGTAGCAAAGGGTTCTTTCGAACAGCTAAAGATACTTTATGTATCTCATCCCAGTTCTGTTTTACGGCGTAGACGCATGGACATTGTCCCAACTTTGTTGGGAAATGAAGAGCACTGCCAACGCCAACTCCCTGAAACTCTTGAAAAATCAGCACGAATGGAAAGGAACCTCAACCAACTCGGCGTGAACAACTGGATTAGCCAGCTATCGATCGAAGTGGATGGAGAGACTTTTTAATGGCGCCCGGGTTCACGCAGGACTATAGCGCTACCTACTTTGACTAAAATGAGACAAGGTTTCGAAACTGTATTCGTAATAACTAGTCAATAACCATAATCTCCACTTGTATGAATCCATAGGATACACCGGCTCCTTATCACTAGGCAACCCAGTAGTGACAACTGAAACACCTGGCGGAAATCAGTGCGACAAACTTGTTGCTCCCTTGCTTCGTCAGGTGTGTACAGATAGATCAATGATCGAACAAAATAACGCGTGTCAGGCAGCCAGCCAGTTAGCCAAAACTGTCTAAACTGTCATTTCATGTCATCATCATCAGATGTCATTTAAGTAGCTCACTGGATAACTGACTGACTGACAACATATACAACAAACACACATCAAAACACAATGAAACTGACAAGTGAAACACAACATCATAAATCAAAAATGATTTCTCTCCGTATCTATACACATCTGGCTGTTTCTGCGGCCGCGGTATTTGTATCTTGCACGAGTATCTCTTCGGTTGTGTTGTGTTGTGTTGTTGATATTTTGTTTTGTTTTTTTATTATAATTACACGTATGCCTACCTGAATTGAATTTGTTTCATCGAAAGTCAATCTCGAAAAGATACTCTAGAAATCGGACAAATACTCGTAAAAAATAAGGAACACGTTTCGAGAGTGTTTGTGTTGTGTGCACTATTAACGGCAACAGTGGTACAAGTACGGATAACTGGCAACTAAGTAACACAGTTGTCAGCCACGAAATGATGCAAGTTGATGATTTTTATCAGAGCGCCATCCAGCTCGTACATATCATATTGTAGTAGCAAGCAAGTAATACGCGGGACACGTACTCGAACGTAGCTTTTCATGTTTCTCTTCGGTTATTTCGCTTATTATTGTATCTTGAGTGATCGCTTGTGCTTTTCTATCAGATTTCGCGGTCAACACGATTAAGTTATTAAAAATCTAAGTGCGTGGATGGTTGTAATCGAAACTTCCCCCACACGTACAAGTATGCATCCACCAGATACACATTACATTCATTTGAATATACGGCACACTTACACGTAACATACATAATGACCATGTAGGAGGATCGGGAAGATTTTCAATGGAGTTACATATGCAATTCCACTTTCCCACGATCTCATGATTTCTGCCGAAGAAATAAAGTGTTTTCATTTTTCTCTTGTCAGTTTCTCGGAATTTTCGCCACCTTTTCGGCTCAACAGCTGACATCTAGATCTGTCAGTTTGCTTTAATGTCCACATTAGTTGGATTGGTTTGTTCACCAAACCAAACTGGCTAACATGCAAATCTATCCGTCTAGGAAAACTCGTCTATCTGGGCTATACAGCATTTTCTGTAGAGTTGGCGAATTTGCCAAGTAATTTTTCATATCTAGAATATGGAGCTGTCATCCAGAGACTCGGAACGAAATACCATATACGAGTATTCGTACATGTCTTTATCGGCAGCGAGTTGAGTAATGCGTGGAACGGGCAGTTAATTAAAATTGAATTGCATTTTGTGCATAGATACGAGTATCTATGCCGGTGTGTTGCAAATATTAAATGATTTAGATATTCTGCAGACTGTAGTGTCACTTGGCCATAGTTGCGAAAAGATATTGTGGGCAATAGCAGCGGCCCAATACAAAAACGCAACTAGAGAGCAATTTGGCGCGTTTTTCTTGTTCGAATTTATGTTTGACGATTGCGTACGGATTATGTCGTTTGGTAATTATTATCATTCAGCGAAGTGATTTCCATTTAGAAACGCATTAATGTCACATTGATTCGAAAAGAAATAAATAAATCAGAGCACATTGTGTGTGGCTGGGGGATTTGTGGTGGATGTAACTTATCGAAGATCGGGGAAAGGCGTTTTCACTTAAGTGGTGAAGGAAATACTGTTTGCGAACAATTATAGAATCAGTTGGTGCTGAACTACCCGTGTAATTGGTTTTAATTGTAAGAAAATTAAATTGTTTCGATGTTGGAACTACAACAGTTAATTAGATTGGCTTTGACATTTGACAATCTTTGTTTTTTCTTCTACGACAATCACAACTGTAGTGTTTCTGGGTCGTTCCTTGTTTCATGTAAACAAAGGTGTCGAATGATTATCAATTATAGAGCGTAATCGATCTTTTTGCGGTCGCCAAGTGGCTTAAGATAGATCATTTGTCAGCCGTTGCTCAAAATACATTTCCATTCACTCTAGATACTCGTACTCCCATTAACCCATTTCTTAATAAAGCGAAAAATGTGAATGTTTGAATCCAATTTTACATACATATATAGCTTATTGCGGTGAGTCTCATGCCGTCGTCGCTCTAGTCGAGATTCTTTTAAATGAAGATGTAGCCAATATAACCCATCCGCCGCCGTTAAGCTGATTCTAACCCAAGGTTGATGACGGAACACGTATGTAACATATGAGATATCATACTCGTATAATATTTGTACCTACATATCCGGGTTATAAAATTGTTTTTCAGCGTTGATATTACTTTGATCGGTTTACAGAATGTAGGTATAACTAAAAACAAAATTTAGAGTTGTCCGGTTGAAGCTAAAGGTGCTTGACTGCAGTCATTCGTAAAGTTTCAATACGGGATTAGTTACTATGGTTGAATGCTCCGTTCTCGTTGTATGCAAACCATATATTTCTTGATCTACAAATTTTGAAACAATGTTGTTAAGGATTTACTATTGGGGATAGGGTAGTTTGTCGATTTTGGCATTTGCTCTCTATTTTTCTGTGTATTGTACATAACACCCCCAAAGAGAGTGAATAGTCTCCTTTCTCCATTGGTCTACCAATAAAAGGAATATCGGGATTGAGTCAAAATCCTTTAATTGCAGCCTGGCTTGTACAGGGTTTTCCAATAAGGACTTGACAAATTTTTTTTAAATAAGACGCAAACCATTTGAGACATTTCAAAAACTTTATTATCGGCTTGAAGTACAATCAACACATTTATGAATAGAACTCGACTTTGTTCATATGGCCACAGCGGGCACGTTTGAAGCGGTCGATTAGTTGGACCCAATTTTCAACGACTCGGCCACACATTTCGGCTGAAACAGCCGCTATTTCACGTTCAATGTTGGCTCTGAGCTCTTCCAACGCCGTCGGCGTGTTGGCATAAACCAATGAATTAACGTAGAATAGTCAAGCAGCCATAAATCGCACGACCGAGGCGGCCAATCGACTGGCCCATTTCTTGAGATAACACGATCACCATACTTACTCTTCAATAAATCGATTGTAGCGTGTGCTGTGTGGCTTGTGGCATCATCCTGTTGAAATCACATGTCGTCCAATTCCATATCTTTCAATTCGGGCCAAAAATAATCGGTGATCCTGGCTCGATAACGCTGTCCATTCACAGTAACGTGATGATCGTTACCGCCGAAGAAAAAATATGGCCGAAATAACCAAACAGTTATGTTTTATGGATGAAGTGGTGATTCATGAAGCACATGTGGATTTTCACCGGACCAGTAATGCATTGAGCCAAAAATGAGATTCGTCACTGAAAATGATTTTGCGATGAAATTCATCATATTGGCGCATCTTCTCCAGAACCCAATTGGAGAACGTACGTCGCTTCAAATGGTCCATCGGCTTCAATTCTTGAGTTAGCTTGATCCTGTATGGGTGTAAACCAAGATCCTTGCGCAAAATATGCCATAATGTAGTCTGAGCGATGCCCAATTCTGGAGAACGTCGTGGAATTGACCGATTTGGATCGTTTGCTACGGCCGCCTATTTATTGTTTGGATAATTTTGATTGGAGTACTTAGTATAGCATGACAGCTTTGCATTTGTTTGGCACCAAACTCTCTGGCACAGGAGGCCAAAGGTTGCATATTTTGGCCTTTATGTTAAAAAGTAGCAATTAACTGAGCGCAATGCTCATTCCTGAAACTTTAGTCGAAGATTGAGGGAATTTGTTTAATGATGAGCCATATGAGAGATCACATTCTCCTGCTTTTGCCTCTGCACAAACACATGGCTCACACTTCACTGGTTGGCTATCCAGACAGTTTTCAGAGTATCAGCTTCATTATATGCTTAGGGCCTGGTGACTTAAAGCAGGAAAATCTGACAATGGAGTAAGACCTCATTTGCAGGATCTACTGTTAGAGATCCTTACCAAATATTTCTCCCGGTATAATTATATAAAGTTGGGTGTGACGTTACGAGAAAAAATTCTCATAACGAGTAAGGAGTTGTAAACCGTTCTTTCGACGGACAGCAGTGCTTGCTTTGAGGACCTATGTGGTCTGTCTGTAACAATCAATTGTTTTCAGTCGTTTTTGTAGTGCATTTCCGAAAGCAAGATTTAAGGAATCACTTAAAAGCTCACTTTTTGTCAAAATTAGTGCATATTTTAAATAATTCCATATTCCTTGGCCAAGATGCCAAATATACCAGACCGGTGTGGCAACAAATTATCAGATACGTCTAACTATTTTTCAAACATTTTATGCTCACTTCTGCCTGGCCCTATATAAGAATTTTCGCCGGGTGATATTTTGGCGTAGGAAAGGTCATTGTCCGCTGGTCAAGTTATCAGGTATATTAAATTAACCTTTGATTCCAACCAACGATTTAGTTATTGTTAACCCTTTACGGGACCGAAAATCATCCGAAGCCTTTTCCTCTCAAAACAGTCGAATGCAGTCTTATTCATTTTTGATAAGCTCCATGGCCCTGCGCCATAAAGTAGTTCTGGGATTATTAAAGTCTTATGCAGGGTCACTTTTTTTGTTCGAAAGTGGGTTTTGCTAGTCAATCGCCTTCTTAGCCCAAAGAAGCAACGATTGACAAGAGTTATTCTTCGTTTGATCTCAATGCTGGTGTTGTTGTCTGAGTTGATAGCGGAGCCTAGGTAGATAAAGTCCATGGTGATGTCCGAGACATCGGTGTTGGGTTTCCTTTCTTGTTGACAGCATATACTTGGTCTTCCCCTCAATGACCGTTAAACCCATCTTTGCCGCTTCCACCTTAATACTAGTGAAAACACCACTGACATCATGCTCCTTTCTTCCGATTACGTCAATATAATCAGCGTATGCGACTAATTGGAAAAACTTTTGAAAGATTGTGCTTTTGGTGTTGGTACGTGAGGTTTGGACTATTCTTTCAAGCATAATACGAACGAAATCGCATGACAACGCATCGCCTTGTCTAAATCCTTTTTTGATATCAAAGGTTTCGGTGAGTTCTTTACCGACCTTAATGGAGCAGCGTGCATTCTCCATCGTCATGCTGCACAAGTGAACGAGTTTGACAGGTATGCCAAAACTATACATTGCTCTGTATAGCTCGTCTCTACAGATGCTGTCATACGCGGCCTTAAACCGATGGTGTGTATCCACATGAAGCTCATGGGCTTTTTCCAAGATCGTGAATATTTGATCGATAGTGGATTTTCCTGCCTTAAAGTTACACTAATATGGGCCAATCAGGCTGTTATTGAAGGTTTGAGGCGTTCACATAATACGGCAGATAGGATCTTGTAGACGATATTAAGAAGACTGGTGCCTCTGTAGTTGTCGCAGCTGAGAGGGTCGCTTTTCACGAGGATCGGGCAAACAATGCTGAGGTTCCTTTCATCGGGCATACTTTCGTTCGACCATATTTTACAGGTGAGGTAGTGCTCCTTACCAAGCCATCGTCTACGGCTTTGAAGAGCTCAGCAGCCTGGTCATTCACTCCAGCAGCTTTGTTGGACTTAAGCTTAGATATCACTTCATACAGGTCAGGTGGATGGTATTGTTGGGCTATTTCGTCCAGGTAATTGACTGACAGCGGTAACTCGTTCGATGTCGCCGTTATACGGCCTAGAGAAATGCTCTTTCCGAATCCTCAGCATCGACTGCGATTCTAGTACGATGTTCCCTTATTCTTCTCTACAGGTTTCAATTCGGGTCTTGTATCCGTGGAATGTTTGTTTTTACCTTTTGGTAAAACTTCCGGATCATATTCCTGGAGTAGCATCTCTCAATTTCCTCGACCGTGCGCTTTTCATGCTCATCGGTTTCCTCCTGAGAAGCCGGGGTTCGTTTCTCCTCTTCTGCTCGCAGAGCTCGTGAGCAGCGCTAGTCCTTCTATTCACTGTCGTGTTGTATGCGTCTTGCTTAGCTGCAAGTGGTTGCTCGCACTCGTCGTCAAGCAAGGGGTTTCACTGTGATGGCTGAAACGGTACCTCTGATGCTCTTTGGCGATATTACCACTGGTTTTCGATACTTGATGCTGGCGGTATTGGGTCTCTTAAGAGATTAAGAGAGACTCTCGCGATTGTAGCCGTCCGTGGTCAAACTTCCTCACAGTATTAGCTTGTCTTTGCGATGGGTATCCGACCTGGAGGAGTGCCTTGCGTCGATCGCAATGTGGTTGTTCTGATTGACTGTTGATTGATCAGGAGTTCTCCAAGTCCCCATAACAATATCGAAATGTGGATACCGTGCAGGCTATAGTTTCCCGCAGTACTACCAAAGATGCCCTCTCTTCCCAACTTTGCTTGAAAATCGCCGAGGACAATTTTAATGTCATAGCTAGGGCACTGCTCGTAAGTCTTGTCCAAGAGCTCGTAGAAGCTATCTTTGGTGACGTCATCTTTGTCCTCTGTGAAGGCATGCGCACATATTAGGCTTATGTTAGGAAATTTAGCTGTAATAGGGATTGTTACGAGGCACTCGTCCACATGCCGGCAACTCTAGACTTCCTGCCTAAGTCTGCCTCTAACAACAAGTCCGCACCCAAATATTCTCTGCTTTTGCCGTCGATAACGTCGCAGTTTTTCATTCTCTTACTGTCCGGACCATCCCATCGCATTTCTTGGATGGCGGTAACATATGCTTTGCAGCAGTCCAGGTCATCCGCTAATTGTTCGGCTGCATGTGGCCTATTAAGGGACCTAACTTTCCACGTACAGATCCGAAGTTCGTTGCCCTTGTTATGTTTGCAGGGGATGTCAACAGTAGATCCCCCCGTATCGGAGGATTGTTGTTGCTTCGTAACTACGTTTTTTGTCCCATGACTGGGCCCCATCCTGGAAGGCCCGGATAAATTATAGATAACCCTAGGCTGAGGGGTCCATTAAGGGCTCATTCGCCTCCATCGCATTTCCAAGGCCATGTCCTAGTCTCGCAATTCCTTACCGGCTTGAGCTCCAAACATGTCAGAGTAGCACGAATAAGGTCTTATTTGCTTTGTTCCGGAATTTTACTCCACCAATGATTCCATCTGGGGAATTCATCCGCTGTCTCGGTTATAGTGCTCCTATTTTTATATGCTGGTCAGCACTCGGTGGTTACCATTTGGAGATAAAATAAGCAAAATTGATGTGTAGAAACCTCTCATTGCCTACCCTATTTCTACAGCACCCATCCAATCCTTATTATCTTGGATGGAAGTCTGGCACATAATCCCATAAGATATGACACTTGGTTACCCACGATCACACACTGATGACGGCCCTTTAGATCGAATACCAAGAGTTTAATCATCAGATATGAAAATTCTTCTCACAGAAGAATAGGTGTTTCACCGTATTGAATGCTTTTGAGAAGTCTAACAACTATTAGAGCATAGGACAGTTGACATCAAGATATTTTTGAATCTCGTCGTCAGAAAGCGAGAGTGCAGTTTTGCAAGTCCATTTCGAACGAAAATTGTGAGTACTTAGCGAAACTCAGAAGGCCGTATCTAGTAAAATGCACTTGGATCTGAGACAACATTGCGATTGACCTTTATACGAATACTTAGGGTCAAGCTGGGCTTGTGGTTTAGGTATTAAAATCTTCGCAGACTTTTCCACGATGATGGACATTGCCAAGTGATAAGTGATAAATAGATGTTGAAAGATGTGTGTGACATACTTAAGGAAGAAAAAGCTTAGAAAATTGTAAATTAATCTTATCCAATCCTATCGCATTAGATTAAGGAGATAAAAGAGCTTCAATTACGCCTTCATCCATTACCAGAGTGAAACTAAATTCTCCATTATCATATCCGCGGGAAAATACGATGTTGCGATGAGAGAACAGCAACTGAGACAAACGGTTAGTTTAGAAAATTATAATCGACATCAGCAGATTTAGCGGATGTTTTCAATTACTTGGCTTGCACTGCTTCTTCCACATACCTTTTCCAGGTTATAAGTTGACTGTAAGTCGGAGTTTTACTTTTGTTATATACGAAGAATAAATCGAGAAGAATAGGGGGTCTTATGTTAAATATCGTCGCTATCGATACATTGACTAGCGTGAGATCAATGTCTTAGGTCTATTAATTAACTGAGTGCAAGTATTGACCTGATTGCACTTTAGAAAAGTAATCCTGATGATGATGTTTACGTGACCTGTAGACAAATTTAAGTAGCATACACTCTATATTGCATGTAGGCTTCCTTGAGGTATTTTTGGTGTCTTTTATGATAACATTCTGAGGACAAGTCAAAGATTACTTTCATGGCTGTTGTGGAACATGATCAAAGTTCTTTGATTCACCTCCATAAGCCCAATAAGCGACTCGCGCAATTTTTGAGTGTAGGCCTAGTGTTCTATGTTACATTTCCAGGTTGCAGACCTCAGATTTCACGCGATCATGTAGGCACAGATAAACTGGATTTCAGCTAACTGAGATCTCTCCACCTCTGAGTAAAATTGAGAAGTATACAAATGTGATCCACCTAATTAATGCTCACTCCAAAGTGCCACTCTAATTAATTTTCATTTAGTTGGAAACTCTCTTGTTTATATCTGACAGGGTTTATCTACATAATATGTGCACTTCAAAACAAAGTTATTTCACTCCAACATGATTGCCAGTTCATAATTTTCTACACCTTTTCGGTCCCCTATTGATAATCGCTCGCACAAACTTATTCGTACATCGAAGGTACGTATAAAATTTTGCAATAAATATGCTCACTGCATATAGGGGTACACACACTACACGAGTACTTCAAATTGCGAGCCGCAGATACAATCAAAGAAAAAAAAGCAAAAAAAAAAACATTAAAATGCAAAAGGAAAACCTGTCAATGATTAGCAGCAGGTCCAATCCTATTCGTGAATGAGGGCTTATAGTAGGTGATGGAGAGCAGTATCGGACCGGGTGCCAGCGGAAAGAACTAAACTTTGGACATTGATACGATCGCCATACGATCACTGTCTCCCGATCACCTGGCATAAAAGAGCAATCAATTGCGATTAGCATTTTATTTTTATTTCTTTACAACTTCGATTGCCTGTAGGTAGAGCAGCTAACCGTCCAAGTCGTGTGTCACTTGCGCTTGTGTCATAAATGTCTAGTAATCGATAATCCGTTACCGAGCGAATGGCGGAAATGTAGGTTGAAAGGATATTCTCACTCAGTGGCACCGTGACATGGTGACTTTAAACGAAATGACATATGACCGAGCAAAATGACACATAACTCGTTTGCACACCACTGACAGTTGTTGGTTATCGAATGCGTTTCCCTGCTAACTGTCGATCAAATCGGTCACATATTGGTCGTCTGCAATTTTGCGGTGCGTTCACCAATTTCTGTTACGATCACTTAAAAAGCAATTTGTAATTGAAGTAAATTAATTGATTGCCTGTTAACCCTTTTGAAAAATACCCATTGCTACTGTATTCGAATGATGCGTTCGGGCAAAAACAGAAACAAAAAAATAAAAATAAAAATTGTTGGTGGGTGCTCATCAAAGCATCACGGTCGTATCGGACGACGTTTGCGACAGTGACATACAACTCTGCTCGGTTCCGGTCGATTAAACAGACAGAAAAAGAGGTTTACATTTTATTTTTAACATCACGACATTCACATATCGTTAGCAAAAAATACAAAAACAAGCGAAGACATCCGTAGTAGGTTCGATTTTGGAGCTAAAAAATCAATCATGATGAACGACTGCGATGATCGTCTTTTCTTTTTCTGATGTCTTGAATGAGCTCTGTTAGAAAGAAATGCTTTTGGGGCGAAAGTTGCAGTGATGTGAGTGTCCCAGAAACTCATTCAGTTGAAACCGCTCGCACAGTGTCAGTTTGACATTTCCTCTTGAGGGTTTCAGTTTTGAATTTAGAATGTACTCTGTGTGGTAGGAAAAGTAAAACAGCTGATAAATACAATTTGAAACGCACTGTATTTAAAATTTGGCTTTGCAATTTGACTCAGAATTTTGGTAATTTTACGAGGACTTTTACGAGGCCCTACGCAAACCTATAAACTGCTAATGATTACTATCACCAGTTTGATGAATGAGTGCTCCGATCAAAGGACAGAGGCAGAAAAGACATTATCCCAGATTTTTAGCTCAATAGAAAGTCTTGACTATGAGGTTGGCAAGGATTTGTGAGCAAAGTGCAAAGTTCCGCCACTACCAGAAACGATTCTGTTTATGCATTTAATGGACTAATCATTCGTAATGACACGTTTTCGTGAGAGAAAATACATGTATTCTAATTCATTCACTGAAAGTATCTTCAGTATGAAAATTTAGACATGAATGTCAATATTTTAAGAAAGAAAATACATACGGCGGATTAGAGGAAAGGATCACGATGTTTAACTATGTTCCGATTAGTGTACGTCAATTGCTAAACGACTGACCACTGAAGCAGCAGGAAGATTTACACTTGTGGATTTGACTTTCCAATATCCTGATGCAAGAGTTGATACTGAAATATTGGGAGACACTTCCAATAGTTGAAAAGTGATTAGAAGCAGTCGTGACGAAGAGGTTACTAAAATTTATCAAAAAATATTGCATCGTTGACGGAAAGCAGTACGGCTTTTAAAGAAACAAAATCACGAGTAAGATTGTTAGCGAATTTTCAGATATTATTGTATAAATGAAATTCTTAATAGAGGTCACCACGCATTAGTGCTTTTCATGGACTTTAGCAAGGCGGCCGACACACTCAATTATGGAAAATTGATCCAAGCCTTAAGTAGAATTGAAATCCGTGGGATATTGGCGGATTGGGTGGAAAACTACATGGCCGAAAGAACCTTCCGAGTAAAAATGAAAGACTGTCTTAT
The DNA here is from genome assembly GCA_949129095.1 of Volucella bombylans. Taxonomy (NCBI): domain Eukaryota; kingdom Metazoa; phylum Arthropoda; class Insecta; order Diptera; family Syrphidae; genus Volucella; species Volucella bombylans. The sequence goes on along the minus strand of OX422141.1, from coordinate 83,773,341 downwards.
CATTAGGGTGCCACAGGTTTCAAAAGTTTGACCACTTCTATTTATTTTATTTGTAATTGTAATTGCTTCGGAATTCCACTAAAACCATACCATTCGCGTTCACAGATGATACGGCGACAGTTGTTCGACACAGGTGTCCTCAAAGATATATGCAAATATTGGAAGAAGAGTTTAACACAGAAGTTGATGGTGCCATTATAACTGGCTCATACTAAATTCATCTAAAATAAAGGATATACGCATTTGCAGTCGCATTATAAAACAACTGAACAAACTATTCGATTCAACAACACCTGGCAGAGTAGAGGTGAAGCTATTGAGGTTGCCGGAAGCTATGAATATTTAGGAGTAATAATTGATATGGAACCTACACTTTTTGGTATTGTCTTATTGGTTACTGTTCGACACTACAGGTTCTGAAGCAGGAATGTATGTATGGAATACTACCACGGGGTAATGCATCTAACACGCACACTGACAAGCTGCAAAAACTTCAGGTCACGATATTGACGAAGATAAACAGCAGGCTTCCAATCAAAGCCCCGAGAGACAGCACAAGTGAAACAGAGTGTTAAGATATGAATAGCGCTCGAGTATGATGACGACAACCGTTTTAAGATACCAATGCAGCTTCTTGAACACAAGAAGAAGTGACAATATCTATGAATGAAGGCAGCTCAAGCATAGTGTCCCAACGTTATTTACTGATAATCCTCGACCACTATCAATATTAAATGTTATTGTAGAAAAAACCTATTAAAACTATTTTTAAAAAAAATATGTAACGTACCTACACTAATGCTCGTAAAATAAGATTATATTTTTGAATAATTTTGAAACTTATGTGTGCATATTGTATACTTAAGCTTATGTTAGATGTTAAGATTTACAAAACTAACTTCTGCGGATAAGCCCCATGGTTTCGAAGAAATCCAACGTATTGGGAAACAATTTCCGGAATCTAGTAAATATATATATGTTAAAAAACCGACACCACTAAGGTTTTTTTTTTAAAAGGAACTGATCCCCCAATTGTGGAAATTGAGGATTAAAATTTCTCTGAGGAAGTATCGTCTTCTTAAGGCACTTAGAAACATACATTCACATAAAATGTCCTCCATAGCTTCATCGTCTTCCATGCAAAGACGACATTCTGTTTCCTGAATAAGACCTATTTTGTGTAGGTGATATCAAAAGGGTGTGTCACTCATGCCCAGCACATTTAAGTGCTTCGCAAAAGTGTAGTGTACCGGAAAGATGCCACTAAGTAACCTGCAACCTGCAACTTGCTTGATAAGTTCATTGGTGATTTCATTTCGCGTGATCCCATTGTGACCTGGGACTCATAGAAGACTCACTGAATTTACCCTAGTTTCGAATTCGTAATAGGGTCCAGCAAGGCTCTAAGCGCAGCTTAGCTGTCGCTATAGATTTAAATACTTCACCCCCTCAACCTGTTCTTCACGGTATAGTTCTTTGCCATCATGATTGCGTATATCTCCGCTTGGAAGAATGACGCTAATGTTACCGTCCTTCAGAAAGACACCAGTGCCGCATCCTATATCGATTTTTGAGCCATCCATGAAGACATCCTCCATCCTAAAGCTCATTTACAATGACATTCCAGCTGTCAGCTCTTTGGACAAGGCCAATCTACTTGCTGCACACATTGCGGCCTGCTCAACACTCCCAGATTGTGCTTTGTCTACGCCTACACTTGAGTGCGTCGAATCTTCAATGGGACGAATCTAGTTTCGCACTCGTGTAGTAGCAAGAGTACTTAAAGATCTCAACATACATAAATCCGCTGGTCCAGATGGTATATCTCCCCTTCTTCCGAAGAGGTGTTCTTCCACGCTGGCAAAACCACTGCGTAAGCTTTTTCATCAATCCTACTCTTTAGGACTCTTCCCGAGCAGATGGAAAACAGAATTTCCAGCCCGTCCCTAAAAAAGGCGAATCATCTTCTCTCTCCTCCTACAGACCCATTGCACTTACGTCCCTTCTTTCCAAGGTCATGGAAACACTGATAAATCGTCAGCTCATGAAATATCTCCAAACACGAAAACTTCTCAATGATCGGCAGTGCGGTTTTCGTAGCAACAGGTCCACTGGTGGTTTGATAGCATGTCTCACCGAAAAGTGGAACCAAAGCGTACATCAATCTGGCGAAAGCAAGATAGTTGCACTTGATATTTCTAAGGCATTTGACAGAAAGAAAATGCGTGCATTTGGGATCGACGACTCTCTGGATTAGAAATTACCTTTCGTAACGTTCACTTTAAGGTGTTTTGGACGGTTTCAAGTCTGATATTCACAAAATAAATGCTGGTGTGCCCCAGGGCTCTGTTCTGTCTTCGACACTCTTTTTAATTTTCATTAATGATCACTTGACTGCTACTTCTAATCCCATATATTCCATTGCTGATGACAGTACTCTCTGCTTTTCATATTCGTTCCCGGATTCACGGCCCTGCTCTTCGGCTGTAAAACGAGAACGACAGCATATGCTAAGCTCATTAAATTCCGATATCAATAGCATAACCAATTGGGGAACTATCAACAGAGTGGAATTTAATGCTTCCAAAACACAATGCTGTCTGCTGTCGTTAAAGCGAAATTTAAACACCCAGCCATTACCCATGATTGGCATTTGCATTGTCGAAACCGAAAAACTTTCCATTCTCTGTATGTGTGTCAATGACAACTTACGTTGGAATGACCACATATTTGATGTCGCCAAAAATGCTGCGAAATATCTAGGTTTCCTCAAGCGATGTAAGAAATATCTTACCCCCTCTGATCTGGCCTCAATATATAAGGCAATTGGAGTACAATGCCCACATCTGGTCAGGTGCTCTTAAAACATCTCTGCACCTGCTAGATAGGATTCAAAACCGTGCGATAAAACTTATTGATGATACTAATATCAGTCAATCAACCTCGAACACCGACGAAATGTCTCGTGTCTCACTTTGTTTTATCGCTCCACTGAAATCGCCAGAATCATTCCTCCCATTCAAACTTTCAACCGTAACACCCGTCTCGCTATGAATGCTCATCAGTATACCCTCAAGACCATTTTCGGACGTACTCTAAAATATCGTGATTCGTTCCTAAGCCGTACAACTCGCTAATGGAATGCCCTGCTGATCTCTGTATTTCCTAGTCATTATAACTTGCAAACATTTAAAAACAATGTACATCGGTAGCTCTCTTTTCTTCCTCCCAAAATTTCCTTTGCCCGCGCTGTGTACAATCACCTTAAGGGTACTCAAACCCCTTGAGTGCGCGCTGATTATAAAAACAAAAAACAACTCGCCTCAAATTCTTGCCGAAACCAGTTTTGGGCAGAGGGAAAGTCGCTTTCGTAGTTTTTTCCACAGACGGCATGTCCATAAGACCAGCTGTACTGTTATCAAAGCTCCAGTGCGTGTTGTACCAAAGACCACTTCTTTTTAAATGGAATATGGCTTTTAGAATGCCATGGACTATATAGAGGGGGGCCAGACGTGTTAGGGAAAGCCCCCCATGCAGCAGAGAGAGATCGGTAAGAGCAGCAATCATATATTTTCGTGAGAGCTTATTCCACCAGACAACGATAAGATATGAGTGGTCTTATCATAGCCATTTAGATCCAGAGGACTTTTCTCTGTGGCAGACCACATGTCTTGCCGATAGCTCCTTTGCATTACCAGAAGGCCGACAGCGCCTTAGAGGCTTTCGACGTAATATGTTTAGTCCACAGAAGTTTGTTATCCAGTATGACAATTTAATGGTGATGCCTTTAAGCGCTAGATGAGCCAGCTTCTTCCTTCTCGTACAAAGAAAAACCTGTGTTTTGAAAGGATTGACTGAAAGCCCATTGCTAATGCACCAATCGTCAATCACCTCTAGGGCTGCCTATGCTTTAGAGCAGATAATCGCTAGACCTGGTCCAACAGACAGTACAGCTCCATTATCCGCGTATTCTTGTGCATAGACGTCAGAATTATTTAGCTCGTTGAGTTATGAGTCAATCAACATGAACCTAGCAGTGGACAACCCCTGTTTACCCCCGCCATCACATATAGTCCTCAGTCAGCATCGGCAATTAATGTCCTATTCAATGCCGTGTTGTCTGGCCGAGTTACACAAGCCGTCAAAAGTTGCGTTGTCGAAAGCACCCTTAACGTCGATGAAAATACCAAAGGTGTATTCCTTCTTGTCGAGTGCGCCTTGAATTCTCCGTACCAGATGTAGAAGTGCGATCTCGCAGGATATTCCACGTTGGTAGGCGTGTTAGATCGCAGACATAGGAAGCATTCGCAAGGCTGTTTTGCGCACATGGATCTCGATTTATTTCAACATGAAGGAAGTCAGACTTATAGGTCTAAAGCTCTTATAGATCGTGAAGTCATCCTATCTGAATGTAGGTATAAAGTCTACTCTCACAAGATTCTCTTCAGAGTTACCAACAGCTTATCTATACTTTTTTGTACCATAAATGGGTAAATGCTATCGGTTCTAGGCGACTTGAAGCCATCAAAGGAAGCAACAGCATGTTTAGTGGCTTCATCCGTCACTACAACCGATGAGGTATTCCAGCTACGGCATGGTGTGCTATTTAGCTCAGTAGCAGCTTCGTTAATAGGAGCTAGTTTTGAACTGGTCCTAATTAGGTTAGCTAGGAAGTGAGCCCTAATGAGACAGAGAGTCTTTGCTTTCTACTCAGTCAGATCAGATTTTTTGAGTGGTTTCATCCAGGTTACCAGATTTAGTCGAGCTCCTTCCGTGGATATTTCTTTCTTGTATGCATATTGGTGAGGGTTCAGAGGTGAATTTCTATTGAGAAGATCTATGATGTAAGATAATATTTAGGTGGTTCACTTACTTTATTTAGCTTGGGGTAAAAACTACGTTTACCTCACCCTGGGCTTGTGGGATGTAACCACAATTGAAGCTAGACCTAAATAAGTCGGTTAGAGTGGGAAGAATCTGAACCAGAACTTGTTGAATCAGTTCTGGGAAGATTCAGTTTGATCCAGGTGCCTTATATGGCTTAAGTGAGTTTATGGCACAATAATATTTTTCTATTCTGAACATATATTAAGATAGGCTATTTGTTGTAGGGATAGCCTGTAGCTTCAGAATTGACACACTGTGTGTTTTTTAAAAGGGCCCAGTCCAGGAAATGAACCTTAGGTACAATTTTTAGAATGCTCTGAATGTACCATTTACTTTCTGTAACAGACCTGATGTATGATATTCGAAAAGTTTTTTAAAAAGATAATTTTTTGGGAACGCAAGATTTCTGGCAGTTTTTCCAGGTTCTCGCAAGCTCTCTTGGATTTTCTCAGTTCTTTATGGAAGCTGCTTAAGGCGGACTTGTGTAGGTCCCAATTGTTGTAAAGGTTACCAATCACATATGACAAGAAATCAGCGCACTGATCGTAAATATACGTAGTTAAGTAGTAATCTATTCGTTGTATCTACAAGTGTATAAAAATGAATGGAAGAAAGCTGTTGATTATACAATATAACAGACTTCGTAAAATTGATCCAACAGTCGAGAAATTCTTTATTTATAAAACATATTCTTCGGATACTTCAAAATGAAATGTCACCATATGTCTGACCTATCTCAAAATTGTGTTTCTAATATTTCTCAAGTGTCACACAGTCTAAGACGAGCGGCCGTCAAGTAAAATATAATACTTCTTCGTCAAATCCATTCAAAACTAAAGTCTGACTTCGTCAATTACGCACATGAGTGATTAGGCAACTGAGGTTGATACTTACCACCGATGGCTAGATTTTGAAATTTGGTCAATGCGTATGGCAGTCTTCAAAATGTACCTACACTCTCGTGACTTTTTACAGTGTACAGCTTGGAAAAAATAGAAAAGCATAGAAAAATAAACAATAGACGACTTTAAGTTCCTCTTACGTCATAATGTTGTACTTATGGTTGGATCTTTAACACAGATGACTTATACACCAGAAGACCTACCGCTTGATATACGAAAAATCCCATCTCAAAATAGTACGAATATACTATTCACACATAGAAATTATACTGATAGTCTTAGATGCTTGTTTAAATCGCCTAAGTCAGTGCAGAGCCTGAATGGAGTTTAAGACTGTTCTGTGTAATTTTAGGACAACCGTCCATCGGCCTCTTCCTTCAGTGTCAGAGTAAACTCTGATCGTAGTACCAGTTCAAGCAGCTACTCAATTTTCCATGTCAATGCTTCGTGCCAGTCTCATTTTCCTACTTTAGTTCAGCTAACAAATTGTTGGTTTTTAATGGGCTTTCCTTGACTTTGGAAAAGAGTATAAAACAAAATCGGGCCTTCCTATCACCTTGGATATCTCTAATTTAATTGTCTGATCTCTGAGTGATCCCAGTGACTCTAAAAAGAGTGTAACTTATAACTGATATTTTTTTTATCTTTAATTTATAAATAACTCCAAGGATCAAACTCGCATTGGGCTAGTGTGCTAAGAAGCCAATCTTGAATAACTTGCACAAAAATACGGATAGAACGTGGTGCGTTTTATGTTCTAGGCCAATTGTCATTTGCCATTTCATATCTGACCAATATACTCGTAAAGTGTACGCTGCTGCTGCGTTACGTTGAAGTTATTAAAATACAATATTTTATTTAAGCAATTTATTTTCCTGAATTGCTTAGTTAGATTGGCCTCAAAGATAGCAATGTCAGTAAATGCGTACTAATAACTAGCTTCTTACCTTAGTTTTGGCGGTTTTGTGAAGAGGAGAAATTGTGACACACACAATAGTACGGTGATTGTTACAATGACTGCAATGAAGCAGCGTATGGGGATTTCTTAAGCACATTCGGAAAGCATAGTCTACACGATACTATGTCTAGAAACGGACTTATGACAATTGACATCCTAACATCAAAACATCAAATTATTCATATTGTCATTGATGTAAGGCACTTTCATTGTATAATATGTTAGATAATACTCCGAGTGGCCAATGTACGTCAGATGCCACAACAATGTGGGAATGCTCTGCAAGGGTTTACTATTAAACAACTGCAATTGGCGATCGCATGCATCTTAACCTCTCGTCAAGAGCTAAAAATCGGTGGCATTGATGCAAAGACGCCGTCAGGAATATCAGTCGATATGAAAAAGGAATTCGATATCGAGCAAAATTAAGATATGCTACTTCGTAAATAATATTCGGAAGTATAACTAATAGTTTGAAAGAACGTATTAATACAAACATACAGAAGGAAGACGTGTGGAGAACAGGAATAAACTTTAGATACACCGTTCGGTGCTGAGGATATAGAAAAACCATTTCAGTTGAATGGCGGGACGACACAAATTCGGATGTTAGGCAGAACAAGCCATTCAACTTGGGCAATGAAAATCAATAACTCTATCCAAAATAAAGTAACAAAAGCAATATCTAAACTTAAGTGCAATATAAGAAGGATGACCGAAATGACTATATACAAACCTGGTAGAGAGCATACACTTACTGGAGTAAACTACGAGTATGCCTAAGGGATGGAACCTGAATATCGATTGTTCAGTTTAAACTTTGCCAAATCTGTGAAAGTTTCACCCATTAGTCAACTATATGATTGGCGTCAACAATAAACAAAATATTCTCAGCGCCCAAGATTCCAGAGAAAATTTATTAGATACCTACCACCTCTTTATGGAATTTAAGGTCGCATATAGACAAGGGCTAATACAAAGTCATATTTTCCTGAAATTGTGTGAAACTGCTATCTTGACCACATTGATATCAATTTGCAGTAAGAAGTTCCTGGTGCATTTGCAAGTACTGAAAGAGGGTCAGCAAATATGGATTAACATGTGACTAAGGGCAAAACTAAGTATATCGTTATAACAAGAAGCTTCACACATCAACGAAACAACGAATCGGATGGATCATCACAATAGGCATAATCGTCTTTGCGGTAGTAAGTGATATTCTCTGTCTCGTGAACTAAACATTGAGTTACACTTGCTTATCGCTATTTCACAAGCCCATGGAAGCAGTGAGAACACCTTGTCAGGAAATATAGAAACTTCATGTAAGAGCCTAGCCACCCCAAAACCTTCTCGTTGATCATTTTAAATGTAATATTCTTCAAGTAATCCCGTTTGTGTTGGCGGAAATATAACATCAAACCCAATGAGCTTTACAGCGACGTCGACCTGGTCTGAAAGTGCACATCAGTCTCTTGAGATGGTTTAGAAATGTAAAGATCTTGGACATCAATGTACTACACCAAAAGCCTTCTGTTCCTAACTGGAGAAAAGAAAACCTCGCTTAGTAAGCTGCGCGAACAAGTGGAAGGCGGTTTCCGAAACTTTTTGGTCTATATACGATCGTAGCACCGTCTAATTAACTATAGCTCGTAAGTTTTGTTTTCTTATCTTTCTTATAAAATTCTACCATATGCCGCCATAAAATCTTAGAACTCTTGAATATTTTCCAAAATCTGCCCGTACACGGTATTTGGTGAATTATGGTCTTTTTTTCCTAAAAATATACTGAAAAAGAATTACTATGTTGTCGACAAAGGGTTTCATATGATTGTTAGGATGATGATTAGACTGATGCTTGTAAAGTGCAGTTTAGAGGATCTTTCATTTTGAAAACTGAGAAAATGGTACCAAGATTCCGTTAATCAATCGTTATTTTAGTTAACCCCTTCTGTTTGAAATAGGTCGGCAGTGAGTCCATCTGATTCAGTAGTTTTTTAGATCTTGTTTTACTATCGCTGCATAAATCTTTTTTTTTTGTTCGACGGTTACAATTTCATTAAGTCTGCAGATACAATATATACTGCGAAAATATCCAACAGAGTGTCAATATAGTGATAACGTATGGAGGCCGTTTTGTATTCTAATTCGGACACTCACTTAGAAGATCATCATTTGTTTCAGATCTTCTTATTATTATTTTCTATAGTATTCACTCAACAATTTCGATGTGAAATGGAAATGAACTGATACTATGTCATCAAACAATTTAATGGATACTGACAGCCCTTCCAGTATGGATGATGATGAAAACAAATGTGTTGAGGTTTTGTTACTGAGGTTTTCAACTTTTATCGGCTCCATCAAATCTGTCAAAGCGTTCAATCAATATACGCGCTTCCAGATATTTATCCAGTATGATAATCGGGCGTAATATTGATGGACGTGTTGTTATTCTATGAAAATTTGAATATTTATATTCAGCGGTTGGTGATGGTTCGTCTTAAATATACAGAGTAAACTTGCATTAAGTTCTAGTGTACTTTTGATAAGATACGAGTAGATGCCTAGGGCTTATTATGTCTTACTAAGCATGATACCTACTCATAGGTCATAGTGCGGAATTTTGTTCAAATTCCATATCAGAAAACATACTCATTCAGCAACCGCAAAGTATCTAGCAATCAATCTTCCCTCAGCGAACTCGTATTTCTTCGCTGTAACGTCATTTTTATTTGAATGTGCTACTAACTAACTATATCTAGAAAAGTACGAGTACGTACATATGAGTATAACCATACATGCATGTACATATGGAAGTGGCTTACAGTTTTTGTTATGCTTATGTATGCATGTGCTCATATGTACAGTCACAATGCGGGCATACATTCGCTACAGAATACATTATATACCTGTACGAAGTATCTCAGCAACAATACGAGTATATGGCGTATGTAGCTACTAAATAAATACAAGTTCGTTACGCAAGAGCTACCAAGCGAAAAATATGCACTCTATGATGACGATCATGATGATGATGATGATGTTGATGTACAACTAGATATGGATGTAGATGTGATGATGATGTTTGAATTTCTGAAACAAAAATATTTTCGTCTCACGGGGAATTTCCTCAGTTTTTTTTCTTCTTTTTTTTATTTTTTTTAAAGCCTTCATTTGCATTGTATTTCAGTTTAACATTGTCTTAATATTTTTTCCATAATAAATAGTATTTATCGTACATACATACATATGTATCTACATTATGTATACCTATATGAAGATGAGAAATATAAACGCTGTATCCGTATCTGAATCTGAGCAAAACAATTTGTCATTCACGATCATCATGTGATGGAACGGAACTTCATTCGTATGATTCGAGTATCCCTCTACTTTAGGCTTAGCTAATCTGAGATAGATACACTGGGATATACATACGAGTACATACATACTTAAAACTGTTTTTGTATAGAAAGTCTGTCACTAGTGTCATGTCGAACAAGTCTCAAAAGACTTTGATCGATCAGCTATCTATGTTAATCTGCTTTGAAAGTGCATTAGGGAATTACAATTTTTGTGTTTTCTTTTTTCTGAAACCGAGGTTAGACTGCGACAGGCGTACGACGACTACGTCTGCTAAGCTTTCAAATTTTATGTGACAGTGCAAAAAAAAAATAAAGTGTGACACGATTTTAACTATAATACCCGAACAGCAATGATCTGACTTTGACAGGTAGACGTGACAACGACATCACAACGCCAGCTATAGCAACGCATATCGACATCGACGTGGAGTTTGATTGCATTGATCTTTTCAACGGACCTTTAAGCCTCTAGAGAGAGGACATGAAAAAATTGATATCCCAACCGGGCGTTAGGCGACATCCGAGCCTGCCTTAGAAAAAATATCTCGCAGGTACGAGTGCATACCTGTTTTACTTTTAAACCTTAGTCTGGTCTGGTCACATTGAAGCCTCAGTAGGAAGAACGAAAAAATACGAGTAGCATCCGACAGTGTAAAGTGACTGTGTAACTATCACGATGACGATGATGCTGACGGTCTACGAATAGGTACCAGTATTGCAATTCATTTTCTTTCAAACTGTCTGCAGGTTCATCTCAAACTTTGTCCGTGTTTGTCCCGACAAGTCATTTATCTCTCGTACACAAAGTATGCGAAATAATAAGCTTAAGAGGAGAATAAATAAGAAAATAAAAACTCACCTCATCACACTAGCTTGATTGATTGCATAAAAATCTCATTTGACGAGAAATTTAACATATTTATGAGTTGCTCAGCGGACCCCTGCGATTTTGCAGCATTTCAATGCATAAGGTCCAGCTCAACGTGCAAGTGTGCATAACTGTCGAGGTGGCTGTGAAAAAAAGAAAAAAAAAAAACATCTAACGAGTTCTTAACTCAACTAGATGAATAGCTTTGCTTAAATCCACCATCTTTGTCATGCCATTCCCATAGAACTTACATGCAGATACAGGTACCTACTTGCAGAAGTTGAGGTAAAAAGCCGGCTGTCCAATCGTTTTGTCGATCATAAAATAGTGCAATTGTTATTTTTTCATGTTATTTAGAGCAGGTTGAGACTTTGAATTAATCACAATCCAGATTTACTCGTAGTATGCCTGAAATGCGAGTGCGAAATAGAAGCGAGTACAACTTTCCTTTCAAAGAAAAGGAGAGTATTCGTACCGCGCATCTGCACGTACATATGTACGAATATCAATGCGGCCTTGAATATGAGTAAATCATCAAATCAAGTTTTTCTTTGTATTTTATCTTACGGGACATGCAAAAACATAAGAATTCTAATTTATAAAGATACTCGTACAAATATCTAATTTTTTGTTTCGTTGTTGTTGCCGTTGGTTCAGATTCAGACGCTGCCATTGAGCACTACTTTATCCATTCAGAGTGGTGTACTGTATGTGGGCCGAACTGGTAAATTGATGTTAGATTTATGAATATCTGTGAGTATCGCGTCCAATAGCCAGGGGCATAAATATTTTCATTTCGGTTAATTGTAGCCTGTGTGTGTTGAATTGAAATATACGTTCGTTTACTGTGTTGTGTATGAGGGCGGTAGTGAAACAAATGATATGGGTGACGATGATTTGACTTAAAGTTGGCATTGTTTAAAGTGCTTGGAAAAATAAAATAAAAAGTACTGTCCGAAAGGGAGAGTTATCTAACAGTGGGTCTTAGTTGACAGTACTGAGGAGAATTAGAATTGATGTTACTACAACGGAAATTGGGGCTAACAACTGTCATGTTCTGCAGTCTTCAATTTTGTAATTAATTTTGGGCAAAAGATGTCTTCTAAGTACGGAGGAGCCCCAAAGAAATACAGATACATATTAAATTGGAAATTTCAAAGTGATGCAAAATAAATCAGATTCAAGGAAATTTAAGCTCCTTCACAAGACGAGAATCGTCTTTTTCTATGTATCATATCTTGTTGGCATATGATTTCTGCGAAAGCACACATCTTTGAGCCTATATAGTGATTCTCGCTCTTGTTTCTTGCTTTTCTTTTAGATGAACTAAATATTACGAAAAATTGTGTCTGACTATTCAATAAGTTCATAGGATTAACGAGGCAAAAATACCTGCAGTTTGTATAAAAAAAAAAATAAAATATTGTTCCTAAAAAGCAGCACAATTATCTAAAAGTATTGACGACATTCCTGTCAGCTTTATAGATAGCTGTAGTGTAGTTTCGAGGTCTAGCAACCGGCTAGGTTTATCCATTATCATTCTTTTTTTTTTATAAATAAAATGACAATTTCGTCTTAAAACACATTGTTTACGGGGTTTTTTTGAAAGAACTAACGCGTGTGGCCGGCGATATTTTCGAAAAGTTGAAAAGAAAAAAATCCTCATCCATTCTAATGCCACGTGAATCTATGATCCTCTTATACTTGGAACCAATTTGAGCTTACGATGAAGCGTAGGAGACCGTTTACGACTATATTCTTTAGATCGCTTAAGTCATTGTAGAAAAAAGCTCCTAAGTGAAGTTTTCTTCTTTGAGAGAGAGCTGTGCATGTACGGAGTAGGTGAGGGATTGCCTCTTCCTCCTTCTCGTCCATGCAGCTTCTACAGAAATCATTTGTAAGGGCGACAAGCCTTCTTGCATGCTTGCCCGTAAGGCAGTGTTTCCTATTTAGAAAGATCAAACTCCTAGAGCGACTCAGATTCAGCTTTGGCCAGATCTGCTTGGTCGCTAGACATGTTGATCCAACAATCCACCTCTGTTCTTTTGTTAGCATCCAGCTTTAATATTAATTTACACGTAGGGATTTGTATACCAATGCTACCATTTTCCGGTTGAATAGGTAGAGTGGTTTCAATTTTGGCGAGTTCGTCAGCCCTACAATTGCCTGTTATTAATTTTTTTTTTAGAGTACGATGGGCTAGGTGCAGCAGATACCTACATACGTTGAGGGGAACACGACATAGATTGCAAATGTACCGCGTTTCCCGGCACGATCCAACGATATATTTTCGATTTTGTTCGATGACCTTTTGCCATCTTTCCGGTAACTTCATAATTCCACGTTCGTAGAAGTTCTGATCTTTATCGGCAAAAAAGTGAACCAAGCACGATTTCACAGCGTTATCGTCATGTTACCATCCAAAGAGTTTTGTAAAGGTCAAGGCTATATGGTGGATGTAACATCAATTTCCAACCAAGCTCCAATAATTTTTGGCGTATGACCAAAGATGTGTATGGCCTAGCATTGTCCTGGGGAAAAATGACACCTTTTCGATGGACTAATCTGTGCAGCTGTTGACAGTACCTACACATTCGAATTGATCGGTTGATTATATGGAAGCAGCTTAAAATACACTACACATTTCCAATCTTACCAAAGTGAGAGCAAAATCTTCTTTGGGTGGTTGTCAACTTTCAAAGCGTATTGTACTGGCTCATCAAGCCTCGACTATGATCGCTTTCGATTGACATTACTATGCACAACCTATTTTTAATCGCCAGTGATGATTCGTTTCAAAAAAGGGTCGGATTCATTTCGTCCAAGACGCAAATCGCAAGCGTTGATAATCTTCGTTAAATGAATTTATTTCAAATTATGCGAAAACCAAATATCAAGCTTTTTAATGATTTTTTTTTTGCTGCATGAGGATCTTACTCGATTATGACTTTAATTTGATCATCATTAATCTCATCTGGTTGACCTGATCGTTGTTCAGCTTTCAATGGAAAATCTTCGGAACGAAATTTGTCAAACCAATTCGGGAATTGTTTTTCTTTTAAGGCTTCTTCACCATACACATCACGGAACTTTTTAGCAGCTTGTGCTGCGTTCTTCAATTTACGGAAATAAAAAAGCAAAATATGAACCGAATGCTAGTTTTTGCACTATATATTAAAACTGACGCCAAACTTTTTCACAAAAATACGCACAATTTGCTGCTTAAGTAAGACTGTATATATTGTAGTATGACATAATATGTTATATTGATCTTAGAGGTCAACTCCTTTCATAAATTTGATATACTCTAGTGTGCAAATTCGCTTAGCTACATCATGACCAGTCTTCCTGTTTTTTTTTTCCGGTTGATATCATGGATGCCTCTTGAATAGTTGACACCATGCGGACTAGACTTTTGTCCTTCCAAAAAAGAAGAATGACTTCTCCCTTTCGTAAGAATGTCTTTTCTTCGTTCTGGAAATTTCTTGATTTTTCCTTTAGTTTTTTTTTTTTTGGTAAACCACGACTTTCCCTTCTGGTTCCACAGACTCTTACTTTATTTTTCGACAATATTTCAGACGTGGACCCACTATTATAATAATTGTCTTGATAAATGTGATACCATGAACCAAGATAAGGTTACAAGAGGTTGCATATTATAATAGTCAGTTTTATTTTCTCTAACATTCTGACTAAAATCCCATATTTTGTAAATTTTCGTAGATTATACGTCCTGCATTTTAGACGTCCTCTCCAAGGGACAGCTGTTATTGTATATAAATCAATTGAAATTTTGATTAGATAGATTAGGTATTTATAGATTAGGTATTTGTATATAAATCGATTGAAATTTTGATTAGATCGATTAGGTATTTATTTGGTAATCATCAAATGCAATAACATACAATAGTTCATAAAACAAAAAATCGAAAAAGCTTGGTTTTCCTGCCGTCTGCCTAGTTAACAAAACATAATTTTTTTCGCATTTAATACTTTGAAAATTGAATATTCCATCAAAACAAATGCGATAATTACTCCTTATAGGTTAGTGCCAGATTGCAGTATTGGTATAGCTTTTTAACTTCGATTTTGTTTAGCAGAGATGTAACGTCGTTTTCCGTCAAGAAACTGGATCCCAAAGCGTTACTTCTTATTTATCTTAAAACAGGACATTTCCCCATGAAGTGCATAATATCTTCTCTTATATCCAAGTTACACAAAGAGCACAAGATGAGTACATTTTCTCTGTGAGGAATAAAGTTTAGATGTATCAGATCTCCCCGTAGCCGGACATTTCATCTCGAAGATAATTCCTTTCTTCCAAATTGTGGTTAAGTTTTGAATACTCGTATATTGTTCTGTGGAGCGATTCGTTGGCGTTGCTCACAAATCTCTCTCTGCACTTCAAATCCACTGATGAAATGAGCTGATATAGTAAAGTCTTTCAGTGAACATAGCCGAAACTATCTAGACTTAAATCCATGCCGCAGTGCACCGCTAGATCCATCCATTCAGCATACCAGCTTGGATCACCATGTATGACTTGGAGGACCGCTGTCTTCGGAAGCCGGTGATTTTCCATCTTCATAATCTTAAGAACGTGTTCAATTTGCATGCGTACCCTTAAGCATAAAGTGAGATGACAATCCAGTTTCCAGCATTATGATATAATTTGGCATATTTGGTGATATACGAAAAATTCGCTTTATGTAGTAGCGGAGGAGCTTCTCTACATTTTCATATTGTTTCACTCCCCATATTTGTGCTGTGGAACATAAAATTGATTCCAATACCGTCTCAGTACTCTGTGCAATACTTTAATTACAAAAGCATAGCCTTTATCAGCTTCTCCTTCAGATACTTCTTCATGCTTAAAGTTTTTGTGAAATAAACTCCGCGATATTTAATTTCCTTAACAATTTCTACGGCTTGACCATTTTTCATTCACAGAGTTTCTGCCTCTCCCGTTCTTGAAAATCATAATTTTTGATTTCTCCAAATTCACTACCTGATTCTAAGGCTCACAATATTGAGAAAGCTGTTGATCATTAGCTGCAATAAATCAGGAGAAGACTCCAAGGGCACGATGTCGTCTGCGAATAGCAGTATCTTGATTATATGACCACACGGTAAACAACTTCATCAATGAACAAAACAAACAAGCTTGGGCTCATAGTACAACCTTGTCTGTTCCAAATATAAGTTTTGCATGACTCTGCCAAATTTTATTGACATACCAATGTTATAGAGCTTGTAGAATAGAGCCTGTCTATCAACTGTCAATCGTTGAATAGCCTGGTCTAAAACCTGTCTGGTACTCTTGCAAGAGCTTATTATCGTTTACCCATGTGTTGAGACGTCTCTTTAGAATTAGCGTGAAGATTTTGTAGCAAGCATTTAAGAAGGATATGCCTCTATAATTATATAGCTCCGACAAACTTCTTTTTTTATGTATTGGGAAAATTATGGATTCTTTGAATTCTTGCGGTATCGATCCTGTTTCCAACACATTATTGTATATAAGCGTAAGTCTATCGGTGAACTCTGTGGTGCTATATTTATAAAATTCGGGATCAAATCAGAACCAGCTGCTTTTCCATCCTTAAGCTTAATCGATGCTTCAGTAACCTCTTGCTGTGTTATGACCGCATCCAACACTTCATTAGCGGAACTAGGGGGTGCGTAGTGAAAACTGATTCTTTCTTGTACTGGATTTAATAAATTCTTAAAATGTGATGCCAGAAGATTAGAGCATAGTCCATGATGAATGCTTAAGTTCTTGCCATTCAACTTCCTAACCAAGTGCCAATATTCTCTCGCATTCTGGCAATGGGCTAGTCGCTTCGATTCGAAAATGTTGATTTTTTCCGTGTACACAATACCTTGTATTCTCTGTTTGCTTGCAAATAAAGGTTTTTGAAATAACCCTCGTTTGAACTATAATATGCTCTTAGCCAAGCAAATGATAACTGCCTAGCTTTTTTACATTCGAGGTCAAACCAAGAAGCCGTACAGTCTTTCCTAGCGTTCCTGGAGGAAGAAATCGGATAAGATGCTTTGATGGTTTCGTCTAACTGGGTTAAGTTGTATACGTGTTTGCCTCGAAGAGATATGTCCAGCTTCTCTTGATTCTCTGTCGCCCTAACCGGATTCCATTTTAGTTCAGGCAATAGCATCATAGGTCTGCTTTCTTTCTGCTCCAACGCCATCAGTTCAAAAGTCACAAATATAGGAAGTCCGAAAACGGGACCAGTTACCTTATTCCTCTTCTTTTCATTCTAAACCTTGATGATTTTGATGAAATCAAAAGGGTACTAATACCTTAAAATGTTTGCACATATCACGGTATGTGATATGTACCGAAGTATGTTGGTCTTAAATGACTGCAAGTTGTACTGAATAGGAAATAGAGAGCTCTGCAGGGCATTCCGTAAGCGAGTTATACGGATTAGGAAGGATCACGATATTTTAGAGTACGTCCGAAAGTGGGCTTAAGGGTATACTGATGAGCATTCATAGTGAGACGGGTGTTACGGTTAAAAGTTAGAAAAGGCGAAATGCTACTGGCAATTTCGTTGGAACACTGGCGGCGGATATATCAGTAGAACAAGGTGTGGCGAGAGATGTTACGTCAGTCTTGAGGCATGTCAATTGACTATGCAATTTTGGCGTTACTTATGGATTTCATCGCATGATTTTGAATCCTATCTAGTAGGGGCAGAGATATTTTAGGGGCACCTAGCCAGATGTGGGCATTGTACTCCAATTCTGGGCGGATGAATGCCTTATATATTGAGGCCATATCAGAGATGGAAAAGTATTTCTTGCTTAGTTTGGGGTAACCTAGACATTGTGGTCATTGCAAAGTAAGTTGTCACATACCGAGAATGGAAAGTTTTTCGGTTTCGACAATGTAAATGCCATTCATCATGTAAAATAGCTTGGTATTTAAATTTCGCTTTAATGGCAGAAGACAGTATTGTGTTTTAAAAGCATTAAATTCCACTCTGTTCGAACTTAATGAGTTTAATATACGCTGACGTTCCCGTTATACAACCAAAGAGCAGGGACGTGAGTCTGGAAATGAATTTGAAAAGCACAGAAGTGAGCTGTCGAACCTAAAACGGTAGGGATGCCTGCGATAGCCACCGTGGCCAAACAGGAACTGCGTAAGGTTGTAGTTTCAGTCTTCATGTTTATGTTCTACCCAATCATGGATTGTCGGTATCAGTTTGTAAGTCCATCTGCCTTTCATTGTATTATCCTAACGAGTTTGCCACATAGCTATTGACGCTACCTTTTCTTACATTTTGATCCTCTTGATTACATTGGCATCGTGTTGGCTCTAAGACTCTTCTGTTTGTAGTGCGCAGAATCTGTATATTTACGATAGTCTCCTTTTGATCTCCGTTGTCTTAAGTGCCTGCGCCGTGAATGGGGCGGCATAAAACAGAACTGATGTCACAACTCTAGATAGTAAGATCCTTTTTGCATATCCATGTGTATCAATGCCAGGCAGTATGCGCGAGACAGCTCCTTGCATTTGCGTTTCTTTATTGATTAAATAGTCCACGTATGTTGTGAACAGTAATCTGTTTTCCAGCATTACTCCAAGATATTTAACCGCTTCTTTGAACCTGATTATTTGGTTACCAAAGTTGGTGAACTGTACTGTTTTTGGAGTGGTTAGGAAGACACTTTCTGTTTTGTGGTCGGCTAGTTCTAGTAGGCGGATTAGTGAATTCAACTGTACGAATCTGTGTACCTACCATTACGACGGCAATGTCATCGTCAAATCCAATTCGTTCCTTTTTCGAGGCACTTCTACATCGTCATCAGAAACAGGTCTGGTTTATTTTTTATGGAAGTTTTGCGATGCCGTCGGGTCCGGGCGCCTTGTTATCGCCTATCTTGTTGCATGCCTGGAGCAGCTCCTCCAGGGTAATTAGCGGAATGTCCATTGTATTGACTTCTCTTACGACATTGCATTTAGTAGCTGATATTTTGGGGAAAAATGATGTACTATGGATTTCAGCTTTATTGGACATACTATTGGAGGGATTCTGCAGCCCTTCAGTTTGGTTATTACCATTTTGTATGTCGAAGCCCATGGATTAATGAGCACGTGGTTTTGCCTTGATGGCTCTGTTTAAATTGTGGCTTGATGGTTCAAAAGTATCCATGCATTGTTGGAAGCGTGGTCTACTTCTTGAAAGCTGAACCTTGCTTTGGACTTGTAGGCATCTTCCACGAAATGTCTTTATTTCCTTGTTCCACCAGTAACACGGTGGTGCCTTCCTGCAGTTTGTTCTTCAAGGCATGGATGCATCACACCCAGTAGTGATGGTATTTCTGAAGCAATGTGTGAGGGTCTCCGCATTTCCACTTAGGGTTAGATCATCGTTCAACATCTCTTCGAATGTTTCCTTATCGAAAGTTCCATCGTTCTATTTTAGATCCGTAGTTTTGGGGGTACGACTGGTTTCTTTCTGTATATGTTCTTTATGGTTCTCAGGATAGAGCTGCTCACAAGGGTCATGTCGATGATAGAGCCTATTCAGAGACTTCCCTTGTTGGCGATACTTATCGATAGGGGAGCGAATGTTTCCAATAGGGCCTGAGCTCCGGTGTTAGTGAGTCTGCTGCCAGATTCTGTTACACACGCGATAAAGTTGACAACTTTAATCACTGGGGCTCTCTGAAGAGCGTCCGCTTTTATATTGTCCCGCATTTGTTATTATTCGTTGGACGCCAAGTTGGGTCGGCCATAGCAGCTGTAGGTCACAATACCTATGAGGAATCATGTACTGATTTCTGCACATTTTTTGTCCTACTGTCGACTTCAATGATTTCAATCCAGGCTTTCTCCTCCACTTTTCTATCCCGTTTGCTTAAAGCGCCAACTGAGTGGAGTTTCCAAAATCTTTTCAACAAAGAATGTGATTTATCGTATGGCAGGTCTTTATGATTTTTTACTCGTTAGATAAAAAAGCTTATCCGTTTCAAAGAATATTTCTTAGTATACTACGCTATGTCTGGCTAGAAATTTCTGATTTTACCAAACACAACACCAGCATAGCAATTCAGTGCTACAGTTATACAAAATTTTGAGCTATAGGTAGTTCAATTCTAATTATATCGCCGTAGTCGGTCGCTTATGTCTTATTGAAGCTATAGATTGAAGATGTTTTGGTATGATGATATGGTGTGATTACACTGAAAGAAGCTGGAATACGCAATATCACTGAAAGCTTTTAAGTTCAGTTTGTCACTCAATATTTAAACACGTAAACAACTTGCGAATGGAGAATAAGATATATCAGCAAACCCTCGCTTGCCTTTTCATGTTTCGAGAGAAATCGAGAACATTTCAAATGCACATATGGTTCTATTAAAACGAAAGAATTTATAATATAATGAAAATACTTCTATAGGATATAAACTAATATTAGCTTCAGCGGTTTCATTAGTTCAGCCATGAATCTTAAACCCTGTTCATACTTGCGTCTATAAGTTCATGTGCGTTCTCTCAAAAATATATATATTATGTATGTGCGCTCTTACTAACCTAAGACACTTTCACCTTGGGTGGAATATTTCATACAGTTGGCCGCGAAATATTTTAGATATTACTGCCCTTCAATCCACTGAAATTTTAACTCGTAAAGTCAGTGATTAAAACTGTCAGTTTACTTAGAAATTGTCAGACCTTTTGGGAAACACCGGTTACAGTGACCTTGACAGAACAACTCAAATCTGCGGTTAGATACTTATTTCCAAATTAAAGTTATACCGTGAAATTTATTTAAAAAAAAGAAGATATATGTGCACGCCAGCAGTCCCAAAAGTAGCTTAAACTAATCACAATTAAAGCCCAGACAGACTACCATACTTAGAATGATATCCGTGACTCACAATTCTCGATTAAAGTTACTCGATCGGCCTTAACCTTGAGTGCACGTCTTTCGTGCAAATAAAAACGTCCATCAAAATATATTCTTTCTTTCTATTATTACAATTTATTTTTTTTCATTTTTGACATTTTAATTCGTCGTGTTTACTAACGAAGCTATTTTTTTCTTTTTTTGAATTGCGACAAGAAAAAAAGAAGCCGAGACAAAACAAAACCAGCATAGTCTCGAGTCTCGTTATATTGTACCTGTCGGACTCCCATCAATTCAACTTTGACCTATGTGTCATTCTCTCTCAGCTGAAACATCACATTCCTTAGAGTTATCTGGTAAATCAAAAATTGTTACCCAAAACTGGATGCATATACTTACCCCGTCCAAAAAAACCCACAACAATTTTGAATGATGATTCTTATTTATAAAAAAAAAAAAAAAACAACTTCCCATCATGATTAATGACTATACAAGGTGTAGAAACAATAACATTAAGATACAAGTACTATACATAACAAGGCTACGACTTACTACCAAGATAGATACGAGTACTCTCTATAGCACGTTTAACTTAAACCATTTCATTTATCTTTTTAACAATAAATTGATTGTCTTCGTAATGTGCACTCGAAGCCATAATGTGCAACCAGTATCTTTTTTTCGATATTAATGGATATACACTTAAAAATTCATAAATTATTTCTCTTAACCAGGTACAGCGGAGGCCAGTATATGACTTGAGGCCACCACCGAACAGTAACTGCCGTCGGCGGCGGTAGCTCAAAAAATTTTGTTTTTATGCCTTTTGTCGTAAAATAGGGGAAAAAAAGTTATTACTCTACTTAATAACAATTTCATACTAGTTCCTCGATAAAAATCTGGAAAAAGTGTTATAAAGTGCAGCTATAACGCGTTCGTTTAAAGTAATATACCCGGGGATGAATAACAGTGGCAGTAAGAAACAATAGCTCGCGTTGCCGCATGCTGTACATAAAATGTGACGACCTTCATTGCAAGAAAAGTAGAAAAAAAATTAGAAATACAAAAATACAACAAAAAAAAACAACTCAATTTTGTACTTACGAGCACATAGAGAGCGAGAGATACTCGTGTAAAGATACAGATACCAGTTTTCTGACTTTTGAATAGAATGATAGAGTGCTTCGCGTAACGAAACAAACAAAAAAAGTTCAAAGCTTTGGGTTTTTGTATTTTTGTATTTTCTTATTTTTTGTTGCGCTTATTCTATAGAAAGCTAAGCTTGGGAACGGGGCAAAGAGATAGACACACTCAGATATAGAGATCACAAAGGTAGTGGATACTTAGTAAAGGCGAAAAAAAAATTTAATTTCGATGGAGATAGACGATCTGAACAGATCGCGGCTGTGATGTGAAACACGGCAACCTTGTAACGCTTTTTTTTTCTTTTTCAAATTTGCAACTTGAAGTACATTTAGAACAATCTTTTGGTTAAAAAAAAGAGTATTTGACAAAGAATATCTGTTTATTTTGTTGCAGGTGAAAATTTGGTTCCAGAACCGAAGATCAAAGTACAAAAAAATGATGAAAGCCGCACAGGGTCCAGGCGCCGGAAGTGGGATGCCATTAAGCAGTGGTCAGAATACTGGTTCACATAGTCCGAATCAAAACATGCACAGCGGTAAGTAATTGGAATGTATAGTCGGCAGAGATGCTCGTAATGGATTGATCTATGTTATTAATCATAATTAAGAGATAGATTCCATTTAGTTTGCTTCCCGTACACATTAGTCTTTCATATTCTGGTTGAGGCTTCTTTCAGTTAGTGGGATTGTGGTGTCTACATAGTTTCAGCGACAGTTTTATCACCTTTGTTGACTAGTCCCTGTGTTTTGGTATACGAAAATTCAGTTGACTGATACACAATTGAACGTGAAACAATTATAAACTACAAACATAGGACTGACAGAGTATATCTCGAACTTATTTGCTGTCTCAAATGGCGTTGCATTCCGAGTCTTTATCACTAAATCTATCCAGTCAGCTTAATCTTTGGCTATTTGACTCCAGTTACGTACTTCAAAATGGTGAAGGTTATCTTCCGCCTATGCGCGCATCCTAAGCGAGATCTTCCTGAATCGCCCCTTCGAGTATAAATCGAAGACTCTTCTGGCCGGAGAATCAATATTCACTCATTCTACATGCCGTAGCTACTTCAGGCGACTGATGTGCACAAAATTATTCAAAGAATCTTGCGTTCAATCGTCCGAGGATATCTTGATCCGCCCTTTGCTTCTGCGCCATAGAGCAGAACTGGGATAATTATGGTCTAATAGTGAGTATCTTTAGTCCTTCTTGGCAAGGCTTATTAAACAAATCGTTATATTAGGCATAGCGATTGGCAAGTGTAACTTTACTTCATTCGATTTCTGAGAAGCTGTCAATATCAAAGTTGCCTAAGTTGATAAAATCCATAACTTACTTATGGTGACGCTACAGTCCGGGGTGGACCTGCGCCTTCCTCTTGCATGAGCCATCTGAGTCGAGGAGTTGCTCTACTGCACAGTCCCTCGGGGACGGAATCGAAGACTTTTCGGCGCAGAGCATTGGTGTCCATCTGCTCTATATAACTCAGCCATTTCAGTCGATGTACCTCCATTTTTCATGACTAAGCCGATGTGGCTATACAGGGCGGACAAGTCGTCGTTGTATCTCCTCTTCCATTCACCGTCTATGCAGAGGCAGAAAATCATGCAGAGGCCGATAAAGTCCATGCCTCTGCGCCGTAGAGCAAGACTGGGATTATTAAGGTTTTATATAGGGCCACTTTTGTTATTAGAGTGACGTCCTTGCAAGTGAATTGCCTTCTTAACCCAAAAAAGCAGTGTTTGGCACGAGTTATACTTCGTTTGATCTCAACGCTGGTGTCGTTTTCTAAATTGAATTGACTTAACTACAATGTCGTTAACTACTCGTACTTCAATATTATATCTGTCGAGGGTGACGTTCTGTTCAAGACGTTGGTGTTGGGTGTTACTTCTTGTTGACAGCATAGACCTACTCGCGAAAGCGCCACTGACATCACGATGATTTCTTCCGATTGTACCAATATCACCGGCGTATGCCACTAATTGGGCTGCTTTTGAAATATTATGGGTTCCGCACAATTCTTTCAAGCATGATGTTAAGGAAGCCACATGACAGCGCGTCAATTTGTCTAAAACCTTTTTTAACAGCGTTCTCAATCGTCACTCCGCACAGACGGACAAGCTTGGAAGGGATGCCTAAACTAGACATGACTCTATACAGCTCACCTCAATTCATGCTGTGATATGTGGTCTTAAAAGTTGTTCATCACTTTTAAGATTCGTGAGTATCGAATTGGTGTTCTTGAGTTTTTCCCAGGATCTGGTGGAGTGTGAAAATTTGGTCGATTGTAGACTTTCCGGGTCTGAAAACACATTGATAGGGACCAATCAGGTTGATGGCGAAGGCTTTCAGACTTTTACCCAATATGGCAGATAGGATCTGGTATCTGATGTTGCTGAAATTCCATTCATCAGGCATAAACTCTTCTGTCCAGATCTGAGAAATGAGTTGGCTCATGCTCTCCACAAAGTCGTTTTTGGAAGCCGTCAGGTCGAGGTACTTTGTAGGTTTTCAGCTTAGGTATCGCTATCCTTACTTCATTTTGGTCTAGTGGACAGAAGTTTTGGGCTATTCTGTCTGACGGCTTCGTCGCCGTTATACAGTCTGTAGAGAAATTTTGTCCACATTCCGACTGTGACTCTACTACAAGGCTTTCTTCTTCATCTCTACAGTCTTCTGTACGGGTCTTCTCGCTTTGACGAGTCCTTTCTACCTGTTGGTAAGACTCCCGTACATTATTCCTGGAGTGCTCTTGTTTTCTTCTTCTGGAGAAGCCAATGTTCTTCATATGTTTGCGCTTGTAGAGTTCACAGCTGTCGTCCTTTGTTGCATGTGCTTGCCGGCATTCTTCATCAAACCGGGGATTTCTTGGTAGTAGTCGGGTGAAACCGATCACATCAGTTCTGGCATCTCTGATGGAACGCTGGCGGCAGAGGAAGTGTGGAGAAATTTCGGGATATGCGTTTGGCGAAGATTCTAGTAGTCTGAGTTTGGTGATCGGAGTCAATGTTGGCTGCCCGGAACTTTTGGACGTCCAGAAGACTCTAGGCATGCCTTACGTCCATCGTAAAATGATCAATTTGTTTTAACGTTTGATGATCCGAAAACCGCCATGTATCTTTGTTTACATTGAGATGAGGAGATTATACCGTTACCGAGGACAGCCACTGTTAGTGGAGGCAAGCACTTCGTTATGAACTGGATTGTTGCGCAACTATACCAATCTAAGTTATAGGACACTCAGTAGTTTCCCCATCAAACGCGACGCGAATTTGCCACAATCACACCAAATATGATGTTAAGTATTCGTGCAAGTTTATATTGGCAGCTAGGAATATTGAGTGATCTATAATCTTTGTTTCTTTCTTAATATTGAGATGAAGAAACCATGTGCTGGTTAAAGCGAGATTTCGTCCCCCAGTAAAGACAATTAGTTCATTTGCAGATGCCATCTTGTAGACTTCGCTTTTCGTTTGTGCTACCATGGATATTCTCATTTGCTTTTTTTGCATAAAATGTCTTCATACATATGAGTACGGCATATGGTATTTCTTAGGTTTTGTCAAGGAGCTCGTAGAGACATCAATTTGTTCCTATGAGGGCGTGAGTGCATATCAGGCTGATGTGGCGGGTTTAGCTTTGTGGATTGTTACAATGCTCTACTTGCATGCCGAAAGGTTGAGACTTCTTCTGCCTCAAAAAAAACTCTAATTTCGTTCTATATCCGGCTTTTGAATTATCGGGAATACCGGAATCTGCTTTATAATGGCCTATGGACTCCGCTAGTTGTTTGGCTGTACGAGCAAAGATATAAGCATTCTAGGTGTAGATTCTAACATCTTTATTTTATTTCCAATTTGCATATACGAGTAGTCTTCCTCATCAGAGGTTATCGCATCAGTAGTATGGGTGCCGGCCCTTTCGATTGATGCCATTGTCGATTATAAGTTGTGCTACCAAGAGGAAGTAAAATTGGCAAAATTGACATGTTGTTACAGTCACTGCACTGAATGCCAACTCTAATTTTACAAGCCTCTAATATAGCAGAATTGGTGTAAGAAATATTTGATATGACTCACATTTTGTTAAACTGGGGTAGTAGGAGTTGTTTAAGGTTACACAATACGAATCTTCTCTACCATGTCATTCGTGAAATATATTTTTACTGCGATGTTATCTGTCTTCAGTTATGAATACCTGAAAGTTACTGTTGTCAACAGTGACGTTCGGTTTTTTTGTTTACTTAAAATTTATGTAGATTTGGTTTCGTGTTCGCTTATCTGATAAGCTGTAGATAGTGCCTTTCATATCTATACATACTCCGTGTAGTAGGGTAGAAAAACGCGAGAAAGCTGGCTTCCTAAGATCCTGAAGACGGAAATAGTCCCATAGAGCTCACAACAATGAGTGTTTACATTTGTGGGTTAAAGTTGATGAAGGTAAATAAAAAAGATCCCATTGCAGGCCATTAGAGCCAGCTGCGCTATTAATGCAAAGCTTTTTGATAAATGAACCAATCATTTCCATTCGCATTGCGCTTACGTAGTTTCTTCTCAAGCTTATAGAAATACTGATTGTTGGCGAAAATGGGAAGTACTACTTCCACTAACTTATTTGCTTCTGACCAGTCACTTGAAGATATCGGAGACTCATACATACTTTGATTTTTGTAGACTCCGCGAGGAAGATGTTGTGGACTGTCAATAAAATCGAACACCATGGGACTCGACGAAGTGCAGCCAAAATTCGTTTAACTGCTGCTTCCATATATATTACCTTTTATAACTTACATCTTTAACTCCATACTAATGACGTCGGTCTTTCCTTCGCTATGGAAGGAAGCTAAGTTATTCCTATCCCAAAGAAATCAATTCAATTCAATTTATTATAAAAATTTTGCACAAATAGGACCTAGTTTTTTATCGTACATAAAGTAGCGGATAGATTACAATATTAATTATTAATTAAACTAAATTTAATATAAAGGAAAAGGAAGGGTTGTGAGGAGAAGGATAGTGAAAAGATTTAAAGAATAGTGCAGAAAATAGATAAAAGATAAAAGATTTGAAGAGAGTAGTTACGTGTTGCTTACTCAATGTCTTCCAATACGGCACTTTTGAATTTAATAGCTTCAATTGTTTGTTTTGTTGTTGTCGAAAGTTGGTTCCAGAGCTTGGTGACATACACAAAGAAGGGACGCGACGAGCTCAAATAGTTGAAAGAGGGCGTTATAATATTAAATGTTCTGGAGGACTGAACAAATTGAAGTTTATCAAACGGATACTTGGGGGAGCATCATGTTTGTGATCATGTGCATAAACAAAATACATCGAATTTTTTGGAACTATTGAAATGAACAACCAAGAACTAGCTTGTGACAGTGTGAAATGTGGTCATACCGACGGAGGCCATACGGTCGAGCTTGTAGTAAACAACTATGGTATAATATAATAGGTATAAATAACGTTTTTATGAACCTTAGCTTAGTGTCAACCGGAGTAAAACGAGAAGACAACCGAAGTTTACGTAGCCCAGCATAGATTGGTCCAATAACATAGTTTGTATGGTCAACGGCAGAGAGAGAACAATTTAATTTGAAACCGATATTTGTGGCAACATCCATAAATTTGAGTTGCTTATTGTTCAAGCTTACTGGCGGCAGCAGATCAGTATCGTAATGCTTCTTAGAAATAAGAATAAGCTGGGATTTGTTAGGATTCAGATTGAGACATAGTGACTAGTTATATACTGCCGACAGGTCTTCATTTATTCTGACAAAAAAATCCTCAATGAGCCCAATCGGTCGTGACAAGTATTAACAAGATGAGTGTTAATATTCAGGCATACTTTGGGTAGGTCATTAATAAAAATGCAGAAAATTATTGGTCCTAATATTGATCACTGCGGTACTGATTTTAAACTGTGATTTTTTTCCATCAATAACAACCCTTTGAAAGCGATTTTTTAAATATTACAGTTAATTATCAGGCCCACCGATCTTGCACTAAAACCAAAATATAGCCTGAGTTTGTGACATAGTGCTTTGTGATCACGCTGTTAAAGGCCTTGGAAAAATCTATCAAGCAAAGCACCGTTATTTCGCCTGCATCATATTTGGCCCTTATATCGTCGAGAATTTTAATCATAGCTGTTGAACAGCTATGATGTGCTCGAAAACCAGACTGTACAGGGGATATCAAGCAGTGTTGGTTTAGGTAGTTTGAAATATGGCGAACGAGAATTTTCTCCAAGATCTTTGACAAACAAGGCAATATACTTATTGGGCGAAAGTCAGAAGCCTCAGATGGCTGAGGTTTTTTCGGAACCGGAATGACTTTGGCCAACTTCCAACTATCAGGGAAGGTAGAGCATGTAATACAAAAATTGATTATGTGTGTAATAGAGATTATGATATACGCTAATATCATCTTCACAAAGCGAATAGGTACAGCATCCTCACCTATAGCACTGGACTTAAGAGAACAAATGGTATTTACTACATCAACTTCTGAGACGACTTCAAAGTCAAATTCAGAGCTAAAAAACAGTTGGCTATCTGGAGTAAACAAGGGACTATTTGGAGAACTTGAAAGAAAAGCCTCATTAAGGTCGTTTGCATTCGGAACGTTATCGACAACAGCCTTTTTTCCTACAAAAATGGATCGTAGATTGCTCCACAGATTCTCAGAGGTTTGGTCGATGCTCAGTTTCGATAGAAAATATCTTTTTTTGCTCTTCGGGTGACAAAACTGGAGTGGTTGCGAGCGCGACAAAAAAGCTCCCAATTAAGACTTGAAAGCCTAAGCTTCCATCTAGCGTACAACTTGTTACGAACTTTCATGACATTGTCAACCTAAGTTGTGAGCCACGGGCACTTTGTATTTTTTATCGCAACGGTTTTTAGAGGAACGTGCCTGTTAAAAAAGTCCACGAGCAGGGTTTGCAAATGGTCTACTTTTTTATTAGCATTCGAGGCGTAATAGCAACCATTCCAAGGGAGAAGGCTAGCATTTAGTTTTAACATACTGTTATCGATAGAGGAAAAGTATCTGAATTGAAAAGATGATGGTTTAGAGAAACGAGATAAGTCAACGTACAATATATTAAATCATGATCAGAAATGCCGGTTAGAGATAGCTGATTCTGGAGTAGCAAGTTTGGCCAATCTGAAACCATGATAACGTCAAGTAGACTAGGAGGAACCCCTGGAGCCAATCGGGTAGTATGGGAGTTAACAATAGTCAGTCCGGTTGAAGCCGAAAAGTCTAAGAGTCGACGTGCTCTGCTCTCGTTTTTAAGAAGGATATTATCGCCACAGATAATAATATCATTATATAGAGCAGTGAACTCAATGATTTTCCAAAACAGTGGATCTGGAGAGTGACATTGGTTTGGATTGTACGCAAAAACAATCAGACATTTTAAGTTGCAGTCACTAGCTTCAAGCAGGAGATAATTCAATAACGCTACCTTCAGATTTATTTCTTTAGTATTTTTTAACTTAAGTGAAGAACTGCAGTACACCACAACTCCTCCACCCGTGGTGTCTGTCACCCTATCATTTAGAATGAGTTTATAACCCGGAATGTCATATAAATCGGTAACTTTATCTTTATCGTTTGGATCTGGACTCAGCCAAGTCTCAGTAACACAAATAATACCAACCCCTGAGTCATTGGAAATATATGTTAAGTAATCCAATTTAGATAGGCTTAAACTTCGAGCGTTCAGATAGCATATTTTAATACCGTGAGATGCAGAAGATAAAATGTTGATCACTGATCGCACTGCAGCTCCAGTAATATCACCATATGAGCTTAAACGTTTTGTAACCATCATCATGATATCAAATAAACAGACAATGGAAGCGTAGCATAATTAAATAAAAAAACAAATCATAACATACAAGAACTACAACTACATGAGAATTGAAAAAAGGAAATCGAGTGAAACTGTACTGGAATACAGACCAATATCAATGTCCTTCACGTAAAACGCTTCTGTGTGAAAACCAATCTGGCTTCCGTTCAAAACGTAGCTGCAAAACTGCATTGTTATTGGTCGTTGATGATATCAGAAAAGCTGTTGATGAAAACCATGTTACAATCTTAACACTATTCGATTTTTCTAAAGCATTCGACACGATCAACCACTCCATTCTTTGCTAAAAACTTAGTAACGAGTATAATTTTTCAATGTCCTCTACGACGCTTACAAGCTCCTATTTACAAGGGAGACCGCAACGAGTTGTAGCAGGTGAATAGTCTTCGTTCTTCTTCCTAGTTAAATGCGGGGTGCCACAAAGATCAAAACTGGAGCCACTACTTTTCTCTATGTATGTAAATGAACTTGATGAGGCACAAATTCATTTGAGGCGTCCATTAAAAAATGTAAGTGAAGCTGCTGTGCTGATGAATGAAGATCTTCAGCATATTTTTGATAGATATGATCATGTTTCCTTCTACTCGAAACAAATCTGCGGTTGTAACTTGGACAGTCTGCTTAAATATAGGACTTTGTGTCTCTTACACAGTATCATGCAAACTAAAGAGCCTAATTATCTGTACAAAAAGCTATGTTTTCTTCAGTCAGATACAGATAGATTGTGTATGCTCATACAAACAAGTTACGCTTGCCTGCTTAACTTCCGAACGTCAGTTTTCTGCTGACTCTACTCGGTTGTGGCATTCTCTACCCATCAACATTAGAAAAATGTTCACTAATAATTTTAAGTCCTCTCTTTTACGATATCTGGCCACTGAAACTAATTTTTAATCTCTCTCTTTTGAATTCAATATACAATTACAATACTTTACATTTTCTAAATACTGGAATTTTAAGCACTGTGTATCTTATCTTATTGAACTAGAGTACTATTCATATTTTGAACATATTAAAACTAAATGTAAACTCGAAGGCTTGCACAATTGAAAGATGCTTGTTATCTTACGACTGTAAGCAATATTTGAACTAATAATAATAATAAAAATAGTAATAATAATAATAATAATAATAATAATAATAATAATAGAATTCTACACCAATCTAGCGAAATTGCGATGGTTACGCTTGATATTTCTACATCATTGTCTGTAAACAGTCAAGACCAGTACAAATCTGCATCTCACTTTTATTCCTCAGTTTCTTATAGATGGCTGAATCGAAGTTAAATTCAATTAATAGAAAATTCTGTGGTGTCTACCCGACTTTTACCACATGGGCAGATTTATTTTTTAAACTTAGCATCTACAACATATGAAAATAAAATTTTATATTTCTTATTTACAGGCGGTAATAACGGCGGTGGATCAAACAGCGGGTCGCCATCACATTACCTACCTCCTGGACACAGTCCGACACCATCAAGTACGCCTGTTTCCGAGTTATCACCTGGTTAGTATGCTGTATATAGATTCTTATATTTTTTCCTCCATTTATAGCAGAATTTTCCAATTAATTTCGATATTAATTTTGGTTTATTTATATCATTTTCTTTTAAAGAATTTCCACCAACTGGCCTAAGTCCGCCCACGCAAGCGCCCTGGGATCAAAAGCCACATTGGATAGATCATAAACCTCCGCCACAAATGGTTCCGCAACCACCTCATCCAACGCACCAGCCAACGTACCATACAACACCGCAAATGGGTGGCTATTGGTATCAACCAGAAACAAATCCGTCGTTACTAACGTAGGTAAAACCTTTAATTTTATTTTTTTAAATATTAAAAATAAAATCAAAAAAAGAAATCTATAAGTTCTCGCTTACAAAGTTCGATGGTTAATATGCAAAGGTCGATCATAATTAAAAATTTGGTTTTTTGTTTTTTTTTTATTTCGTGTCAATTTTTATAGTTATGATCCAGCGAATGTTAAGGCCAACCAACAACTGGAACGACTTGTCGAGGTCCCGTTCTGGGGTGGCGCGCAGAGAACGTATCACTGACTTAGATGGCTGCCATCGCAAGCATAGTCAGACCCGGTGAAATGAGCGACACCATATCGGAACTTGCAGAGAACTCCTGTAAGTCCCTTTCATAGGATCAAATCCAAAAAATAAAAATAAAATTTAAAAATATAAGGATACTGATAATTTAGGCGATTGTTTTTTTTTTACTTAATAACTTCTTCATTTTGACTGATGAGATACATTGTTTTCGTCCTTGACCTTATGGTGATTGGGTGATTTTTTTTACAATTAAAATGAAAACCTCTAGGAGTTACCTTGCCTATTTGGACGACGTTTCTTGTAGCTACACGACTTATTCCAGATTAATAGGATCATAAAGATCAAAAGGAGTGTCCTGCAATTTGAAATTCTATAAGAGCAAGATATTTTCAGATCCAATGTGTTTAGACACCCAAGATGGCTATAAGAACACAAGCCAACATATTAGTAATTGTAGGGCCCTCTTTGCAATAAAAGTTCTTGGAGGGAACCAATTAGTGTTTGTGCTATACATACGTACATATAGGGACCGTACCACCAAGAAAACTGCAATGAACAGAAATTATGAAATTGGCGGTTTTATATTCTTCAATGAGATTATATTTTGGTTTATAATTAATAAGTTTAACGGTTTTGTTGTATGGCATTTTAATCAACTATTAATGCCTGAATACTTTTCATTTTTCATCATTTTCATTTCACCAAAGCGAGCTGTCTTCTACAGCACATTAATTATCATGTAACGACATCATCTGCGTCTATGCATACCTCGCTGCTTCCTCTAACCCCGTTTGACATCACTCATTTTCATTGAATGCTAGGCAGACAATTTATATTCGTATGACATTTTTATATTTTTTATTTATTGATTTTATTAAATCATTTGGTGCCTATACAGTAAGATTATATACTCGTATCTTATAATAGAGTATAAGCTAACTATTTAGGAATATGTTAAAGAAATATAAAGGCTTGTAGCAGAGTGCCACATAACTTGCAGTACACTCTGTGCCCGCAGAAAAAAAAATATAAACCGGTTACCCACACGACAACATACCAAGCACAGTAAAAGTAAATAATTTTTCCTTGATGTTTATAAATCACATACTGTTATAAGAAAAAAGAAATAAACAAAATGATTAGCAGACCATTGAAGTTGAATTCCCTCATTTTAAAGGCATAATGTGTACGGTTGCCCGGAGCATTTAGTCAAACTTGTCTTTTTTTTTATACAAAAAAAAAATATATATATATATTCAGTGTGTGCTCTTGCTCAGGACCACATTGAAAATATTGGTAGCTTTAACAAAAGAAGGAGACGCTTACATTTTGACATCCAAACGTGAGGCACGAACGCCACGGAAAAAGATAAGGCCACAACTGAAGAGCCGACTGAGGATTCAACCTCGACGTCATCCCAGCCAGGTGCTTATCAAGCACGGAACGAGCACTAGTAACATCAGATGAGCGACCAACGATTCTACCAAGCTTCAAGTGACCACAGTATGATGGAATACTTGGAAAAATTTTCAGGTGGCTATGACTTCGGGAAGCTAACAGTGTTCATCAGGAATGTCCTCGTATTCAAGAAGAGGCTTGCGATATCGGACGAAGACGCGTTACTGGAGTTCTCCATGTTTTTGATTGCTTTGACCAGCATTTGTTGGGAAGTAGCCGAAACATGGCGCGACGCCATTGAAATGCTCCGAGCAGACCCAAACATGTCATGACTAAAAATGGAAACAAAGCAGAAGCAAGGTGACGAAACTGTAGAGTTCATTAGCGCTGAACTTCCTGCATTGTTTGCTGAACTTCCGAACCCAAAAGTGTCTGACGGTGCTTGCTTGGACATTTATCACCTATTCAACGACGATTTAAAGAGAAGAAGGTAAGCAGAGAAGAATTTAATTCGCTCCAGGAACTTTATGCCTTGGCTCACATTTACGAACGAATGTATAAGCCCAAGCATGAGCAATTGAAGTCACCAGTTGTACGATGCAGTTAATGTCGATGTAAAGGGCATAAGGCTGAAGACTGGCGAGAACTTAAAAGCGATCCACCGCTTAAACCCAAAGATCCAGAAGTTGGAAGCTTTTATAAGCGGTCAATGGGGCCTTTATAAGAGAAACTGCCCGAAATGCAGCCCAAAATTAACGCCCGCACCTGGAGGAAGTTTCATCAGCCAGGAAGTCACTTCGAGGAGAAATATCCCTGCAATAAATATTAAAGTTAAAAGCGTGGAAATGATCGCCTATATTTCGTTCCGGAAATCACGCCAACACTTCGTCTTCTTAACCAGGCTTTGGAAAAAACTGACGAAACGGCGATGGTTAACATAGACAAGCATCTAGGACAAGCTAATAAAGGCAGAGAAGAAGGGCCCCTCATCGAGATTGGTGATGCTGTGCTCGTCACTACACATGTCTTAAGCCAGTCAGATAAGAACTCAACCTCCAAAGTTATTCCTAGGCGAGTTTGCCGTACATCAGTATACAAAAATTGGTTGAAAACCGTGCCTTGCCCCAAAGCCTGCTCACATGTGGTGGTAATGAGTTCC
Source organism: Volucella bombylans (assembly GCA_949129095.1). Taxonomy (NCBI): domain Eukaryota; kingdom Metazoa; phylum Arthropoda; class Insecta; order Diptera; family Syrphidae; genus Volucella; species Volucella bombylans. The sequence goes on along the minus strand of OX422141.1, from coordinate 83,738,822 downwards.
ATAAGCGGATTGTGTTGACGAAGAACTGTCGCTCAGAAATTAGGCAGAAGCAGCGCGCGTGTATTCGTTTCAGAGGTCTGTTTGAGGATCTAAAGCGTAGTCGTTGGAAAAGGCTACTATGTTGCCGCTTCTGGATTATTCTGGATTATGTTGAAAAGCAATATTGGAGCTCTACAACGCAATAGGTGGTCGAAAGTGAAATTACAAATTTACCTGGAAAAGCTTGAGACACAGCCTATCCAATCCACAGTGTTGTTGAAACCAACATTAAGCTTTCTCGGACTAAGGGCATCGCAATACACCTCACATACGTGTCTAAGGATAGTGAGTGTAATGGGAATTGGAGGGATATACCGCTGAGAGACCCATAATGTATGAAGAACACATACAAATATTTTAAGGATAGTAATGTGAGAATCTCGAGTGAAGGACACTTAGACTTTAATGGGTTTCAGAACAGTCCATTCCTGTTTGACCAAAGGGAGATATCCTCTAAGTCCTTGTTGATTTTTTTAGCACAGTGCTCGATAAGTCCCAGCGGACTACCATTCAGCAATTGAACATCATCAGTATACATTGGATATTTGATGTTTTGATCATGGTGGGAAGTTCGTTGATGTACTCGTAAAGTGAACAGAGGGAAGCCCTGTTGTGATCGGAAGAAAAACAGGCATTTTGTTTGTTACTTCGACTGCTTGTTTCCTTTATTGAAGATACTAAACAATTAATCTCACGGCACTAGGCGAGAATCTGTACAACGACGAAAGTTTGCAGAAATCTAAGAGTACAAAAAAGGCAAGATGGTCTGTGTCAAAAACCTGGTCTCTGTCATAGAGCAGCGGCCAATTAGTGGCTATAAAACCAGCACCAAAAAATGAACATACAAATCCGAAATATTGTTATTGCATTACGCATCGCAAATAGGCAATCAGCAATCGGAGAAGAAATGCTTTTCATTCATAAAACTACGAAAATTCATACGAAGACTACTATTGAAGGTTGTACGAATGTATGTACGAAACACAATGTTCATTGAGCTAATTCGGCAATTGACTACAACATCGAACCCAGATAGTTTACCATCTATGTTGGAATACCCCAAAACTGGGATCAAAGTGGTCCTGTCTTTCGAAGGTGGACCAAGAATGACGCAAACTGCAGAACAAATAAAGTGAGTCTTGAGTTGGAATATTAACTGTGCATAAAATACTGCTAAAAGTGGCGGCCAGAGCGGTGGCTCTAGTCTAGCGGAGCATTTAGACTACTCTCCCATATAATTGGATGAACATTCTATAAATTCTAGAAGAGTAGCACACCTTGAAGCACAAACAAACGGGCTAATATTTATGAGGTTGCTTCGCAACAATACAAAAAATCATTTAATTATGGAAGATAATGAAATTTGCAATAGGCGGATGGTCAAAACAGAATTCTTGAAAAGAAGCATTCTCTCTGCTATTGCCCGTGAGGAGGAAATACCAAATTCTACAGAAGGGTAACTAAGCGAAGCCGTATGGGCAATAAACCCTATAGCCGATTTATAAGGCTTGCTTAGTACAATTATGAAAGCGGATCTGACGCCTAACCCGTGACGGAAGAGCCCTCTTGCTCTACTAAATGATGAAGGAACAACGCGACGCGGAGAAGAATCTATATTAGGTTATATCTTCTTCATTATTTAAAAAAAGTGTTCAATAGAGTTAGCTGAGGTCTCACATAGACGAGACTTAGATCCAAAAGAGTACAAGAGACGTACGAGTATATTCAGTGACCTGTTTCTGTATCTGAAGTGCCTTCAGTTTGTGAAACAAAGTCATATCTAGGGTCAAAAATAAACAATCTCTAACTGATTAGCATAATGGACCACTCCATCAGAAAATTTTCAATTAGTTCGTGGCAGATATTTTCCAGTAAGTTGTGAATCGCTTGTGGATTGTTGTTTGATGTTAAGGTAATCACACAAAAATAATGTCTTTCTGCTGAGTGGAATCGTATTGCGTACATAGCATATTGTTGGGAAAGAGCTGCATTTTCGGCAACAGAAACTCATCGATCATTCAGCAGTCACTGTTTCTTCCTGGTTAAAAAGTATAATCATTTGCTTCGCAGAAAACGCACACCACACGGTGGGCATTATAAAAGCTTTTGATGGCGTTCTCTAGGATTCTGAAACACCAGTAACACGTATATCGGCTATTGACATAACCATCGATATAAAAATGTGCTTCGCATCTAAACAGGATGTTTCTGAGCCCTTTTCCGACTCAAAAGCTATCCAGCGTTGTTCTGGCATAGTTATTCACTTTCGTTAATAATCTTTTCATCCGGTGTAAATGTTGATTTTTAAATCCCAGAAACAGCCGCAGTATTCCTTATCGATTCCACGTAATCTCACCTCGGACTTAAGCCACATTTTATGACACGACTGCTGACGTTGGTACTCCCAGGGTATTTCTGTTGTACATTGTACTTTCGTGCGTCGGCCTTTCCACCCACGACCTGCCCTTTTGACCAGTGACTCATACCGACTGTTTAATCCGCAAAACATGCGCCTCAAACAATTCCTCTCCTGCTGACTTTTAGCTTTGTATGTATTTCTTAAATACAAATCAATTGAATAACTTCTAACTAAACCGATCTCGTCTTAAGAGCGCTTAAGAGTCGCAGAATATAGAAGCGGTGTTGATGCAACTGCCAATCATTTGAATAAAATTTCTGTTCATCCGAACATCTTGGCGTTGAAAAAGTTCGCCTTTCAGCTCGCTATTGTAGCATGGATCCAATTTTATTTGGCCGTATTTATGTACTTTTAATTTCCGAAGTCTCTTAGCAGAGCCATATTAAACCAATCATCTGCATCGTTGTAATAAGTGATAAAAATAGCTAGTTTTTATTTTGTTATTTAGGTGGCGTTACAGTTCTTTCCAGATGGCATAATCTCTCGCCAGTTACCTGCAGCACCTCATTCCAAGATGGTTGAGAGCTCCCTGCACTTCTGTGCGCCACATTAGATGCGGCCGTCCTCTGCTGTTCTGTCTATCGGAATTGATAGTGGTAGTGTATTGGCTTCCCAATTGGTCGGTTCGGGGTTCAATACCAGACGTGATCGAAAGACTTTTTTTCAGGCAACTAAAATATCGTGAGATGAATGGTTACCTAAATACAAAATCAAGTCAATTTTTAGTCTCCCCATTAAATGTTGGATGCCACCCATGGAGCGAAATAGCCACTGAGCCCAAACATTTTCTCTTTCTGTCCCATTTTCCGAAAAAGTTAACGCATTCTTTGGCATCATTCTTTGTAGTCATTGTTGTTGAGTAGTTGAGTGTTAAGTTCTTTTAAAAAAAAAAAATCTTTGAGCCGGACCATTCGTTCAACATGCCTGATCAAGCCAATGTCGTTGTACAGCTGGTTGTTACGGACAGAAATTTATCTCATGTCGATGATGAAATACGAATTTTCAGAATTGTAAACGATATCGGCTATGAATATTAATAATTTTCAAACCGTGTTATCGTTTTAGGCAGTTCCTTGACATTTATGTTCAGTATTGTTTGCCAAATCATCATGAATAGACTAATACCAGAAAAACACTATCACATCAAAGTTATTTTGAGAATGGGCCCTCAATTCGCGAAGCTTATAGAGATTACGAGAATCTTTGTTCTATGAGGCTGGAGCTCATGTTATCAGCGGCCAACGTTACCGGACAATGATCAATGTTCCAATTTAAAATTCCTCAAATACTTCTTGTGTGGCTATCTAATACGAGTAATTTTGTTGTTAAACCGCAAACTATTCAGGCTTTGGTCAATATTCAGCACTTTATTAGTGTGAGCTTCGAATAGCCCCAAATTGAATAATGCCATGAGCTATTCTCAGGACGATTTTAATAACATTTAGGCGTGGTGAAAATATATAAATATTGTTAGAGCTTATTAACATTTGGCAACAACCTGCCTGCGCTGCGTCCAAGTACTCGCATTTAAACGGGATACTGAATCCCTGGAACTCTCGTCAATTATGGTGCGCAACAAAGTTATCACATGTTTTTTTTATGAATATGCAACTTTATGGTGAAAAAATGGTTACAAATGAATCATTCAAACTATTTACCATCGCTAGCTACAACTTTTTCCCATCTTACTAGCAGAAGATATACCATTACGGTAAAAGTGTTCATCTTTTGAGACTATCCGCAAATCAAGCCATTTTTTGATGTCTTCATATGAGCGGAACTGCTGATCAGCCAGATCATGTGCTATCGAACGGAACAAGTAATAATCGAACGGCGCAATATCTGGGGAATATGGCGGGTGGAATAGGACTTTCCATTTGAGCCTTTCCATGTAGATTTTAACGGGTTTGGCAACGTGAAGCCGAGCGTTATCATGTGGTCGTTTTTCGCGCAGTGCTTGCCTCAATCGCATCAATTGAAGTCGATACCGTTCCCCAGTGATGGTGGGTCGGTGAATATTCGGTCGAGCCGACGACGTAGAATCACGACCCATAGGAGAAAAAATGATGCTCAACGTTCCTTGGCTTCAAAACATGAGAAACCCAAGTTCCTTGTTTTTGAATCATTTGCAACGCATGCAATCGCTTGGAAATGGCTTGGCTGAAGCAAGCTCATGCTGAATCAAGCTCTTCTTGTATTTGGCACGGATCCTCATTGAGCAATGCCTCCAATTCAGCGTCTTCGAAAGATTTTGGCCTTCCCTTACGCGGACGGTCGACAACATCGAAAGCACCGTCTTTGAAGCGACGGAACCAATTACGGCACATTGTTTCAGAAAGAAGAAAATCAACATTTCCAGCAAATGACGATTATTTGGCACAAAATCAGACATATTCACACAACCAAAAGTATATGATGTCAAAACAAAATCACTAATGTGTCAAAACGGTTTGTTTACCACATATCTAAGCTTGGTTCTTGACGTCTTGGATAAGTCAAAATCGACCAGCACTTACTGCCATCTAGTGAGAACAAGAGAATCTGCAGATTTGTTTACTTTCTTCGTTCTGGTTCCAACATTTGAGATTTTGACATGACAATATTATTAGCGGAGCTCACTCCACCCTTGGCTTAACGAATAATTTAAAGAACTTTAGAACCCGTAAGTTGTTCTTTTCTATTTCGGTATTCGGTTCTAAACTTCACACTGATAATGTTAAAGTTGTGCAATTATTTACTTTTCATTTTGTACGTAATCTACCCTGCTTCGAGATGTAATCTCAACTGCCTTAGGTTCAAACTCAGCTCATCAATTATGTTTATTTCAAACCAATGTCTAGCGTAGTGACTAATCCCATGATTTTAATCCCAATAGCAGCGAGTTCATTGTCATAATTGACAACCCTCTTCTTACAGGCAGATAGTAGATAATTTTCATAAATGTCTATTTAGTTATCTTACCTATTCTAGCCTGGTAAAACCTGGTAAATATCCACGAGTTTTCGGTTTGTGGAAAGAAGACCTTATGAATTGAATTCTTTTCTTTATTAACCATCGGGCTGTATAATTTTATTCTTTCTCATTCCTATTTTTTTTTTATAATTTTTTCCTTTTACATATATTCTACTAACATGATATTTAATTCTGTTTTATTTGCAGGGTGTGGCCGGCCGTTTAACACCAAAACCGATCCTATTTACATAGATAAATCGTAAATTTACAAATTAAAAAAAAAAAAAAATTACACACAATAAGAAGAACAAAAACAAAACAGAATTGTAATTATTATTAGATTATTATTTTTAGCTTTAAGTTAAGTTCTAATGGAATAAAAAATTTAAATAAACTTAATTATTCAATTAAAAAAAGAAAAAAGCATAATAATAAAATTCCTTAAAGAATTGTTTTTTTTTTAAATAAATTTGTTTTTACAATTTCGTTTTATCACATAGTTTGTTTATTAGAGCATTGTAAAATATATGTGAGTAAAATTTCAATAAACAAGAATCAAATGCCTAGCTGATAGACATAGTATACAGAAAAAAAAAATTAATAAAAAATAAATAGAAAACAGGATCGAGAAGATATACAAAATAAAACAAAAATTAGAATAGCTATTGGGATAGTAGAAGAAAAAAATTATTAGGATTCCTTATAGAGAAAATTTGTAAAATAAATATGAATCAAAGTAAACCTAATACCTTGCACATTCTGATTATTATTTAAAACCTAAAGTTTGAGGGATTTTTAATTTGCTATGTTGTTTTTTTTTTTTATAATTAAAAAGTGGATGGATTCGTTTATTCGATTATATATCGATATTATATTATCGATTATTTTTATTGAGCTGGAATCTAGTATATTTTTATTAAATCCGCTTGCTTTTTACTTCGTAACAGCACATGCAAGTCTCGTAACCTTCTAAAATACCGAACACTGCCCTTTATTGGCTTTGCTGGATATAATGATTTAACCACTTTGTGAGAATTGATTAACGGCCAAAGAAAATATCCACAATACGAAAAAAAAAGAAAAAACAAAGAATCTCATGATGCAAATTAAAAATCCATAACTTGTAGATACATAATTATAATTTAATTTATTTCGTGCAATACAACTTCGATTTAAAAATACCCAGCAAAATTGTTTACACGAAGAACACAACAAAATTAAAAACACTAAAACTTTTCCATATAATTTTTCTTTTCTCCAAAACATTTAAATCATATATAGATTTTTTAGATTTTTTTTTATATACATATATTTAGTTATTTATGAATTCAAAAGCTGGATGAAGTACATATACATACAATGATATTTGTTTTTTGTAAATTTTTGTAAAATATAGATCAGATGTTAAGTAAAATAGTAAGCGTATTGGTATTTAGTTAATAGATTAAGTTTTACAAAATAAAAGAACAGAATTAAAATCAATGTGTAAACTATTAATATTATTAAAAACAAGAACAAATTAAATAAAAAAACAAAGAAAAAAAAATTAAAATTATATTCAAAGTTTAGTTATTTTTCATTTATAAATAAAGAAGAGAAAAACTTAAAGAAAAGATGATTAAAATAATATTTGTCGTATATTATAAATAAAAGAAAAGAAACATGTGAAATATAAATTTTGAAAAGAATCTCTTGTGTCTTTTATTGACGTATTGAACGTTTTGAAGTGCATTAAATCCCCCTCTTTCAGATATACAATATTTGGATATCACACCTGATTCACGCGGGGTAGGCTTATGGTAACAGATGTCATCTACAAATTTGGAAAATTTTTATGGAGCGCTACACAGTAAAAAAAAAATTCAGATAGTTGAATATCATTACGAAAATTCACGTTGAATCTCGGCAACGGTACGAAAAATTCATTCCTTTCGAGAGGTGTGTGCGCAATATAATCAAAAAATTCCAATAGACGGACTTAGTTCAAAATGCGAAGATTCAGAAACGTGTTCGCCCTGGAAGTTCAATGGAAAATATCGCTGCAGCAACGAAAGTGTCGAAATCGAGGATTCGTCATCGTTCTCATCTTCTTATGGTAATAGACCTTCTTCTTTTTATAACACCTAGGCAGGTAGGTAGGTAGGTAAAAGTGGCTGTTGGAAAGACCATTTCACTTAGGCCTATTGGCCCATTGTGATGCCAAGTGGATCTATGATTCTCTTACTCTTACAGTTTAAGCTTATGATGAAGCGTAGGAGACTGCTAACGTCTATATTCGTTTAAGTCATTGTGGAAGAAATCTTCTAAACTAAGTTTTCTTCTCTGGGAGAGTGCTGGACCAGTACAGAGTTGGTGGAGGATTGCCTCTTCTTCCTCCTCGTCCATGCAGTTTCTACAGAAATCATTTGTAAATGCGCCAAGCCTTCTTGCATGCTTGCCTATAAGGCAGTTTCCAGTGATGACACTTATGTTGGCGCTGGGTTGTTTCCAATTTATAAGGACCTAAGGTCATCATTAGCATCCAGTTTTAATATTGATTTACACGTGGCGATTGGTATACTTATCGCTACTCTTTTCGGATAGAATAAGTAGAGTGGTTCCAATTTTGGTGAATTCGTCGGACCTAAAATTCCCTAGAATGTCTCTGTTGAACTGCTCTGCTCTGAGATGATCGGCATTCAAGGGCGCTCTTCGAGTTTAATGAAACTGAGTCCAGAACATCTTTTGCAAATATCACGTTTTTTCTTAGCCAGGACAATGCTTCTTTAATCGCTAAAATTTCCACCTGAAATACCCTACAGTGATTTGAAAGGCGGGAGAAAAGGCTTAGGTTAGGCTTATCTGGGAAAACACTACCATCAACTCTGCTAACAGTCTTTGATCCATCTGTGTAAAAGTAGATTGACTTGTCCTCCATGAAAGCATCTTCCTACCAGAAGGACCTAGAGGGGAAGCTTATATGGAAGTCCTTGTCAAACCAAAGTTCAGGTATGGTGCAATCGATGTTCTCCGTGAGGATTCCCAATATATTAAGAATATTAGCGTGGCCAAATAAATTATTTGTCCACAGTGTAGTCGCTTTAAGGTGGATAGCATCAGTCTGCTGAAGATATCGTGGGGTGTCAAGTAAAACAGATTATCTTATACCGCGGAGCGAGTAGAACGCAGGGCTGTTCTTTGGACTCTGCTGAGTTTACTGCAGTTGACTGCATGGTCTAAGACCGTCCAGCAGACAACAACCCCGTAGGTGAGTATCGGTCTTATGACCGAGATGCATAGCCAGTGGGTTATGCGAGGCTAAAGGCCCCATTTATTGCCAATTGGTTGTTTTCAAGAGATAAAGCTCCTGTAGCCTGTTGACCCTTTCTTGAATGTTAGGTTCCCAGTTTAGCCTCCTGTTAAAAATGAGACCCAGATATTTTGCTGTATCGGAAAAGTCTAAACTGGTACCGTTTATTGAGGGAGGGTCTATAATTTGTACTTCCTGAAAAAGAGGACAAGATCAGTTTTATGGGGATTTACTCCCAATCCACACCGATCTGCCCAACGGGTTAATCTGTTAAGATATAGCTGAAGGAGTTCTTTAATGATATTAAGATGCTTATGTGAGACGGTTACAGCAACGTCATGTGCATAGGCAATTACCCTGCTACTACTCGCTTCCAGATATATCAGCAGTTCATTAACCACGAAGTTCCAGAGAAGAGGATAAAGGACACCGTCTTGCAGCGTACCTCTGCTGACACATCTTTTACCAGAAGCCCCACCCAGTTTGGAGTTGATTATCTTGCTATTTAGCATAAGACTGATCAACTCCTCAAGTAAGTTGTTTACCTGTAGAGTTGACATTGATTGCGGATGTGCTGACACCGTTAAAGGCACCCTCTATGTCCAGGAGATCGACCATTGTGTACTCTCTATATTGTCGAGATCCTTGGATGTTGCTAATCAGTGAATACAGAGCCGTTTCTACCTACTTTCCTTTACAGTAGGCACATTGAGCCTTCGAAGAAAAGTCTTGGATCAATTTTATCTCGTATATGGATATCAATCAATCGTTCTTGAGTTCTCAGAAGGAAGGATGATGAAGATGACTTGTAGGTCTCATTTCCTTTGAGACAATGCGAATTCCTTTTTTTTCATGGGTACCGTGACTTGGACAAAAACTGAAATCTGAAAACCTACGTGAATTTTTGTCTGTCAGAACTTAATATCACGGGATGCTCTTACATCCTAAGTATCAAATCGCAACTGTGGTGGAGAGACACTTTTATGAGTCGAGGCCGATCTAAAATCTCTTATTGATCTTAGGGTCAGAGGCTCCAGTACTTACTGCAACTCTACAACTGGAGGACGTGCGATATTAGGTTTAAATCACAGTCAACATGATACTCCCACAAGTGAGCCTACCTGTCAGGCCAGGACCGAAATCCGGAGAATCCCTGACTCCCACGGTATCGCGATTTAAGTTCTGGTATGGCCTATGATCGGCAGCTTGTAACTGGTCAAATTGTAGTAATCTTTAGTGGCGTAAAGTTCAGAAAACCGTTACGTTAAGACCAGTAATTTGCTCGGCCCCGGATTTTTGTTAAACAACGTCATTAATGTAAGAAGCCTTGATATTTGGGCTTGATATTTTTTGATACAATAGCCAATGGAGATATCGTCAATGACATCCTAGTTCGGAAGGCAGGTTGGGCACATAAAGCCAAAGGTATCCCATAATCATATCGAAAGACCGCGGTTGAGGAGCGCAGACAACTTAAAGTTCGTTTTGCAGCTACTTCTGAAAAGATTACAAGTACAAGTAAGCTTAAGTCCCTAATATATTTCGTGACAAAAGGAAGTCGAACTCCACAGGGTTTTCCTCGCGGTTAGCATGATGTTATTCCTTCAATTAGTGAGGAAGGTCTGGAAGAGTAACATATTCCACGAAGAAACAGAAAATACGCTCGCAAAGAAAAGAAATAAAGAAGACTGGGACAATTTGAGAACACCGAAGTAGTGATAGTATGCATAACACCACTGCTTATTTTGTGGGCCTGTACCAAATGAGACCGGTCTTAGTGGTAGAGGCTACAGGGTAGGATTGACGAACAACTTCGTTGAATCAAAAATTCTAAACAACGCGTATTAGGTATCCATAAAAACAAGGGTGGGACAAATATAACTTCTGTGTCTCTGGAAGTAGAGGGTCATCCAACAAGAGATGTCATTTTAAATTTTGCACCATTGATGAACTGTTAAGTTCAATTATTACTGCGAGGACTTTTGATAAGTAAAAACTAGGAGGTTATCAAATACTATATTAATCGATACACAATCGCGTAACGTGTTAAAATAGTGAAAATCCACTACAAAAAAGTAAAAATGTCGCACGGCTATAGTGTATTTAATTTGAACTTCCCGGGCAGGTTAGTGATGTAATGACTCCAACTCGTGTTCCTCAGCTGAAAATATCGCCGCCATAGCTGAGTGTGTGTCTGAAAACCCAGGTGTGTCTATTTTAAGACAATCACAGGAATTGGGCCTATCCGCAACCATTTTGCATAGTATTTTATATACAGATTTTGGCCTACATGCTTATAAAGTCCTGTTGACACAAGAATTGAATCCAGAAAGACCGCGCACATCGCCGTACTTTAGCTGATTGGGTGCTGGAAATGAATGAGAAAGATTATGATATTTTATACAAAATAATTCTCATTTTCATTTGTCGGAGTACGTAAACAAACAAAATTGTTGCATCTGGGGCTCCAAAAATCCAAAAGAAATAGTGAAACAACTTCTCCATCCACAACGAGGGTGGCCGTGGTGTAGTGGTACTAGCATTCGCTTCTCACTAGGAGAGTCCAGGTTCGAATCCTGCCCATGGCAAGTCAGTTTTTCATTTGTGTAATTGTAACTCAGACAGAAAAATTCTGCGTATGAAGGCATAACACTGACACGTAGATTTGGCTGTTGTAGAGTTCCAAGCACAGGAAAAAATACTGTGAATTATACCTCGAATCACTCTGAGTGAAGAAAAAACTCTCCGTCCTATTCGGACTCCCACCCCCTGGAGAGCAAATATCGAAACCAAACACACCTGAGTTTCAAACCACTACAAAACCATTTTCCATTCTCCTATTTCTACCTTTCCGCCCTCGCTCTGGCAACAGTAAAAGGGTATCTAGCCCCCCTTAGGCACGCGTAAATTTGGGCTGGCGGTTTCATTGGGCTATGATTTTTCGAGAATGGTACTGGTGCGATCGTTTCAGTAAATGGAATGCGTTACTGAACGATGTTGACGACGTTTATTTTCACCACGAGGGTGCCACATGCCATACAGATGGCGAAACAGTCGCTAGATTGCATTACAAATTTTCTGGACGTGTGAATTCCCTAAATGCAGACTTCAATTGGCCGCCGACATTGATTTAACACCATTATACCTTTTCTTTTGGGCCTTTGTTAAAGATACGCCAATACTTAACCAATGATTCATCCACGAAAGGAAAATATTAGAGCTGCTATTCACGAAATACAGAAACAACTATGCGAAAATGACGAAATATTTTATCAAAAGAATGACTATTTGTAGACAGAGCCGAGACGGACGTTTGGCAGATGTTGTTTTCCATAACTAACCGCAGAATTTTTACATTAGACTAAAATAAAAATATCAGCACTTTTTATAAAATGTTGCGGTTTTCTATTGATTTAAAATGACACCTCTTGCGTCCTAATTTCTCGACTTTTCGACTGATGATGGTACCAAATTAGACGTCAGCAGCATTTTCAAATCTAAGGCTGCGCTCGTATATTTTCAAAAATGCGGAGAACTGGTGCAATAAGCTTGAAAACCAAGCTGCGTAAGTTCCAGATTCGGTGCTCTTATAAGGCTGTACCTGAAAGTGTCCATCAATGTCACAAAAAATCAGAAGACCTTTGGAAATTGGTGTCTAAGAAGAATACTACGAGTGCTCTGGCCGAACCGTATCTTCAACGAATAACTTAATAAAAGGGCGCCTTGGGTCGAATAGCCCTGATGATGCACAAGCCAAAAAATATCAGTGAACTGGCCACACTCTACATAAAGAAGATGATTGTATTGCTTCGACAACCAATCCATCGACTCAACAAGGGCGAATACAGGTAAGCCTCCGTAAAATATATCGCAAAACTCTCTGCAACTTAGAAATAGCTAGATGGAGTTGAAATCCGCCATTTTTTGGTTAGGTTGTTTGTAAAAAAATATAAAAGTTGTCCAAGAAGTTAAGGTATGGAGCAATATGGAGCTTGAGTTGTAAAGAATATCTGTTTGAAAGACTAACACACCGTGTTTGTCAAAAAACCTAGTAATACCAACTACAAGCTGCGACTCGGTCACTAAAGTAGCAATTGCATATGTTACAGTGACGAGAGTGGTTTACTTGTCTTAATCCGACAGGAATGCTGCCATGGAAATATGTATATAAAATCGGAACTACCTGCGAGCAACATTCGAACGAGGAAAACAGCGATGCACTGCATTCCTTGTTCATGAAAAAAATAGCTTTTGCAACATCTGTGATCATTGGATGGCGGAGTTAGCCAGAATCAATAGCAACCAGTGCCGAAAATAATTTCAAATATTAACAAGACCGAGTTGTTTCATTACAACAAAGTGAAAACGACACAGACAATACCATATCCACATTATTTGTCCTCCATAGAGAGATATCTATTTCGCTACTGTGGCAGATGAACAAATTCAAGTATACTAAAATACTTGATAGGGGTCGTCTCCACTAGTGATGGAGATCATGGAGATCAATGTGTCCAGATAAGTCAAGTAAGACTAATTGGAAAGAGATGCACTTAAACAATCTTGTGGCAATTTTTGGGCATTGGCTCTTGGTACTCGTAGATACATTACGAAATCTTCAGAGATATGTCGAAAATGTGATTTAACGGATACTGAGGTAAAGACTCTACAGAAATGTATTTAATCAATTTCTATGAAAGACCAAAAATGAAAGGTTTCACATACGGTTTCATGGATATTACAACTAATAGAAGAATAAGACATTCACCGATTCGGTCGAATACTGCCCATACTGAAAACTGTCGTAAACCATTCGAATGCAACGAAGGAAAAAGTCGCGCATTTAATTCCGCCAAAGAGTCGCAAATAGCCGATGGAATTTGAAGGAATTTCATCAAAAGAATTGCACTGGGAATTTTACAATTTCTCCTTTCCATTCTACATTCGTGCGTACTATGGCCCTAAACTGGTCTGGTCAGCGATGTTGCTACAGTTTGCAATGCAATTGTTCAGCCTCCAGCGAATATTTTCCCGCAGCGGCAGCTCGTAGCTATCATTCAAGTGATGGTGCAAGCGGTCATTGTCACCCTGTCTCTGGTTAAAGACAAATGTTCCATTGTTATTGTTCGTGCGCTTGGAGTGTACGCGTGAGCGCGCGCGCACTCTGTCGTTCAGTCGTGGTGACAAAATCCACAAACACTGAAATTGGGATTTACCTCTGAAGTTGATGTAACTCTCCCTATTCCACCCACCCCCGTCCTGATGGTGACATTGCTTTCAGCAAGGGCAACCTCAACTGAGTTCCAATCCAACTAAACAGAAGCAACCGACTTTTGATGATGAAAGCAAGCGCGGCTCCTTTAATGCGTTGGCATTCCAAATTTGTTGAGAAATCGATTTGTTGTTGTTACACATAGGTCGAGTATCTCGATCGCCTTTGTATCTGGAAGTGTATCTTTTGTTGCAGATAAGTGTCTTGTAAAGGCCGAAGGCGGCGGCCCTTAATACGATCATTCGTACAGATGGAGAAGAAGTCGTCGTAGTTGCTTTTTCGTTGTTGTGCATGAAGATGCAGCACAGATCGATGGTCGGAGGATGTGTTGTAGAAGTGGTAAAAGTGCAGAACTAGGACCAAGTCGAAGGGACAGTTTATCTCTGTCAATGTTTTTGGAATTGTTTCGTCAAATTGGGTATCACAAGCCCACTTCTCTTGAATTGAAAGCTGAACTGAGGTTTGTGCTACGAAATGCAAAGTGTTTTTGCCGCGGTGGTGGTAAACTGTTGGCAGGGATTACTTTTAAGGAGTTGTAAAGATTCACTAAAATAGAGATATGCGGTCGAATTCAGATTTAGGTGTTGACTTAATGAGCAAAAAAGCTCAGTGGATGGGTATAAAACATACACATGTACTTGGTTACACTGTTCTTAAGGGTGATGATGATGATAAAGAAAAATATGCGTCGGATAACATTTAATTGTCTCCTTTTTGGGAAATGAGGAAGATTTAGATGAAAGATAGGATGCATACTTGATATTATAGGCTTTTGTGACCTCTCTCCTACAGAGTCTTGGACGCGCTTGCTGTCATTATATCATTCGAGAATATTGATTCGATTATGATATTTTCCAAGCTGAATATATCTTTTTGTTCATAGTTTAAGATGCTCACAAGTCAACGAAATTGGAGCGCAAAACTGAAGGGAATAGGCCAACGACTGTATGCAGTACTATGTTAAAGTTTTCTTTTAAAGAGAGGTATCACAGAATGACCATTAGTAGTGCTAGTAGGAACTTGCATCTACTAATAGCAGGTAGATCACATAACAAAAAGAGACTTGAAATGAAGGCAGTACATAAGAATGCACTAGTTGACCGCGAGCCGCCGCTTTCACCACCATCGTAGATAAGAGAGAGATTAGAGAGAACCTAAATAGTCCAGATTGATGTTCACCACCTTCCTATCGACTTCAAGGCGACACCAAACACATCCGATTAAGCAGAATAGCGATGGAGAAGACTCGCTGCTTCGTAAAGGTCAGAGGCAAGCTCAATAACACCTATGATGTCAAGAAAGGACGCAGATTAGGTGATACGCCGACATGTGACTTCCTTAACTTCGAACTTGAGAAAATTGTGCAAAATTACAATTCAACACCGGACATCGACCATCGTAGAAAGCGTAACTGAATGCATTGGCCAAAGATCACTATATACCTAGAGAGACATATGGGTTGAGTCGCAGTAAGCGCCATCGCTTACGGTAAATGGTTCATGGTAATGACAGAAGAAGTTTGGTCGTCATAGCTATTTCCATAATGAATTCCTACAGGTCTTATGCTCTTGTCCGTATCTCTACATGCTTTTGTTCAAGATTTGTGAACCAGGAAAATTCTTTTTATTCTCTAGTAGCACTCCAGCATATCATTTCCTTCTACACCTTTATTTTTGGTGGGTGGTTTCGTTGTGATATTCCACTGAAATCTAAAGTATTAGATGCGGCGTCTGTAATGGCTTACTGTTAATGTATCCACTGATTTTCTGCACTTAGTGCGGACAACATAGGACTACTCAACAACATAGGTTTTGATAGACTCATTCAGCTCTAGTAATCTCTTGGATTATGATTTTGAAGGGCCTAATGTATGGAAATAGCAATGGAAGAGGGGCCTTAATCTATGAAAATCTTCTGGATGTATACTGCTTTCGTATGTGCAAGACGATTGCTTGGTGAGCATGGTCTTCGTTATTAAAAAAAAAACTGAGCTCGGGTCAAGGAACCCGAAAAATCCAGATGCTAGTCTACGGGGCCATAAAACTCTTTCTCAGAATTCAGTTTAAGTAGAGTCTGAACAACTTCAATTTGCTACATTATTCCCAAGTATTTCTTGAAATTTTAAAACAAACGTAAAAATGTTTGCAAAGTAAGATGATATCAGGCGATGGATAAAAGAGAGCGGTCCGCTCCTCCAGTACCGGGATCCGCGGACGACACCAACACATCTGCCGATGAGGAATACTATTGGACAACTTCTCACGTGAAACAAGCTCCAAGAGGAGGTGAAATGTAACACTGACTCCCAACCCCCGTTAAACGCCTCTTCCTATCTGCTTCTTCAGAAAAGCCGCAGGTTGGGGTTGAGGGAAGGGGAAAAATCAACAGAAGAAAGACAACGCGGTAGTGATAACTTAAAAATCTCCGACTGTGCGATCAAACAATAGCTTCGCCTCTCTGACGGCTTCCGAAGCCGAAGGCGAAAAAGAAGAATTAAAATCGCTTATCAGCAGTATCAAGCAGATCCAAGAACGAATGCTGGCAATTAAAGCAAAACAGTCTCATAATTATCAGCAACAATAAGAGCAGACAGTTGAAAAACTTTCCACCAGCCCATAAAGCACATCAAAAAGTGAGTTATAATGGTCTCGGCAAAGGCTTCTGGGTTTTCTCCACTCCAAATTTGGCAATTTTGCTTGTTTACATATCCATTTAACCGAAGATGGGCGTCATCGGAGAACAAAATTTTGCTTTAAAAATAAGGACCAAGTTGAATCATGTTTAGGCCCATTCACCGAACCTACGACGCGTATAATGGTCACTCGGTTTCAATTCTTGCTGGATCTTATAAGCCATGATCTTTCCGTAAAATCTTCCACAAAGTGGATGGGCATAGCTCCAATTGCTGCGCACGATCGCGAATCGACTCATTCGGATTCTCCTCATCACTACGCTCCACAACGGCAATAACTTCTTCTGTTTGCGCTGTTTATCGCCTTTGGGAATGCGTATTATCCATTAGAGTGCACGTAGTGCGAAAACGAGTCGTCGTGTTCTGAATAAGTTGCTCAGATATACGATTATGTCGACCGTAGAATGGACGTAGCGCACGACAAGTTTGGCAAACCGAACCACGGTTTTGAATGGCAAAATTCACTAACCAGAAATCAACTTTCAACTGTCAAATTGACAATCTGTAGAAACTGTGTTGCATGTTTAAAAACTAAAACTCTAAAAAAAACACCCTTTATCTTAGAAAATTGAAAATGAAAGCTGGGGGGCAAGAGGAGCTGAAGAGAAACTAGCAATTAAAAAGAGAAAAGAATTATTACAAAATGAACTTAGATCTGAATTGGAAATCCTAGCAGATTTTCCGAAACAAGGTAGAAGAAATACCAATGACGGCAACACGTCCCGAACATTTTTTAAGGATCCAGCAAAAACTGCTGAAATAATAGGCTTAGACATTAAGTTTTAAAGATATTAACTTCAGGTTTGAAAATTGATACCAATAAATTCCGCTGTATGGACACAGCGAAATTATTTGTTTAAAGATATAATATGTAAATTGAAAGTTTTCCAATCTCTATCGGACAATTTTCGGAAGATATCTTAGAAACCCGTCAAAAAGATTACAAAATTCTTCAAAGCGCGTTTTCAAGAAAGAGTCCCGAATTGCAACAAATACTGATGTGTTCCATACCATGTTGTTATCTTTTGATTCAAAGATAAGCGAATTGGGACATCTACCTACAACACAAGATACCACCCCTGAAGTCATGGAAATGATTTTAAATTGATTTGTTGTATAAAACACATTTCCAATCAAAAATAATAAAAAAATTAAATTAAGTCCAGCAAATGACCCTAAATCGACAACTGTGCGGGAACCTACCTGGGCCAGTACTTTATTGTAAGATAGCATAAGTAAAATAAGCTAATTTGTAAGCATTTTTTCGTACAGCTTGTAATTGTAAATGAATTGGATGTAATAAAAATGCATACAAGACACAAAAAAAAAAATGATAATGGTGACAGGTACACTTAATTCTTACTATTTCCACCAATTTAGAGACTTACTTACTTAGATGATGGGTTTGGCTTCTTGGAGAAGAAATTTTTGTTGTAAATCCGATCCTGAAGAAGAAAGGAATCAGTCTCCTTAACATCGGTTATCCTATGAACGCAATAAACTCTTTATAAAATATTTTTTAGGTTGCTATTAGTGAAGTCTTAAGCCTGGCAATTACATTGAAGGAGACAAGCTAAGTAAAGGCTCCGGCCCATAGAATCCGTTGCGTCCGTTACGATGCCGGATAGGTTGACGTTAATGTATTTGACGGAAATGACAGTCCCATAGAATCCGTGGCATACGTTGGCAGAATAACGAACGAAACGAAACAAAAAAATTTAAATGTCATTTAATCTCAATATTTTCTTTCAAGCTATGACAATTCCTCTTCATTCTCTCAATGTCTCCACCAATGAAAGTGCTTACTCTCAATTTGTGAATGCGTGAACCTCAACATGTGAAAGTATGGTCCTCAATGTGTGAATGTGTGAACTGCCAACGGATTGAAAAGTAGAAATTAAATCTACTTTATCCGTCCG
Source organism: Volucella bombylans (assembly GCA_949129095.1). Classification (NCBI taxonomy): domain Eukaryota; kingdom Metazoa; phylum Arthropoda; class Insecta; order Diptera; family Syrphidae; genus Volucella; species Volucella bombylans. The sequence continues at coordinate 83,720,240 of OX422141.1, read as the reverse complement.
TTCCGTCATATTCTTTGTTTATGGGCCTGCTTCCATAACAACGTGTATATTCTATCGCTGCCAGTCGACGGAATTCACGCAACGGACGCAACGGATTCTATGGACCTTGGCCTTAAGTCGTTCACAGACCGCCGCGCCGTGGAGTAAAAACGTGTTTCGGCTTTTTTTCGAGAAAAATAAAATTGCATACGTGAAAACCATTATTTGACAACATTTCGTAAAGGATCAAACAGCCCAGTGGAAGTGGTGTTTGAACGATCAGTCGTTCATAGACCTCGACAGAGGATAGACGTGTGTCGGCTTCTTTTCAAGTGAAAAGGTAAAACAAAAGTGACAAAAAAACAAGTAGAAATGTTTAAGCCAAGTGCTTCGGTGGCGCAATAGTAGTGGTGCGGGCCGAGAAATCAAGGGTCGTATGTTCGATCCCTGGAAAAGGACGGACTCTTTTATTATTAAAAATCAAAGAAAATAACTATAATTTAAATTAAAATAAGTTCAGTCAGTGTAACCAGAAGATGAGTGGTGGTGAACGGCCCGCTATCCAAATAGATGGCACGATGTTATCTAATGACCAGACTGTAGTTTCGGCCCGTTCGAAAATTACGACTAAGAGGAGGAGGAAGCTGAAGCCAACTCCAAACCTCGTGAAGCGCCCTTCTCTATCAGCATCAAGGGAAGAGGCGCCAACAACTTCAACAAAAGCAGCAACAACAGCGAAAGAGGCAAGAACAATACCCATATGTTTCTGACGGTGGGGAAGGCCACTACATGGGTAGAAACAATAGCTCTTCATTCCTAGCTGCCTCTGAGTCAGATGACGAAGAGGACGAGGTCAAAGCCATAAATAGTAGCATAATGCAGCTACAGCAACAAGTGCTTGCTATAAGAGCGAAGCAAGTGGCAAGGAGGGAGAAGGAGTTACAGCAACAGCTTCAAATCCCTCAGAAGCAACAAAACACCAATGTGGAGCTACCACAACAAGAAAAACATAACCAGCCACTAAAACAACAAAAACTACAAAAACCAGTACAAGAACTAGCAAAGAAGAATCCTAAACCACAACCTAAAAATAAACAGCAAAAACAACAACAGCAACAAAAATCGCAGCAGCAGCAACAGCAGCAACAACAGCAGCAGCAGAAGCACCAGCAATAGCAACAACAACCACCGAAATCAACTAAGCAGAGGGTACCCTCTAATCAACACTTTTAAGATGGAGTTGAAAGAAACAATTGAACTATGCAAGTCGGCCATAGGAAATAATTTTTACATTAAAAGACTTAGTTTAGATAGGCATGCGATCCACTGTAACACAGTGGAGCGCTATAATAAAATAAAAAACTTACTGAAGGAATCGAAGACAGAGTTCTTCTACTACACCCCGAAGGGGGACAAGCTGCAAACAATGCTGCTGAGGGGATTAGAACCGTCGACTGCTCCGGAGGAGCTCCTTGCACTGCTCAAAGAGAAGGAGTGCGAAGAGCTCAAATTCGTAGGGGTTAAGCCATTCGTCACGGCTAGAGCCAAAAGGAAGAAGCGGAAACTACCGTTCTTTCTGGTTCAGCTAAGTCCCAACAGCAAACTGGATGGTCTAAGGAGCATCAAAGTCCTAGACTACCAGGTTGTACACTGGGAAAAAATAAAGAGGAGCGAAAACATTGTACAATGTGTTCGCTGCCAAAGGTTCGGGCATGCCGCGTCGAACTGCGAAATGCAGCCTCGATCCGTGAAGTGTGGAAAGAACCACAAATCCGAGGAATGCGCTCTAGGTAAGGACGGAGCGTTTGAAAAAAGCCAACTCTCTTGCGCATTATGTAGGAACACAGGACACACCGCAAATTATCGGAGTTGTAGTAAATCTGGCTCGGCAGCAGAAAGTGGAAGTTAAACGTCCACTCGTGCAAGCACAAACGCCAGCCGTTACTCCCCACGTTACCTACGCCCAAATGGCGGCAGGTAGGGGAAATACGGTACAACAACCAAAGGTAGCTTCTCAGGCTCCAGCGCCTAGAGCACCGGAACCTGTACCTGACATGCTGGCTATCTTGCTCTCTATTCAGGGACAGATGGCCCATCTGCAGCGTCAAATACAGGAACAGGATAAGCGGATAGATAAAATATATGCGCTGCTGCCGGGCCTAACGCACCTCCAGTCGTAATGGGTACGTTCGTACCCGGAGCAAACCTTGAAGGTCCTTGCTGTGAATGTGAATTCACTGATAAGGTTCGAACGACGAGCCGCACTATTTAAGTTGCTTAAAGACCAAGCCCCTGATGCGCTTTTGGTTAGCGAAACTAAGAGATACAAAACGATGGCCAGAAGATACAAAATAGTACGGAAAAACCGACCCAACTCCATTCAGGGAGGTGGCGTTGCAATTTTCGTACGAAAAGGTATACGTTTTAAAAGAGTATACAGTCGTGTAGTACGTAGGTTCCAGGTGCTGGAAGTATGCATAGTGTATATCCCTCTCCGTAGTGGAAAGCGGTTGAACATGGTGTCTGTCTATGCACCTAAGGCTACTCAATCCACCTTATTCATCTCAGAGCTCGTTTGTATTGGAGCAATAAAATTCGGGCTGTAAACTTCGGGCTGAATATGTCCCCGCAAATAAATAAAATATTTCGGAGAAATAATCAGAACGACATTCCATGTCTTAAAATCTCCCGAACTTCGAACAACGAACAAATACTGGTAGCAGCAGGCATAGATCCAAATGAGGCTGTTGATGATGACAGCTTCTTTGTGGTTGAGGATCCGCAGAAACAGTTGGAAGCTATAGGAGCGACTTTCCAGGAAGTATACAAGGCGAATGTTATCATTGGCCTGAACCACGATCTGGAGAATCGAGTCCTTGTGCACAATTTCTACCTTCGAAATAAAATTGTGAATTAGCGATTCGATAGCTCGGGTTTCACCCAGTTCAGTGACGAGAATATAAATAATATCATCACCAACGATAGGGTACTACCCCCATTCATATCGAATGGAGAGCTCCAAACGATGTTCGAATCACTTAGAAGTAAGAAATCAGTGGGAACCGATGAAATACCGAATATTGTGCTTCGACATCTCCCTCTAGAAGCGATGAATATTTATACCACCCTGTTTAATAATGCAATGAATAATGCACATTATCCAGCGCAGTGGAAAACTTCGGTGGTACATCCCATCCCCAAAAGGGATAAAGACACTTCCAATCCGGCGAATCTCCGTTCGATCAGTCTTCTTCCAAACATCAACATCAGTAAGGTTTTCGAGAAGGTGATCAATAGAGTCCTGACTAGCTGGGTTGAGGACAAAAATATAGTTCCGGATAATCAGTTCGGTTTCAATGCGGGGCATAATATCATTCATGCTGCATCTAAACTGGTTTCTGATATCCAATGGAACAAAGGCAAGAATCAGTGCATTGGTGCCTGCCTGATTGACTTGGAGAAGGATTTCGATACCGTATGGTTAGAAGGACTCTTTTTCAAGCTGGACAGGTTGGGCATTAGTAAATCACTGCTGTATATTATTTTTGATATGCTCTCCAGTAGACAGTTTATCGTGAACAATGGCGATGTGACTTCTGCTGGAACATTTAACATTAAAAACGGTCTACAACAAGGTGCGGTAAATTCGCCGATCCTATTCAAAATTTACACAAGTGATCTGATAGGTTCACTTCACCATGCCATAGCGTACGCAGACGATTTAATCGCGTAAAGATCGGATCCAAAAATAGAAGTCATTAATATACTTTTGAGGCGTGACTTCGATAAAATTAAGCGATATTGCGATGACTGGAAGTTGAAAATCAACTTTGAGAAGTCGGAAACCATTCTGTTTAGGACGCCTTTGTCTGAGGCCTCTAGGGATACCAGAAAGAATTGGCGAAAATTCTCGATCGTGGGGCAGCACGGGCAACCACTTGCTTGTCGAAATGTAGTCAGATACCTTGAGATCTGGCAGATACTTAGGTTTTTTGTCTAGCATATAAGAGTAATTTGAGTGATAAAAATAAAAATGCATATAAACTGACTGAACTGAACTGAGACAAGCTAAGTTTTGGTATCCCTATTAAATTTCTATGCAGTATGACATTGGGGAACGCTCCATATTGCTCCATAATGTGGGATATGGCATCGCCGAGGAATTTGAAGTCACAAAAAGACTTAGCCAGGATGAAGCACTGATAATACTATAGATACAACATTTCAAAAGCAGCACATGCACAGCGCACAGGTGGGGAATAGGTCTTAAGGTCGGCAACATAAAGCTGGTATACAATAATCTAAGACGAAGTGTGGATGTGGGTGGCCGTGGCTCAAGTGGTAGTGGACTGGCTTCCAAATCGGAAGGTTCGGTGTGCGAATTCCAGCCTCGCCCGAAAGACATATTCATTTTTTTAGTTAACGAAAATCAAGTAAGATGAGTAGTGGATCAAGCCAACTTCCACTAAGAATTTAGTAACCACCGAGCTCGTTTTCCAAAAAACTTAACACATGCTGAGACATTATAAGTGTATTCGTACCCACTTGAGTGTTAAGTTCTCTTAAAAAAAAAAATAAAAAAAAAACTGTGAATTTAAATGTCTTCAGGTCATGGTTTAAATAACAAGAAATTACACACGCGGTCAGGATACGACATTCTTTTAACAACTGGTGTAGTTGAAGGAACGAAAATAATAAAGAAACCCTCTGACTTTTTTTGGTAATTGTCCAGCTGTCAGATCCAGGCATTGCAAATTTGTCTTTTTCTTCCTCCAGCTTTTGTTTTCTTCTGAGCTTCTGGGAAGCTCCTCCTTAAATCATGTTCAGTTGGTTTTTTGCTGATTCCTCCTCTTCAATAAGGTCGAGACTTCGCATCCGATTCCGATTTCAATGTACCTGTGATCTGACATGGAGATCTCCGGTAGTACCTTCAAGCCAGTAATCTGCTTAGCATACCTGTTAATTGGCATATCTGTTGTTGACAACCAGGTCTGACGGTAGTTTGAAATCCAGGATATGATTGCCTCTCACGTTGCATTTGCTATGATAAGTCCCATCTTGCTGGAATCACAGTATTGATTGAGTTCGGCTACCGCCTTCTGTGGTGGTGGTAATAACGAATCATAAGGAAAATAAGCAGACGCAACTACAAATTTGTGCCATTCTCCGCTCATTTTGTAGTTTATGTCTGCACTAGGTAACTAAATTGGTTGCAAAATTGCCCAAGTTCAGGCGGTGACTGTGCATTCAGCACGTGGTGACAAGTTCTCAGGCTCTCCCATCGCTCATCATATAGTGGTGTGAAGCCCTTTAAACATTCGAAATCACAGATGCGTTTATTCCCGTTGTTCTTGTACGAATATTATGTGAGGTTTTTTATTCAACGCGGAAAGCCGTCTACATAGGGAAACAGACTGGGAATATTGAAGGTTGATCCGAGTACTTAAAATAGATGAGCACTGAGGTCATCGTCTCTTGTTTGCACTCATTTGAAGTCAAAGTGGAAATTAAAATTCTTAAGGTGCGGTGTCATACCTAGATTTAAAGCTCTCGACAGAAGCTTTGTTAAGCCCACAAGTAGTGAAGAGCCGTTCTTCCTATCTCTCCTTGTGAGAGTCAATTTTCCAGTGCCTAGTCATGTAATTTGTCAGTGCCGAGTCCAGGGTGCTGGGTATGAAGATGCATCAGCATGTTCCCCGTTTCCCTGAGTTGCCCCTGAACTTAGCAGATAGCGCGCGTCAGTTTAGGATCTCTGACAACTTTGAAAGTTTTAGTTTGCAGAGGTGGAATTTTCGGTACCGACTTGTTCAACCTTTCGAAAGTTTGCTGCGTGGAGGACTTCACGCTACGAGTTCAGTACATTCGTACTGCTTGAGTGCAAACATTCTTTGCTTCTGCTAGGTCCCACCGTTGAACGTCACAGTATTTGCACTCAGCGTCGTTTATGATGTTGGCATTGTCACCCTTCCCAATTCGGAGCGTCAGAGAGGAGAAAGCAGCATTTTTGAGATATGCTGGCCTCGTTCCCTTTGGCGTTCCGCGGTTTTCTTAGAGGTTGCTCTTCCAGTGACTGAACCTCAAGCTGGTTACAGCACCTGTTTTAGCCGGATCTTGTGCGCTGGAAAAGTTGCCACCAGAGTTGTTTTTCAGGGGTATTAGCCGACTTCCGTAGACTACTGCCTTTACTGGTTGTAGCACTGGGCTTATCCATTGTGTGCGTGTAAAACCACCGCTGAATTTGTCTTCATCGATGGTTTTAACCGGTTCATGTGATCTCCGTCCACTGAAACTACCAAAACTTTGTTGGTTGCAGTACCGCTTTCATCTGGGGATCGTGCGCGGAGAGTGCCAGAAACTTTCTTTCTCTTTGTTCTGTTGGGGACAGAAGAAGAAGGCGCTCGTTCAGATCCGAGAGGTTTGTCACTTTGAGTTGGTGCCACTTCCATCGACCTGTTTCTCTTCTCTGTCGCCGCTTCTAAACCCATTGATAAGGGTTCTATTATTATTATTATTATTATTATTTTTAGAACTGTGGCTCATCTATCACCCATCCTTATTTAAAACCTGGTATTATCTTTGAAAATCCTTATACGAGTAGATAGCTGCTTCGAAAACGTTGCATCAGCTTCCAGAAGCCATAGCTGAGTCCTTGCGGGGAATACTGTCCTGAAACTTCCTCCTTCTGGAATTGTAAGCCTCCCGACGACATCTTTCAGTGACTTCCTCAAAGTAAAACAATTTATCTGTTTTTATTTGCTTAGGTAGACGTTCGGGTGTACCTTCACTGGCCCTATTGCTTAACACTGTTTACACGTTCGTATATATTATATCATACAGCACGCAGACTCAAAAGAAACACGATGATGATAATAGGAAACATAAATAATCAGTTAAAGAAAAACAGAAAAAATCTTCTAAAATTTCAAAGAATCAAATTTAGATTCTGGCACACTTTTCGATTATCGACAATGTCAATGTGTTTTGTTAAATGGCATACACAATTCATTAGCATCGGTCCTATCGCAACTGCTATGACAACACCTCCTTCAATTGAAACTAACACCTTTTCTTTTCCCGTAAATTTCTGTCAACTGCACCGCTAATTCAAAATTGCAACTGCCACGTGCCCAAATTAGAGTGCGGACTTTGAAACTAAATCCCGCACATATGACCAAGGTATGACGTGTACGTGTTATTAACAATAGCGAATTGATTCAGTTGATTTGTCAGATTTATTTACAAAGCTATCATTAAAAATTACCCTCCACTTCAGCTCCCTACGACCGGGTAGCATAAGCAATATGCTATGTTATATGCTCATTGCGCAAATTAGCAGTTTCAAATTACAGAGGCGCGTGCTCCTGCGCCTTTATAGCTCACTGTCGAGCACTAAAAAATGAATAAAGGTGCATTGTTTGGGGTTTTTCTGTCACAAATCAATGTTTCATTAAACCGACAGAAGTTGAAAAAAAAAAAAAAAAAATATATAACAAAACGATATAGAATTTGTAGGACAACTCGAGTACACGTTTTGATTTGCACTTTAATGAAGGAGCTGGCCAAAGGATCTCTGTATCCGCCGAGCGATCATAAATCTTGGAGGCTGCAAAAAGGAAAAAACCTCTAGCGAGGACTTGTCAACAAATTAATTCATTTTTAACACTAGATTTTGACATATCTCTCAGACTATATCATTCGACGGGATCGCATCCACATCTTGCAGAACAATGCCCATATAAATTATTTCAACATTGGACGGATGGTAGGTAGTGGATGGATGATGTTTCGTTGGTTTCTTTTGGCGGACAGAATGCTGAGGGAGAAGTCGAGAGAATTTTTATCCACTCCAGTTGAACAGATACAAAAGGATGAATTGGAAATGCACAGTAGCCGATCAGGGACCGATTTAATTTGTCGTTTTTACCTTTATCTCTGACGACTGATCTTGATGTTTTATTTTTGCCATTCGTTTGAATGGCATGTAATCGAATTTGGTGAAGTAGATTTCGTGGGCCAAGCGGGATCATCTTTACACAACATGTCTCAACTTCATATGTGTAATTTGGACATAAACTATTTATTTTGGTTCAAATATCTGAGATTGAAATACCGGGAATTCACTTTTATGATTTGGAGCGTAACTTCATTTACTACTAATTGATAGGAGAGCTAATCAGCTGACAGCTGGATTCAAGAACGGAACGCAGGCTCTCTGGCTCTAATGAAACTATTCAAACTTCAAAATAATGTTTTGGTGGAGTGCACCAGACCAATGATCAACCAGCTATAGGTGGATGAAAGCATGTCCAATGACTGGACTACCAACTCGAAATGTCACATTTTCAATAAATGCGATTCTACGAGCATACTCGTAAATACTCTGTCAGAACTAATGAGACAGATACCTACTTACTATCGGATGTAATATCCTATCCAACGTATTGTGTTTCGGCACGTACCAGCATGTGTTTCAACCCAGTATATTGACGATCGACCAAATTTTTACACTAAGACCAACGAGTTGTAATTCGAGAGATTGCATTCATCAGCATTCGTCATCGTAAGCTCTACAAGGTGATGATTGGAATCCGAATCCCGACAAAACTGATCCAGTTGTGACACATGACTCTAAAAGCACACAATGTGCAAGTAATTTCTTCAATTTGTACTCTAACAGATAGTCAATAAGGCAGGTGTTCACATAGAAGGCACGGTTTTCAACAAATCTGTCCAGCAGCTGTGATTCCCAGACGATACCGACATCATCGGTCTCTTCAAGTGCGCCATCATAGAGGCTCTTGTGGCAATTTAAGAACAAGAAGAATGAGTTTCCCTGGAAGTAAATGAGGACAAAAGCACGTACATCTGTCAACCACCAATGACGAAACGTCACTGTTGACATATGTAAGTGGTTAAGGAGTTTATGTAACTCGGAGTAAAAATTAACTCCACAAATCAAAAGTCCAGAAAGCCGGAATACGTCGAACACACTGCCGCTGCCAGATCAATTAAATGGGTAATAATCTTAGACATATGGTTTGAAATGATAAAGTAGACCGAACGGCGTATGCCAGAGCGATTGGTTTAGGCAAGAACATAGAAACAGCGCAGTCCGGATCGAAGACAATGTAAGACTGCTGTGTCTCAGGAAAAGGCATTTCATCGGTCGGGAGAACGCTAACCAAGCAACTATTGTAATTGATAGGAGTGAGTTCAATTCCTATCTCAGTTTCAAATATTTAAAATCCTACAGGGCGCATCAAATGTCTCCAGTTAATTTCGAAGCTCCTATTCGACTTACAGAAAATTGTTAACAATGTGCGTAAATATCTATTTTAGAGCTTTTAGAGTGGAGAAGCGGATACTTATCGCTTTCTTATCGTTGAGGGCCTGATAGCATACTTTGGAATACTTTTGGTTGAGACTCAGAAAGAATGCCTGGTATTATGATACTTTTGGTGAGTTGCATCAAATAGCTCGGTACCGGGTATATGGTTTGTCCACTTTTTCAGGGACAGGCGATTAACTACCCTTGACGTTGTCAGAACTGAGTTTAAAGCTCCTTTAACTGGCTTGCTATGAGTGGAGGTGCAGGCATCACTAGTAAATATCCCATTTGACTTTAATAAGGAGAGAACTTCCTTATTTGCTAAAAGTTCCACCTAAAATACGCTTCAATAGATAGTCTAGCCATCAGGATATGACTGGGTGGATTCTGTCCTCGGTACAATATTACCCCATCCAGTCCAAGTTAAACAATTTGTATCTGGGTATATGCATACTGTTAAATGAATAAACTGATAGTGCAACAGTTCGGAGTTGACATATGTAGGTCGTCAAGTCCACTGGGCTTGTTACTATAATAGTGCTCATAACTCAATGCGGAAGAGATAAAAAGATGTGAGGAACCAACTAATGGTGTTGGATAAAAATTTACTCACTGTTGACGAACCTAGCATAGGACAATGACATTCGACTCAGCACATGGAGTGCTCAGACCTTTAACAGGCAACGTGCAGCCGAAAATTCAGAAGAGGCCCCTGACTGCTATCACGCAGACATCACCACAGACATCAAGTGCGATGAAATGAACCGGAAATAAGGAGGATGCAAAACTGTGATATATACTATAGTGCTTGATATAAGAAAAAGAAACAGCGATTATTCGGGTGCGAATTTGCCATATGCGGCAGACTTAGGCAAGAACTCGTGAGCGAACATCTTATGAAAATCCGCTCCAAGGTTAAATTCGCTAACATAAGCCTAATATGCGCCCATGCTTCATCGAAAAACAAGATGACCAAATAATGTTTCTACGAGCTCCTCCATAAGACATATGACCAATGTCCGAAGTATGACGTTAAAATGGTACTAGGCCATTTCAACGCCAGGTTACGAAAGCAGGACAACTTTGGTAGGACTGTTGGTAAGCATGGCCTACACACCACCACGTCTGTCAACGGACTTGGGTTCATTGACTTTGCGGCGGGACAAAATATCGCTATAGCAAGCACACGGCTTCCTCATTTCAATATACACAAGGAGATATGGCGGTCTCCGCTGCCAACATTGAATCGGATCAACACCTTGTTGTAGCCAAGCTGCACATGCAGATTTCCCAAGCACAACAAACAAGAAGAACTATTGTGAGAAAATATAACGTAGGAAAGCTGCAATCGCAAGAGACCCCAGAATCGTGGCAAAAAAAATATCCCGAAATCTCTCACCAACTCCTATGCCGCCAGCTTTACGTACCGAAACCAGTGGCAATGCTGCCGAAACTGATGTGTTGGGTTCCACCCAACCCCCACCTAGAAATCCCTTGTTTGCTGAAAAATATTATCAAGCACCACCAAGGGTAGCCGTGGCTCAAGTGTTAGTGTATCGACTTCCCATTCGGACGGTTCGGCGTTCAATACCAGCCTTGACCGAAAGACATTTTTTCAGGCAACTGAAATCTCGTTAGGTGAATGGTTGTCTAAATACAACAGCAAGTCAATTTACACTAATAATTTAGTATCCCCATTAAATGTTGGATGCTACCCATGGAGCGAAATAACCACTGAGCACAAATATTTTTCTCTCTCTCTCTCTCGGCATTTTAAGAGTAGTTATACCCTCTTGAGTGTTAAGTTCTTTTAAAAAAAAAAAGCACATTCAGCTACTCGTAAATAAGAAGCCTACAATGCGGCGCTGCAATGAAGGACGAAGGCTGTTAATGAGCTATTCTAGTAAAATTCACGAGATGCGTGCTATCGAAGATATTTATAGGCTAAACTCCAGGAATAACGTACGGAAATTTTACCAACAGGTAAAAATAACTTGTCAAAGCAAGGAAAACCCAGTACAAAAGATTGCAGAGATGAAGATGGAAGCCTTGTAGTAGAATCACAGTCGGAACTGAGAATATGGAAAAACTTTTCTGCAGATTGTACATATAACAGCGAAGAAGCCCAATGTGCCGCCGTAAGGCAGAAGGATCATACAACTTAGACGATGACAGCCAAGACTTCAGTTCACCTGACCAAGGATTGCAATATGTAAGCTAAAATTGTACAAATCAGTAAGATCTGACGGCTTTCCGGCCGAGGTATTCAAAGGCGCTAGAAATGACTTTGTAGAGAGCCCGCACCAACTCATTTGTCAGATCTGGTCAGAGGAGTGTATACCTGATGAATGGAATCGCAGTGTCGTTTGCTAGATCCACAAAAAAGGAAACACCTCAACTGCACCAACGGTAGTAGTCACCTGCAAGATCCTATCTGCCGTATTGTGTGATCGTCTGAAAACCTTCGGCAACAACCTTCAGGCCAGGAAAGTCCGCAATCGACAAAATCTTCACATTCCGGCAATTCCTGGAAAAAACCTTCAGAAGTCCAAATCAATACCCACCATCTTTTCGTTGATTGTAAGGCTGTATTTATAGAAGCGAACCCGTGCCTCTGTGCGAAATGATGATGGATATCGCTCGCTACTTTGTCAAGGTAACGATTTAGCCAAGACCTTTGACGTCAAAATAATTTTTGGACGTGGTAACGCGTGACTTCTTTAATATCATCTTTGAAAGAATTGTGCGCAACTCATAAGGGGAATAACGTAGGTACAAAGTCGGTCCAACTACTAGCAAAAAAGATTTTGGATCGGATGCGGAATACCCAACAACTGATCACATAGATATTTATCTTAAGGGATACCGTGGAAACCTCTTTAATTCGTAATATTTGTACGAGTACATCTAATTCTTAGTTTTTAAGGCAGCCTCCGGCACGATTTACAGTGGGGCATCTATAAGTTGTATGCATTGACCAACAAAGCTGCTTGAGCAGATGGATAGCCTGCCGAATAATTCAAGGCAGTGGGGATTGAGTTGATAGAAAGCATACACCAACCGATATAAGGTATCGGCGGAGGAGAGTATGACCCGTGAATGAAATCCCAACGTCGTTTGTTTGATCCTCAAGAAGAATTCACTTTGTTTTTGATGCAAATGGGATCAAAAATTCCAGAGGAACTTTTTTTTCGAAGCATCCGAGAGCATTTTACTCCAATTTCTTCAATGTCCAAGTTTCTGCACCGCAAAACGCGATGAAGCAGCGAATTTTGATAATTGTTGAATTTTGATAACCCTTACTACATAAAAGTAGTATTTGCTATTATTTCCATTCTGTTTGTCAATTACGCTTACGAAGGCTCGTAGGCGTTCGCATAATACGCTAGACAGGGTTTTATGGGCGATGTTGAGGAGACTTATTCCCTTGTAGTATAGTTGGCGCAATTCAGGGGATTTGACTTTTTTGGGATCAGACAAAGAAAGCTGAGGTTCAATTCACCAGTCACTGCGTACTGTTTTTTTAGTTTAGTTTGAGTGGTTCATTCTTGCTGTCGTTGGGATGTTTTTCATCCTCACCAGGTTGTAGAAATAACCTTTCCAGATTCTCAGTATCATCTGTGATTCTACTATAAGATTGCCTTCTCTATCCTTGCAGATGTCTGTTCGGGCCTTACAATTTTAGCATGTTTGTTTTAATTTTTGGTAAAACACCCGAAGTTCATTCTTGCGGTACCACATTTCTAAAGCCTTGATCGAGAATTTCAAGTGCTCTCACCTGACGAGCCTGTGTTATTCCCTTCTTTCTGCTCGTACAGCTCACGAGCTTCATTCGCTATTTTCTGTAGGATTGCTCTATACGTCCGCTGTTTTTCTATATTTGACTGTCTACATGTCAACTGCTTCGCTACGCTAAAAGGATCGATTGTCACTAGATCACTAAAATGAAGCAGCCTTGAGCGCGAGGTAAGTACTTAGATGGGGAACTGCATGGGAACTAGGTACCAATCCCACTTGCTGTTGCCGTTTGGAACACATGGAGTACAATGTACCAGTTCCGAGTTTCTGTTCTACCGTTCCGAAAAAGAGACTTCCCGAGAGTTAAAGGTACAATCGACCGGAAAAGGGCCTGACAGTCTGTTGTGTTAGTAGTCACTCGTTGAATTTTCTCACAATGATTCACTGGCTTTGGGTTATTAGGGACAACCGTATCCGTCTCTGGGTCATACTAAAAAAATGTTACGAGTCGATGTTAGCTGCTCGGAATTCCATGTGCATATGATCAATTTGGTTGACGGTTTATTTATCAGGAGTCAGCCAGATCCCTGTATGGATATTAAGATGTGGAAATGGTATCCTGGTTACAGTTACATTACACCCTGCCGCAAGATCTGTTGCTTTAGATGAGGGTTTGAAAGCTTTACTTATCCCTTGTATAACCACAGAAGCCCTCCTTGCTTAGCTTGGCATTAAAATCGCCAAGGACGATTTTCTCGTTATACTTAGAGCATTATTCGTACTGTCGAGGAGTTCGTAGAATCAATATTTGGTAAGGGCGTCCTTCTCCTCTGTCGTGACGTAGACATTTATGAGGCTTACATTGGCAAATTAAGCTTTTGTGAAAACGTCGTTAGGCGTTTTCTGACATGCTTGAAGCTCAAGAATTTTTCCCTAAGTCTTTTTCTGACAAAAGATCTGTATCTGAATAAACATTATAAATGCTGTTCTTGTCGCACCGGTTGTCTGTAACATCCTCCTTAATATATATCACAGTTTTTCATCCATTTTTGTCCGATTCATCCTCTGGTTATGTGTGTTGTGGAGCAGTCGAGAATCTCTGCTAATGGTTCGGCTGCACGGGTCGTGTTAAGGGTCCGAAAATCCCGAGTACAAATCCGAAGATCGTTGTCCTTTAATCATTTGCCAGAGTCGTCAGTAAGTTACATGCTGGTTCGCCATAGTTTTCATATCTACCGTATAGTGTTGCGAGCCTGGTGTAGGCTAATATTTTGCTCTTAGTCGAGCACGCAATTGAAACCCGTCTAAGTATAGATCTACTCATGCTGTTACCGGGCACTACCAATGGAAGTAGAAGTACTACGCTATGAACTTGATTGTTGAGCTGCAGGTTACTGGACACTCAACAGTTTCCCGATCAATCGCCATATGTTTTAGAAGATTACGAATAACATCCCCAAATCATCACTGGAACGGTATACCTACAGTTTAGGATAAACGCAGAATATTTTACCGGCAAGCAGTACCCCGCATGGTCGACGTTGAAGATTTTTCGAAAAATTTCCTTTCCGTATATTTGACGACGCCTGATTTCTTTTGAAAGGCTACTTAAATGGACGGACTTACATGAACAAACTTAAAGAATTCCAAAAGCTAAGAAGGTAAACCCGAGAAGTGAATTCCTTTATTGTTAGTGAATCTTTAGAAGAAAAACAAAAATCCTCTCGAATACAGCAACGCACCTGAAAACGCAGATGCTCCATTTTGATCAGGTCGTCAACGACACGTCGTCCATCATTCCTGATGTGTACTGGTGGTGTGGATCGCTGTTTCTCTGTCGTTTTTGTCCTCGTCTGGTTTTGTCATCTCGTGCTTTGCTTTTGAGGCTTTTTTTGTCCGCTTGCTGATCGTTCCTTCACTCGGGGTTAACCAATTTCGTACTCCTATGTGACGACGACGATATTGGAAAGTAAAGTCACATATGGAATTTGGCCTTTTTACGAGAACGAATTCCTCTCCTTGCGGGAATCCTTTTGGCATCACTAGCGAATTGAAATCACCGCCAGCAAAATATGTATGTACATACTCGTACGTACGTAGGTATGCGGCTAGTATGCATACACTTTATGGAGATGGGCTTTTTGGATCTCACGTTGCTGGACATTGAGGTAGAAGAGATATTTTTCTTCGAAAATATTTTGCGAATTTGTCCAGTACCAGTTCGGATTGGAATACACTTGAATTGCGCACGGATCTGTCATGCAACTTAGATTGTGTTCTCAGAGCAATAGCATTACGAAGAACATAGTCGAAAGCATTTAAAATTAAGTTACGCGTATACATTAGGGTGCCGTAGTGAGCTTTCGTGAATTGAATTTATCTGATCGTAATGTCAAGTATTTGCAAGAAGAAGCATCTATTGGTTATGGCATGAGAACAACTCAGTGATGTTTGAACGTGTGATTGTTTTGAATGAAGATTGAAGGCTGGCTCCATAACATGGACTGTTTGGCACACAATTGCATTAAAAGGTTCTAATGTGTGGAGAATAACTTTGTGACGTTAAGTATGGGTCCCAAATAAAATTTCATTAAAGTTGTAAAAAGTAAAACTAGGTCCCTTGTCAGGGATACGCAAGCGACAGTCTAACTGAATACTTTCATTCCGGAAAGCGGCTATAAAGAATCGGGTAAAACGTTTCCCTTCCATGGCGATTCCAAAAAGCAAATCCACTGCAGCTGAAGCATCAAAAAGCGCATCAGCATCTCTTTGGATATCCATTCTCATCTCGGATGGGATTATTCCACATTTTTAAGAAGCACTTCCAGCTTGACGGTGATGCTTGATGGCCACTCAATGCCAACTCCATTAAAGGACTTCCCAGTGAGAAATATGCACTCACTTTCGCAGCAGGAGACATCTATAGTACGTAACGTAACACATCATTCAGCAACGATTAGTGCTTTACACGATGGGCCTCGCTAAGAGTAATGAGTACGTGGTAGAGCGCGCATCCAGAACATCCCTACTTCACACATCAGTGGCTTTTCAAAGTGAAAATTAAAATTCACACAAAGTGCGCATTACGTAATGGAACTGTGGATTTCTTCCGCCTGAAGGGAGTCGCAGAATGGTAGAGGTGCTACTCGTAGAACACAATTTTCAAATGCTATTGCGACTAATGGAACCGAGAGTACGAGGGGAGAGAGTAATTATCCCATATGAGCAGACAATAGAAGCAAAAGGATGTATCTAAATGAAAATCTTTAATGGCTTATGTGCTACGACGGGAGATGAAAAAAACACTACTGGTAAGGGAACTCAGTGAAAGTATTTAGATACAATTAATTTATCTGGAAGTATTTTCAACTAGTGATCGTGGCGCTTGATAGCAAAACCACTGAATTTGGGTTTAAATTTTAATTTAGAATTTACAAAACAATATGTGAGATACGTTATTAAGTCAGTATGTCTTGAAAACTCTTTGAAATTTTGTGTTTTTTATGACCTATCTTGGGCCGAAGCAAGGAGACTCAAGGTGGTTCTCATATCATATCCGAGTTTCACTGTATACAGCTTTACTCTTAATATTTACAATCTCTCTGTCGCTGCAGACCTTGATATTTATTCTTTTTTTTTTTGCACTAAGTTCGCATGGTACTCGTACAGCCAATAGAGTTCACATTTGGACCTTTGCTCCATTCATAGAAGGTATTCAACGAAGTATTGTATATGTCTTTGCAAGGTCAACAATATCAGCCCTTCTTGTAATCATTTCAGTCACACTCTGTGTTACTTAGCTTCAATTAAAATAAGTGAATACAAATTTTGTAATTAGTTAACACTTATCAAAGACTTACATAAATTGTTCTTATAGGCTTATACTAAGGTTATTTAACCAGAGAAGAGCATCAGGTGCATTATTGTGAATATCGTCTATGTTGCTGTTGAACATATGTTGAGGACAGTTGGATACGATGTGGTTAATTGTTTGGCGGAGGTGAACGCAGCGGCCGTGTTGAGTCCTGATCCTCTTGAGTTGAGTCCATAGATGCCTTGGTAGATTGAGGCCAGGTACGCGAACAATTGGATTGGCGATAAAGTTTTTAGCTGCTGGGAAGTCCCTCCAGGCTTTTTCCACCCCTCACTGCTGTCGAAATTTGTGTCGTACAGCCTCATGGCTAGTATCATGAGTGGATCACATGACTTTAAACGGTACCGATGATTTAGATTTATATCATATTAAATTGAATTCCCTAAAGAGCATATTTTGTCTTCTTAATGTAGGTAGGTGGATGTTGCTCAACACTGGGAGCTATTTGGCTGGCGTGCTCCTGATTATCCCGGTAAAAAGGCGCGTTGTAATATTCACCTGGCTATAAGTTAGCTATGTGCATTGTTTAACTAAATGGGGTCACCGAATTTACCTGCTGGTTACACCAGACCGAGGGCAGCATTGCACATAGAGTTAAGAGAGGCACCAAAGGAGCTTGATTGTTACTTGCAGAATTCATAATCAAACAGCCGTCAACAAAATTGACCACACCACAGTATTATGTGTGTACGAACGTTAAGAGGGGCTTACATCGACTCTGACCTTTACCTTGTTGTAGCTAGGATACGGTTGCGGATATCCCGAACATCGCAAAGGCAAACTAATACTGTGAAGTTTGGAGTTGGACGTCTACAATCGCAAGAGACCGCCAAATCCTTTTCCGATAGAGTCTTCCTTAATCCTTTTAGAGGTAATATGTCGCCAGCATGAAGTATCGAATACCAGTGGCAATATCGCCAAGAAGCCATCAGAGATTGCGCCTCTGATATGGTGGGTTTCACTTGGCCACCAAAATGAAACCTCTGGTTTGATGACGAATACCGACAAGCACATGCAGCTAAGCAAAGTGCATACAAAGCGGCGCTGCATGGAAAGACTAGTGCTGGGCACGAGCTTTACGAGCTGAAGACGAGATACGAACTCCGAAGGAAAAAGAAGGAGCATGGGAAGCTCGCGGTCCAGTAACAAAAACATACCACGTACATCTCGAACCGAAGCCTGTAGCTACGAACAAGTTAACATAGTAGTAGAGTCGTAGTCGATGCTGAGGGTTTGGAAAGAGTATTTATGTAGACCGTATAGCAGCGATGATAGACTAAATACCCCTGTTAGGCAGAATGAACTTTTCAACCTGGACGGTGTGGACAAACAATTCCGTCTTTTCGATCTGGGTGGAGTGACGATAGCCATATCAAAGCTTGAGACCAACAAAGCTGCTGGAGTGGACGATCTGATTGCCAAGCCTTCAAAGCGGCAGGCGGTGGCTTGGTGAGGGACATAAACGAACTCAACTGTAAAATATGGTCGAACAAATGTATGAACCTCAGCATTGTTTTTCCGACCCTCATGAAAAGAGATCCTCTCGGCTACGACAACTACAGAGGCATCAGTCTTCTTAATATCGCCTTCAAGATCCTATCTGCCGTATTGTGTGAACGATGGAAGCCGTTCAACAACAACCTGATTGACTCATATCATTGTGATCTTGGGCTAGGAAAGTCCACCATCTACCAAATTCACACTACGGCAGAACTTGGAAAAAATCCATGAGCTTCGTGTCTATACACACCATCTATCCATCGATTTTAAGGCCGCGTATGACAGCATCTACAGAGACGAGCTGTACAGAGCCAAATATAGTTTTGGCACACATGTCAAACTAGTCCTCTTGTGCAGCATGACACTGCTCTATCAAGGTCGGTAAAGAATTCACCCTAACCTTTGGATTTAGACAAGGCGATGCCCTGTCATGCGATTTCTTTCGTATTATGCTTGAAAGAATAGTGCAAAACTCACGCTCCAACACAAGAGGCACAATCTTTAAAAAGTCCGTCAAATTATTCGCATACGTCGATGATAATGACATAATTAGAAGTGAGCAGCGTGATGCCAGTGGTGTTTTCGCAAGTATTAAGGCGGAAGCGGCAAAGATGGGTTTAATGGTCAATGACGGCAAGACCAATTATATACTGTCAAAAAAAAGGACGCCCAACACCACCTTCTTGGACAAAAGTGTCTGATTTTTAACGTAAGCCACCTGTCATGGAGGCTTATGTTTGCGGGATGCCCATACATCCATGGGGGCAAAGTTACGCTTTGCCATCGATCTGCCGCCTTCCTGAGATACCAACTCGGAACTGAATTGCCGGCACAAGTTCCACCTTTGGTATGTGTCAAGGCCGACACCCAGTACTTATTGTAACTCTACATTGAGTCAACCAAAGGAAGACCCTTCCCGCGGCTTTGGGTTTAAACCACAGCCGCCATGACGCTCCCACAAGGGGGACTACCTCTTAAAGTCAATCCCGGACCGAGATCCGGGTAGCTCCTGACCGTGATTTAAGTCCTGGTTGGGACTACCGGTCCAGCCGCCAACAAGACCTATGACCGGCAACTTTTGACTGATCAAATCGTAGTAAACCTTCGGTAGCGTCATCTGAAGATGTTTACGATAAGACCACTACTTTGCTCTGCCCCCGCTTATATTAGACAATGTCATTGATGGGGGGAAGCCTTGATAATTGGGCAGGGGCCCCATCTTCTCGGACAGAAAGTTACCCTCGACAAATACCTAGGCTCCGCTATCAATTCGGACAACGACATCAGATCTGAGATCAAATGAAGAATAACTCTTGCCAATCGCTGCTTCTTTGAGCTAAGAACGCAATTGACTAGCGAAGCCCTATCTGGAACAACAAAAGTAACCCTCTATAAGACCATAGTAATCGCAATCCTGTTTTATGGTACAGAGGTATGGGCTTTATCAAAAATGTATGTGGGTGGCTGCTTTGAGAGAAAAATTCTTCGGGTGATTTTCGGTCCCGTCTACATAGGCGGTGAGTGGAGGAGGAGATACAGCGACGAACGATATTGACTTGACTAATAGAGTGTGGGTTCAATGACTGAGGTACCTAGGTCATGTAGAGCCGATTGATACAAATGCTTAGGTCTGAAAAATCTTCGAATCCATCCTTGAGGGACTGAGGAAGGTAGAGGAAGGCCAAGACATTGGTGGCGCGCGCAAGTGAAACTGGAGGCATCTTGCTAAAGATCGAGCTGGCTGGAGGCGCTTGTTGGTTGAGGTCCAGGTCCAGCCCGTACTGCAGCGCCACCTTAAGTAAGTAAGTAAAGAGATCGTGCACTGTATTTTGGCTCTAGTTTTGGAGAGGTCCAGTTTTATTTTGGCAGCATTGACCCATTATGTCCAAGAGGAAAGTATATACAAGGCAAATTGGAAAATGTTATATAGTGTTCTTTCTGACTCATAGAGAGTGACGTCGTCTAAGCTATCAAACCAATTCGTGGTCGGCCAAGAATAGACCTGGAAATGACTTAAGTATAGTTTTAGCCACTTTAATAAGCTTATAAAAAGTAGACGCATAATCTATCCAACAATTTTGTTTTTCATTTTCTATCATCAATAGGCAAACCAGAAAAAAATGTCCCAGAAAAAAAAACTAGTTGAGTATCATCAGATAATCCCATTTCAATGGGAAACCTTGCCCTATTTTAAGATATGCGCATCTAGATTTCCCCTTAGCAACAACTCGATTTGTTTCCATTCTTCGAAAGTAACATTCCCCACTTGATGACATCTACTTCTTTGCGCACTTCTTCAACAACAAATGACTACATCATCAACGTCCGAGACCAAACCCAATAGAACCAACTAATAAATCTAATTGAATTGTCTTCGTTGATTCCGTTCCAGATCCATTAAATGTGATCTGAGGTCGAACTCCAGTACAAAGCGCGACAGTCGCGCCCCTATAAACGACAAGACCGAGTATATTTGTCGGGGTCAAGTAAATTGTTTCAACAACACGCCGCCAAAAAATTAATTCAAGTCTTTCCCCAGATGGAATTGACCCCCTTGGGGGTCAAAACAACGTCCTCCTTACCCTCGCTTAAACCACATCCAGCGACTGCTTATATAATTCTAATCCAATTGAAGTCACCAATCCGTCATGTGAGGCTAAGAGGGAATTGAAGAACTGTAGGTTTGTTTAATGTTTCATTCCATGTCATGAGCATCATTGCGTCGATAGGTTAAGTACCGGCTTTGGATCTCCGTCATAAATCAGACCTTATAGCCAATTTATGATCAGCGAAGCACTTATGCGCTGCTTCCATATTCATTGGAAGGGGGATACATACGATGGACGCGTTTCATGGAGCAAGAAAAATATAACGTCACGGGTTTGCTGCTACTGTTTTATTAGTCTTACAAGTCTGTAGTGGGTTCTGTTGCTTCGATTAAATTGGCGACGAATTTTTGTACGTTTTTGTTGTTGCCCCATGGATGCCGACTTATTTTACTTTATTTCGGACCGGCGTTTATAATCCGTTCTTGACGTGCGAAATATGAAGAATCAGATGAAGAAGTTAAGATAGAAGGGCTTTGCTAAATGACAGTAAAATTGATGCAATATATTTAGCTTAACTCGGTTAGTTTGCGATCTTTTGTTCTCCTAGGCTGCAAGCACTGACGTGTATTATTTGTGAAGTCTTTTCAGACGACCGCAAAATTTACTTGGCAATTTAAAATGAAATATAAAAATGAAAGTCGTTTCTTAATCTTGTTCAGCGGCGAAACTACGCACTGTTGCTCCTCTCTAGGGTGATTTATGTTAGGCATTGTACTTTTGACATAGCTATTATGAATGTCATGGAATGGATTCGTTGTGATACATAGAAGAATTAGGCCACTAAAGGATTCTCCTAACAAAGCTTAGCACTACTATCTCAGAGTGAGCGCTATGGAAGTCATAAAATCCTCGATCCATTCTGCTGGCGTGCCCTTTCGTGTGGTCCTTGGGAGTGTGATCCACCAATCCTTTTTCTTGACTATTTCTCC
This sequence comes from Volucella bombylans, assembly GCA_949129095.1. NCBI lineage: Eukaryota > Metazoa > Arthropoda > Insecta > Diptera > Syrphidae > Volucella > Volucella bombylans. The sequence continues at coordinate 83,698,283 of OX422141.1, read as the reverse complement.
TCGCTTTTACTTTATTACTTAATAATCAGACTATTTTAGAGCATTGCTTGTGTTCGATTATGGCACGCTGTTGTCGTTCATAATTGACCTTGGTTGGCAATGACTGTTTGGACTTGCAGGCCTCCCATCACAATAACGATTGGTGTAGCATTTCGTTCACATAAAAGCATTGCAATCATAAGACTTTGTAACCTGCACCTTTATCACTAGCTTTTATTTAGCCACTGAACATGAACTACGCATGACCGGATTCTATTAAAAATCAAGGATATTTAGGACGGTGCGTCGCTTTTCCAGCTTGTTTTGTAAGACAAAAGCCTTCGCTTCACCGAGTGTATCTACAGGTTCTCTGTTGGATGCCTCAATTATGTCGGTTTATTTAGGCTTATGATGTCAATTAGAGGTATCTTGTCCTTTCGAGAATTTAGTTCCTTGAACACAAAATACCAGCAGCTCAGCGTATCTTTTGTTATCAACACTTTCTTTGACAGACATCGCATGTGCTGTGGCTAAGTGACATACGTACCAACGATGACAGGCTTAAGGAAAAGCACAGCACCAGCATCACATATTTACATTTGATGTCGTTGCAGCTAGCTAGGGAGCTATCATATAACATGGTTCTAAGGGTGAAGAGACGACGACCTCTTTCATAGTAACGCCCCAACGAGGGTGCAACAAAGGAGCAACAGTGGTGAGTAAGCGGACGGCCAGCATAATCAAGCACACTCCAATGTAACATTTAGGTTCGATGGGTGTAGGGACGACGATCCCTTTATTAGCTAGCACCCCACCGATGGAGCATTGAAGGAGCAGCAGAGGTATGTAGTCGGACCGACGAAAGGTCCACAACCAAAAGAACAAACATTCAAAACAAATCTGAACGCCGATCCACTAGAGTAGTCAGAGACCCGCGATAAAAATTTGCACATGCACTGTACTTTTTTTTTGTTAGATTCGGCGATCCAGAGAATGGCTGAATCCCTATTGGATTGTATCTACACAGTTTCTTTTCTCCTTCGCGTTTGTTTTTATTTCGCAAAAATTTTGTTAACATAATCCGAAAGGAGAAACTTTCCCGGGCAACAGAAAGACAAGAAACACTGCTTTCACAACTTCGCTCTATTGTATTGTAGCTAATAACCCCATAGTTGGGTCCGCTATAGCCAAACAAACGTGTGATTGAACGTGTGTGTGAATATGTGTGTGAGGCGGGAGTCGTGGAAATGAAAAAGATTTGGAAGTCACTTTTGTGATGACCAGCATTTCTATAATGGGTCTTTGAAGTAAAAGTAAAACAGAGTAGTTTGAAAGTAGAGTCGCGAGTTTGGTTTTATTGAAGATAGAAAAAAGCGGAGGAGGAAAAGGAGGAAGGAAAGTACGAAGAACTAGGGCAGAAGCAATAGGACGAAAGACTGTGCCAGAAAATGGAACAGCACCGGTAGGAACAAAAAATAAGTATAGTTGTCAAAAGTGTAGTGCAGTGCAGTCAGAATTGTACTATTAAGACTCCATTACACACGCGCGTAAAATTCTCGAGAATAGACAAGGCCCGTGAGCCGTTTCAAATACTGTTGGTGTTCGGGACTTTATAAAATAGCGGATCACTCTATCTCCGAGATAAAAAAAAGAATGAATCGGCTAGCTCCAACAGAGCCGTTATACCGTTGGTGCTCGGTATTTTAAAATAACATATCACGCTACCGCCGAGTGAAAAAAAAGAATAAATTGGCTGGCTCCAACGGAGCCGTTATAACGTGGTGGAAAATCTGGCTTTTTATCTTTTTATTTTTTTCGTTCGTGGATTTTTGTGTACGGGACTATTTCCCTTTCATTAGTTTCGTGATCCCTAATAAGAAAAAAATCACGTGACTATTTTTGTTGTTTTCGCTGAATAGGATAAACGGAATAAACGTTGAGCCTGGAATCGGTTTTCTTTAGCTGCGTGAGGCACTCTTCATTTACTGACAACAGAAGAGTTTGGTCGCTGTTTTTGGAGTCTCCTCAACCTTGATGACCGAGAGTCTTTCCGTTGTCTGTCTTTGTTCTAGGCAACCAGATGTGCGATCTAGGTTTCCTAGGGATTTCATTAGTAGGGATGAATTTAAGTATAAGGCCATGCGCCACTAATCTTTGCGATGAACGAGATAAAAAAAAATCGACCACCATCCACATGTTGATCGCCTTCGCCGGTTAACACTCTACAGAAATAATCCTTCCAAATTTCCAGCACTAACTATCTACTGTTCTCATCTTTATCTCTACACCCAGCCATATTTTTGTATCCTTGATAAGTTCTTTTCACTTATATTTTCAGAACATCCATGTCCAGATAGAGCTCTTCTCTGCTTTCTTCTACTTACTCCACGTCTCTCTATACCATATTCTATCATACAATTGAAAACCAACATCAAGAAGATCAGCGTGTGAAAATATTTTTTGAAGTGCAATTTGTTATGGCTCGATAGGCAGTAATTCCGAACTCCGATGAAACGAAAAAGCGACATGAAGTGATTCCGCACTATGATGAAACGAGTCCTTAGACCCTTTTGCAACCACTAGATGCCACTCAAAACCGTGCGATAATACTTGTAAATAACACCAATATTATCCAACAAAGTTGGAGAGTTCCTTGCTTCACAATATTGTATCCACGTACCCAATAAAATTATTTCACTTCAAACTCTCCTTAACATCCATCTCGCTGTGAATGCTAAAACTCCGATGAAACGAAAAGCCTACTGGAAACGAGAGGGGGTAGCGCGCGTGTTGAACCAGCTCGGTAGTGTGAGACATGAGAGAGGAACGAAAACCGACAGACTCAGAGTAGGATGACGCACGTAGTGGGGCACTAACCCGGACGGAATGAGCCGTGTGCGATAAATGAGTTACGTGGATAGCAACACCATCATCATTGTTACCATCGTCAAAGTACATACCCAGGCATTACTTGGTAACAACACCAAAACATCATCAACACCTAACGGAAAACTTCAGCTTAACAACAAAATTTGGTTTGGTTTGCCTTGGGTTTTGTTTGTCATCGCCAAGAAGATAAGTAGCATGGAACAGCCCAGCAACGGAATTGCTCAAGGGACATCAGTTGACCTAGTTTGAGAAAAGCGGCATTATCAATGCAAACAAATTAAAGTCATTCTTAACTGTTAACTGTAAATTTCTTCATTGCATAATGTTTTTTATTGCTGCAGGTATGATGCTAAGATAGTTTAAGATAACAAGTCAGTTGTGTGAAAGACGATATATCAAAGCAGCTGGTGTCTTTCTGGAGGACGACGACGTTAGATTTCACTCCTCGTTGTCTTCCAAGTGATGATGAGGGGAAAAGTATTTGCATCTAAAGTTACAGCCAAACTTTGTCTAACTATTGTATCTTACGACAAGAGAGAATACAAGACAATACACATTGGAAGACTAAATTCACTGAGTCTTGTTTGGGTCCCAGGTCACAATGGACATGACTCTCGAGGTTGCACCACACGAATGCTTTCCGACAGCTCTAAGTCAGCGGCCTTCCTGCTGTCCCTCAGCAGGAAAGACTGAAGGCTGCTTACTGGCATCGTGACGGCACACTTTTGCTAAGCACTTAAATGTGCTGGTCATAAGTGATACAACATCCTGCGGTGCTTGCTGTGAGGCTGATGACGACACCGCAGATACTGCAGCTATAATACCTTATCATTGAACCGCTTAATCATCTTTCTTCGTAAGACTGAAATTAAAAGGAACTTTTAAGCGAGTGCTCTGTTCCCACAGGAAAACAAAATTGACTAGCTTCGTATGAGTATGGGAGTTCTCATGAGAATTTACATTGGAATTACAATAGCTATGTTGTAGAGAATCCCTAGCACGTGTCATTAGTCGTGCAGTTATTTATCGAGTTTGTACATATGTATACATATTGTGTCGAAGTCATTAAGCTTATAAAGAAGTTAGAAATACACATACTTCCCAAAAAAGAAACGGAAAGTCGTTTATAAATACTTGTGATCTAGGATGAGTATCCTAATTTAGACTATTTATCGACATTCATGAAGTATCACTTCTATCAGATAGCCTTCCAGGTTGACCATTTTGTCTTATTTACTTTGACACATAAATATTTAATACAATTTATGTGTAAGAGCATTCCTGGCATGAAAAATGTCACCATGTCATTTTGATTGCAATTCATCTCCGAAAGTGAAATGCAACCCTCAAATACAGCTTCTGAACTTGTGTTCAATCTGGACCTCTTAGTTTAGTCAGGTTGGGGATATGGTTAATTAGGAAAACAACATCTTTGTTCCGGTATCATTACGTAATGGAATTGCGAGAAAACTTTCCAATAGTTCTACAACTACAATACTTCAGTTAGCATTACTGTTGGTCTGTTGTCTTATTGCACCCAGCAATAAAATTACAAAACTTAGATGCGTGTCACAGCTACAATATTGGCGCTTACATCAGGCTAATACGAACTTCAAACACTAAACACCGATTTCTACCAATCGCACCTGAGTTGACAACTAAATAACAAGACGCTGTAGATAGATTGTGCAGTCGATTTTGGAGTCGATTGGTTCCTTCCCAGGGGAGAAGCAGGCACCACAAGACAGCTAAACACGTCGACAACAGCGGCCCGGACGCATTTACCCCAAAAGGATTCACCTAAGGTGTCAAATGCAACCGCTGTGCTAACAAATGTCCTTCGAATTATACATGAGAATTGGAAAATTTCCGCATTTCATCATGTGGTCTCGCTGAAACGATCGACGAGGCCAAGTTGGGGCCTGGAAAATTGTATAAAAAATTCCAATGACACTGGACATAAATAAAACATTAAACAAAGCAATTGCGCAAGTGGCAACAAAGCAATACGAGTACTCGTATCCATATGTGTTCTGGTCGGAAGCTGATTCAATAGATAGGTACAGTGGCAGCCTCTCTCTCCAGGTTTTTTTTTTTGTAGATCGGGAGAACGATCTAGAATCTCATGAATTTCTTTATCATTCGATGTTACGTTTCTGTGTTCAAATGTTAGCGGACCAGTTAGCTGGAGGCTACTGGGATTGTGTAGCTGAGATTAATGGTTTATCTTAACGCACAATGGAAATTTTTGCTTACCTGTAATTGATGAAAGTACAAGAGTTATCGGTATCTATGAAGATTCATTGCTCATTGGAATCGATAAACATACATATATCAGCCTTACAATCGAAATGCAGATACTTCAGTGTTATCTAATAGATGTATTTTGTTGTTCGAATCAAGTGATATTTCTTACTGGAGAAATGTGGTTCTACTTGTATGATGTCGTTTATACATATTAGGACCAGTAAACATCCGGTTGGAACGAAAGGTACTTATATCTATTCTTATGAATTTCCATCGACTTTGCGAATGGTCAACAGTTTCATGGCAGTAATAGCACTGGGAATTTGATTTAATATTCCACCAGTTTTAGCCTTGAACTATTGTATCATAGACAGTGTCGGTCTTGGCTTGGTTAAAAGTATTGTACTAGAATATCATATCACGATATCAATACCAAAAGCGAATTTCAAGCAATGACAAATCTTATTGACAAGTGAAGGAAGGTGACGCAAAGATGAAACGATCCAATGATGTTAATATGTAGCCAAAACTTAATCCACGATGGAGTACATTTTTTTTAAATGAGATATTCTTGCGCTACGATAGTAAGTGACGAAAATGATATCGCAATATTGCACCGATTTGCTAATGCAAATGAATACGGGAAAATGTGCGGTGTCCTCTTAGACTCGTATCGATGTTTCAATGTGGAAGACATTTGTCACTTAATCGATGAAATTTTCGCTGGAGCAAAACAAAAAAGGAATAAAAATCCGGAGCATACCATACACCGATTTACTTCAAATGCTTCAGGAAACCAGAAAATTTTAGTTTTCTGTAGGAGAAAAGCACTAAGACAAAGAACTAGTCCACTGCTAGTACTTGGCGCAGGCACTCACAGGATGCCATTATCACTCGATCTACTATAATACTTACAGTCAAATGAAGTTGTGCCACGTACAACCAGTAAACTTGCTTAGCAAAAGTGCAGGACCCCGTCATGATGCCAGTAAGCATATATAGTTTTTACTACTGAGAGACATCAGAAAAGTCGGTGTCATGAGTTCGATAAGCATTTTTTTAGTCAGCCGGCAACCTGGAGAGCCATGCCATCTGAAGTAATGCTCATATGGATCTCAACTGTCAATGGAAGCCCCAATGAAAAACTCTTCACTGAGCCATGACAATCCTGCTTACCAAAATTTCAAGCGCATTATCTCAATATCTTCCGCATTGGTAAGCATGTTATATCTTAGACAGAGCACGGACTCGCTTAACAGTTTTCCGCACATGGAGCTCGACTTATCCCCCATGTTGTTCAATATGAAGAAAGTCTGCTAATAGTTCTGAAACTCTTGACGAGCATGTAGTCCTCTTTTCCGATTTTCGGTATAAAAGTTAATCTCACTGTTTTCCGGGGTTTCTTATTGTCTTGTGCCTTATTGGATGTCTTTATGTCCAAAACCGTGATTTTTTCTCACTGAATTCGACGCCGAAATGTCTTACTTAATCTCGTCTTATCAAAATATTATACTATACGGCGATTTTAATAAAAACATATTAAATAATGACCCAAGAGCAATTTCCATCAAAGACGTCGCTGTCAACTGTGGCCTGAATATTATTCATAATTCTGAGACTGAACAGTTAGTTTTAAATGCATTTTATTTTCTTAATCTTGCATACTAACAAAAAATGCTTAGATGCTAGCTTACAAATACTTAACAATCTTATACTAACTTACTGGCCCCACACAGGCACTCTAAGCTACTCTAAATTTTTATATCTATGTCTTTCGAGTTTATTACATTTTATTTAGGAATACTTATTTTCTATACTTAAGGCTAAGAAAAAAAATTGTTAGCAAAAAACTTAGCATATGGACATAATTTTTTATTTTTATAAAAACTTAATATCTAACTTAAAATAAACCTTAGTCTACCTAACCTACATACACAATGCACACATACACACACGTAGACATTATACACAATAATATACATATATTAATATATATCTCTGTATATATCAATGTATGTACATATTTCTTAGATGCTAGCCTAAACCTATGTAAGCTGGCCATCGCTATTTACAGAGTAAATAGATTGGTCAGCTCTGCCTCATTAGTGAGTCTGGTCCGTAACTGATGGAAACGACGACAAAACATCTTCTCCATCATTCAACCACCAGAAATGCTGGTGCTGCCGAACGACATCCCTCTTATCGCGATTCCCCACTGCCCTACTGAACCTGAGACGATCCACACTGCCGTGTGCGACGTCTCTGTTGTAGTTGAGTCGCCTGGCCCCAGCTGTCCGAGCGACATGGAAGATTAACGAGACCGCTGATTTATCCTAGATCAACCCTATCGAACGAAGCCGTCAGAGCGCACACTCTCGGGGTAAAGGTAATTGGGGTAGTAAACCCCAGATATCAGCTTATTTGTCGAGGTCATTGCTCTTGAAATGTGTCTTCGAGTCAGTTTAATTACGAAGTTGTCCACTCGTATTTGGTTCGCCCTGTTGTAAAGGATTTCAGTAGGATAAAATGTTTTGTACTCCGACTCTGGTGTTCTGTATAAGCGAAGGCAAGCCCTCTAAAACACTCGAATCATTTCCATTAAGCTTGCTCGTACATTGAATCAGACGGAACAACCAAATACCAGCATGGGCATGATTACCTTTACCCTCGCATCGAGTTGGCTGCTATAAAATAGTCTCTTTGTAAGGGCAAAAGCGCCTTTAGCTCTGGCCAGAGCAGCATCTATATTTTTGTCAAAATACAGAAACTGATCTAGCAAGATCCTAAGGTATCTAACTAAATTTCGACAGGCAAGAGGCTGTCTGTGCTGTCCAATGATCGAGAATTTTCGCCAATTATTTCTGGTATCCCTAGAGGCTCCAGAAAACGGCGTCCTAAAGAGAATGGTTTCCGACTTCTGAAAGTTGATTTTCGACTTCCAGTCATCGTAAAATCGTCTTATCTTATCGAAGTCACGCTGCAAGAGAATATTAATGACCTCGATTTTTGGACCTGTTCTGTACGCTCAGATCGTCTGCGTACCACGTAGTATGGGGAAGTATAGATGTTGAAATGATCGACGAATTGACCGCGCCTTGCTCAAGATGTGTAGCATATTATAAAGAATGTACAAGAGTGGTTTACTGATCCCAACCCAGTCAGCTTATAGAAAAGACCCTTTAACCATACGGTGTCAAAGGCCGGTGTACCGGTGACCAGTACATTGGGTTTTGCCTTTATTCCACTGGATATCGGACACCAGCTTAGACGCGGCATGTGAGATATCATGTCCCGCCTTAAAACCGAATTGATCATCCGGAACTATATGCTTGTCCTCAACCCACCCAGAGCTCTATTGATTACTTTTTCAAACACCTTACTGATATCCGGAGACTTATCGACTGGATATTCGCCGGATTAGATATATCCTTTCCCTTTTCGGGGATAGGTTGAACCACCGCCGTTTTCCAATGCGCTGGATAATGTGCATTATTAAACAGAGTGGTGTAAATGTCCACCGCTACTAGAGGCAGATGTCGAAGCACGATGTTCGGAATACTATCGGTCCCCACTGATTTCTGAACTCTGATTGTGTCGAAGATTTCATGGAGTCCTTCCTTCGAAATGAACGGTTGTAGGTTACCCTCTCTGGCAATGACATGTGCACCAAGACGTGATTGTCCAGGTCATAATTAGGGCCAATGGTATCAGTGGCCTTGTATACTTCCTGGAAAGTCACCCCAATGGCATCAACCTTCTCCTGTGGATCCTCGAACACAAAGAAGTTGTCATCGTCAGCGGCTTTATTTGGATCAATACCTTGTTGTTCCAATATGAACTTACAGAAATTCTGTAATTCTCTTTTATTAACATTTGAAGATTTTTAATTGACGACTTCAGTGTCCTAATCTCCGGGTCTTGTCTGTCAGTAAACTGTCTTTACAAGTTTTTAAGTCTTAACAGAAGTCTAGTTTTCTGTCGGTGTAGTGCGTCATTAGTAGGATTGCGGAACAGATCTTCGTTAGTCGTACGTCGATACCGCAGTATTGTGGCGCCCATAGTTTGTGTAATTGTCTCGTCCATTCGTTTGATGTACTTGGCGATCTCCTCGTTTGACAAATTCCTATTGGACGGTGGGTGGAGCGTATTCGAGGAGAGCGCTCTTGTCAAGTTAGCGGAGAAGCGTGTCCATCGAGTCTTACTGTAGTTGTAAGAATATCTTTGGACAAACTCCTCCAATTCCGCAATGTCGTTGGGAACTGTAATTTCGGTGCTAAAACCGCAATGGTCGCTGTCATACACGAATGTGCGCAGACAGTTTAGCGTTTGTAAATTCGTACCAGTTTAGCGTTTAGCGTTTGTAAGTTCTTAGCTGTCAGTCGTATACGTTCGTCGTACAGCAGTAGATCCAAATAAGACCCGCCTCTGGGAAACGACGGGTTATCCGTCGCTTTAAGACCGAGTCTGTACATGAAATCGTGCTGATCCCACAAATCGAGTAGTAGGTTCCCTCTAGTATTTGGCAAATTATTCCCCCAATCTCTGTGTTTGGCGTTGAAATCCCCGCCGATTATAAATTCTCCCCCGATTCCAGCCTCAGAAGTCGAAAAAGCGTGTCGAGCTCTGTAATGAATAAAGCGGAATGTGAAGCCTCAGGTGCATAAACAGAGGCCAAGTACAGCCGCTTTCCACTGCGGAGCGGGATGTAAATGACGACTGCCTCTGACATCCGGAACCTGCGTAACACTCCCTTGTACACTCTGTGAAATTTTATACCTTCTTTAATGAAGATCGCGACACCGCCTCCACGTTTGGATCTGGGCCGGTTTCTCCTTCTAACAATATAATTACTGTACTCCAGTTTGTGTCTATCGGTTGGCTTGGTTTCGCTAGCGAAAAGCACATCAGGAGTTTGGTCTTGTAGCAATTTAAATATCGCGGCTCTTCGTTCGATCCTAATCAGTGAATTAACATTCACCGCACGGACCTTCAAAGTTTGCTCCACCATGTGCGTACCCTGTTCTGGCACCTGCTTTTGCAGCTGAGCCATCTGCCCTTGGATTGCGAGCAAGATAGCCTGCATGTTAGGTGCAGCTTCCGTTGTTCTCGGAATTGGCGAGAACTGTTGCTTTTGTTGTTGGGAGCCCTCTACTTTTGATTGCTCCCTCTGCCTGCACGCAGTTTGTTTTTGCTTAATAGCAAGCACTTTTTCTTCCAGCTTTAATATGCTGCTGTTAATAGTGTTTATTTCTTCATCTTCATCTACCGACACAGATGCCGCTAGAGAGGCAAAGTTGTTATTGCCCCCTCATACTGGACTTCATCTTTATCTTCTTCAGCCCTTAAAACGGCACATTTTTTTTTCGTTAGATTAGGAGCGGTTTTCAATCTTTTCCTCCTTTTAATGGCTTTCGCCACGGCACCGGCAACAGTATTGTTGCCTTTTAAAACTCCCGTTATGGGAAGAGCTCAGCGCTCTCCACCATCCTTCACGTGATTTCCTTTATTTCTTTGTTGTTTACAACAATTTGTTACAAAGTTACAAGTTTGACCTAGGATCGAACCCGTGTTCCACGATTCGATGTCCGACGCCGCTAGCCGCTGGGCTACCGAGTGAATTAACGAGATTGATGAAACTGAATCATTGAATCAATGTTTACTATTTCACAATTTACTTTAGGAAAAGCCGAAACATGTGTGTTCTCTATGGAGATCTGCGAACGACTGTGTGAGCCTGAACATTTCAAAGAAGGATGTCGACCTTTGCTTTTGGATTACTTTCTTACATCGGATAAAAGTTTAGTGCTAACATATTTTATGACCAAAACTGTGTTCCTTGCTTTAATTCTCCTCACGATTTAATCTTTTTAAGTTATGATCTTCATATTAATATAAAACATTCTCCCAAAAAGAAGCGGCTCCGAAATTTTAGAGATATAGACCTATATGCTTTGCATAGCGAGGCCTTTACAATATACCCATGGGACTTGCGCTGGATTATTTCAGATGTTGATAGTAGTGTTTTTAGGTGAATCAATGGTAGCGGAACACTTCGATAAATATGTTCCACTCAAAGAAATTGTCATCAAAGATCCTAGATGTGATGGTTCACGTCAAATGTAAGAATGCTAATGCATATTCGTTACAAAGCATATCGTAGATAGAAAACTCACAAACGTCTTTAAATAGAAAAAAATGTGACCAAATAAGAACGATAGGACAAAAAATTTAAATAAAACAATAACAGTGTGAGATATAAAATTATTTCTAACTTTATTTGGAAGCTACGTTCATGCCATTATGTGTGAAATAGCACATCTTTCAAATGGCCGCCTCAGTTTCGCTGGCAGTGCGGCGTTATTCCGCCAATAGCGTGTCGAGCCTCGAGCTCGTCCGAAGTAGTTGGCTTGCTAGCGTACACTTGACGTAGCCGCACCGAAAATACTCGAGTGGTGTCAAATCGCATTATCGCGGCGCCCATTCTATGAACGCTCGCCGTGACATGATCCAGTCGTCAAATTTCTCCTTCACATCTTCGAGCGTTGCGTCGCTTGTATGGTATGAAGTGCCGTCTTGTTGGAATCACATCTCGGAATTATCGACTTTGTCGAGCTCTGTGGAGTGGGTTACCATCGCTGTATACGTGAAACAATTGACGGTAACGGTGTTTCCTTCCTCATTTCGAAATAAATAAGGTTCGATTATACCGCCATGCCATAAACCACACCAAACATTCAATCTTTGTGGATGCATTGATGGTTGGCCGAACACTTGTAGATTGTGTTTGCTCCAGTAATGGCGATTTTGCTTGCTAACATAATCGCTGAGCCAAAAATTTGCTTCGTTTGAGAAGATGATTTTTTGGTCTAAATCTGGATCTCAGGCCAACAATTCAAAGCCCCATTAAGCGAACTCACGGCATTTTCTATGGTCGTAAGGCTTCAATTCTTGCGTCAGCACAATCTTATATGGATGTAGGCCCAAATCCAACCTCAAAATAAGCCGGGTTGACTCTTTGGCGGTACCCAATTCGACTGATCGGTGCCAACATTTCTTGGTCTTCTTCGATACTGGCCACTACGGGGGTTATTTGCTTTTTATTTCGCACCAATCTCTGTCTGGTTGGTGGCTTAAGATCGAGAAGAGTGTACTCACGCTCAAACTTTTCCACAGTGCGAAGGAATGCCTGAGCACTAAAGCCATGACGACGACCGAATTCACAATGAAATTCACGTTGCGTATTTACAACCGAGCCGGAATTTCGATAATAAAACGATGCATTGTGAAATGGTAAACCCTACTTTGACAGTTGATCATCTTTGGTAACATTAACAGCTGCTGAAAAGTAACAATTGGAAAACCTATTATTGCTATCTGGTCACCCGTTAGTTTTGTGAAGTTGAGAAACACCACCACTGCCGAAGTTCGGACAGGTGAGCAATATTACTATAGTAGCAAGCTTAATGTCAACTATAATTCCCGCGATCTATGGAAAAAATTGCATGAGATCGCCATTATCAATTAGAAGTCGTCTTCAAATAGTATATACATCGACCCGAATTTTTTAAATAATTACTTTGCTACATCTGTATCAGACACGACTCTCCTTTTTGACGAATCTGATAATGGTTGCAGCTTTTCAGCATAGATTTATTCTCAAAATCGTAACCAGTGCTGAAATTATTTTCGCTATTAAACCTGTTTTTTTTTTTTTTTTTTTTTTTTATAATGAACGCGCGCTCAAGGGGTTTGAGTACCGTTAAGGTGATTGTACACAGCGCGGGCAAGGGAAATTTAGGGAGGAAGAAAAGAGAGGTACCGATGTACATTGTTTTTAAATGTTTGCAAGTTATAACGACCAGGAAATACAGAGATCGGCAGGGCATTCCATAAGCGAGATGTACGGCTTAGGAACGAATCACGATATTTTAGAGTACGTCCGAAAATGGGTTTGAGGGTATACTGATGAGCATTCATAGCGAGACGGGTGTTACGGTTGAAAGTTTGAATGGGCGGAATGCTACTGGCGATTTCAGTGGAGCACTGGTGGTGGAAGTAGCGATAAAACAAAGTGAGACACGAGACATTTCGTCGGTGTTCGAGGGTGTCCATTGATTGACTGATATTAGTATCGTCAATAAGTTTTATCGCACGGTTTTGAATCCTATCTAGCAGGTGCAGAGATGTTTTAGGAGCACCTGACCAGATGTGGGAGTTGTACTCCAATTTTGGGCGGATGAATGCCTTATATATTGAGGCCAGATCAGAGGGGGTAAAATATTTCTTACATCACTTGAGGAAACCTAGACATTTCGCAGCATTTTTGGCGACATCAAATATGTGGTCATTCCGACGTAAGTTGTCATTAACACACATACCGAGAATGGAAAGTTTTTCGGTTTCGACGATGCAAGTGCCATTCATAGATAATGGCTGGGTGTTTAAATTTCGCTTTAAAGACAGCAGACAGCATTGTGTTTTGGAAGCATTAAATTCCACTCTATTGATAGTTCCCCAATTGGTTATGCTGTTGATATCGGAATTTAATGAGCTTAGCATACGCTGCCGTTCTCGTACTACAGCCGAAGAGCAGGGCCGTGAGTCCGGGAACGAATATGAAAAGCAGAGAGTACTGTCATCAGCAAAGGAATATATTGGATTAGAAGTAGCAGACAAGAGATCGTTAATGAAAATTAAAAAGAGTGTCGGTGACAGAACAGAGCCCTGGGGCACACCAGCATTTATTTTGTGAATATCAGACTTGAAACCGTCCAAGACAACTTGAATTGAACGTTCCGAAAGGTAATTTCTAATCCATTGAAGAAGAGAGTCGTCGATCCCAAATGCACGCATTTTCGACAAAAGAGCCTGATGCCAAACTCTGTCAAATGCCTTAGAAATATCAAGTGCAACTATCTTGCTTTCGCCAGATTGATGTACGCTTTGGTTCCACTTTTCGGTGAGACATGCCATCAAATCACCAGTGGACCTGTTGCTACGAAAACCGTACTGCCGGTCATTGAGAAGTTTTCGTGTTTCGAGATATTTCATGAGCTGACGATTTATCAGTGTTTCCATGACCTTGGAAAGAAGGGACGTAAGTGCAATGGGTCTGTAGGAGGAGAGAGAAGATGATTCGCCTTTTTTAGGGACGGGCTGGACAAATGCTGTTTTCCATCTGCTCGGGAAGAGTCCTAAAGAGTAGGATTGATGAAAAAAACTTACGCAGTGGTTTTGCCAGCGAGGAAGAACACCTCTTCAGAAGAAGGGGAGATATACCATCTGGACCAGCGGATTTATGTATGTTGAGATTCTTAAGTACTCTTGCTACTACACGAGTGCGAAAGTAGATTCGTCCCATTGAAGATTCGACGCACTCAAGTGTAGGCGGATTGGGCGGATTGCTATAGGATTGGGCAGAATATCATTGTCATTAATAAAACTAGTAGTGACACGCTAATTGCTGCCTACGCAGATCTTGTTTTTTTACTCCTTGTGAAATCGCGAAAATAACACCAATTGCAGAGAAGCCCATTCTTTTGGAATGCACCGACTTTCGTTCAATTAACATTCGTTCTGGCTTATCAAAGGTCAGCTACAAATACATCTCAACACCCAAAATTGAAGCCCAAATTCACCACTACACTCATAAAAATATTTGACGACGTCCATTTGAGTTTTGAGACTAAACCAATCCTGCTTTGTCTTTTAGACTTTTGAAAAGCTCGACTCCAAAGTATCTAGAACAATGAAGATCGCACACAATTCAGATGCAAAATTAAAAACGTTAACGCTCTTAAGGGGGTAGTCTCATGTCCGAGGTTAAATTTTGAAGGTTTTTAATGAAATACAATCTTCTTATGATAATTGCGAGTATATGTTATTATTTAGCTACTGAATAATATAAAAAAAATTTGTTAAATAAATAAAAAAAATATTTTACCGTCATTTTGATGAGATAAGGTAGGTCTCTTCAAAAAACAGTAGGTAGCTGGCCCGCCTGATTGCTCCTTTTTTTCATTTATAATAAGAAAATATGTGACATTCTATATCTTTGCATACATTAAATGTATTGTATGTCATAGTATTGAATGTCACTTAATAGGTCAATTACAACAAATAATTAAATTAATTTAATTTGGGTGGGGTGACCCTTCCGAAAACAAATAACATAAAAAAATTTAAGAATGAAAATTAGAAAAAAAACGAGAAGGAATGAAGAAATTAAGCAAAGCTTAAATTAAATCACAATGAAAGCAAAACAAAATCTGAATCAAGAAGAGAAGATACAAAGATATAAAGAAATAAGGATATACAGAAATACTCGTAAAGAAACCAGAATATCAGCTGTTTGGTAAATAATCAAAGATTCAACACACAATTAATAATTCTAAACTACTATACGAGTAATCTAAATTAAAGCATTAAAAAGCATGAACATACCAGACATTGAAATTGACCTGATCGACTGAGGAAGTTTGTTAAAAAAGCAATACGCTGAAACTGAAAAACAATTACGATACGTAGTGGTACGAAAGATGGGTACAGATACACGTAAACTATGACTGGAAATTAGACGAAAATTACGATGACCAGACCTCATAAAGAAAGTCATCAACACTTTAAAATACTATAAATGACGAACTAGAAGAAAACTCAAGTCACAGAACAAAGTAAATCTAGGATACCTTCTAGGCTTTGGCAAATATTTCTTAAGACATATTTCTGCAAAATTAATAAATGTTTGACTTTATTAAAATAAGCAAAACCCTAACAGATAATTCCGTATTGCAGCCTTCGGTTTTCCAATAAGGACTTGACAACTTTTTTTTTTAAATAAAACGCAAACCATTTGAGATATTTCAAAAACTTTATTATCGGCTTGAAGTACAATCAAAATATTTAGGAATGGATTTCGACTTCGTTCGTATGGCCACCGCGGGCACGTTTGCAGCGGTCGATTTGTTGGACCCAGTTTTCAACGACTCGGCCACACATTTCGGCCGAAACGGCCGCTATTTCACGTTCAATGTTGGCTCTGAGCTCTTCCAACGTCTTCGGTATGTTGGCATAAGCCAATGACTTAACGTAGCCCCACAGAAAATAGTCAAGCGGCGTTAAATCGCATGAACGAGGCGGCCAATCGACTGGCCCATTTCTTGATATAACACGCTCACCATACTTACTCTTCAATAAATCACATGTCGTCCAAGTCCATATGCTTCAATTGGGGCCAAAAATAATTGGTGATCCTGGCGCGATAACGCTGACCATTCACAGTAACCTGACGATCGGTATCGTCGACGAAAAAATATGGCATAATAATGCCGCCGACATGCAAACCGCACCAAACAGTTATTTTTTATGGATGAAATGGTGATTCATGAAGCACATGTGGATTTTCACCCGACCAATAACGCATATTTTGCTTATTGACGAACCCATTGAGCCAAAAATGAGCTTCGTCACTGAAGATGAGTTTGCGATGAAATTCATCATTTTGGCGCATCTCCTCCATTACCCAATCGGAGAACGTAAGTCGCTTCAAATGGTCCATCGGCTTCAATTCTTAAGTCAGCTTGATCTTGTATGGGTGTAAACCAATTTCCTTACGCAAAATATGCCATAATGTGGTCTGGGCGATGCCCAATTCTTGCCAACGCCGTGGAATTGACTGATTTGGATCGTTTGCTACGGCAGCGATATTTTCGACACTTCGACCAACCCGTTGTCTCACTGACACGGAAACATCACACAACGAATATGTAGACTCAAATTTTTGCACTAAACTTGTTATTGCCTGCTACTACGACCGAAAACTGGAGTTAACGCTATTAAAGTTGCAGTCACCGACTCCGAATTTCGGTAGAAAATTTTTATAATTTGCAGACGTTGCTCGTTAGTGTACTATACCATGATGAAAATGTCGAGTTTACTGAAAAAATTTACAGTGACAGTTTGATGATTAGCGAAAGAGAGCATTCACAAATTAAATTCAAAGTTGTCAAATCCCTATTGGAAAACCCTTTACTTTTAAGAAGATTTCTTGAGCAGATATTTCGCAAATAAAAAAAAAATATGTACGACTCAATCGAAAATAGTTTCTCAATGATTCCATGTGATGCAAAAAAAACGCATTCTTGAGTCGATAATTAGACCCAGATACTTAAACTCCTTTACTGTTTCAATTAAGAAACACTTATTACCACAAATTTGCTTGCAATAGAAAGAAGGAGAAGAACGAAACGAACACAGAATTATTGCAAAAGGACATTTTTAAATCTTTAGCATTCAGATTCATGAAAATAAACATTCGCTTCGAAATGACACACGACAGACTGAAATACTGAAAGACTGAAATACTTGATTTTTGTTTTAGAGTTTATTACCAGGTTATGTTCTCCGATCCAGCCGAAAATAGGTTCGAAAACCCAATATCATCCGCAAAATAGGACCCAAAACAGAGCCTTTCGGTACTACCATTTTAATGATCGCTAATTCGCTTCTAACCTCATCTATCTTTACCCTTTGGTATCTATTTTGAAGATTGGACCTGATCCAATTAAGCATGAAGTCCGGAACCAAACTCTTTCCAGTTTTTTTTATGAAAATGTTATGGTTAACCATATCGAAGGCTTCAGTGATGTCGACAAATAGGCCAGCCGTACACTTTTTCTTATCAAGCTTGACATAACCTAAAAGCAAAACTGTAGTAGAGCATCTTCAATCGATTTACGTTTTTGAAATCCAAATTGAGAGGGATTTAAAAACTTAATTGCATTCACAGAACTCACTAACCTATTTTTAATAAGTTTTTCAAAAATTTTACTAAAGACAGGAAGAAGTGAAATTGGCCTATACTTAGAGACTTCGGCAGGAGAACCTGTACAACAGGTACAACATCTGCATTTGATGTGCGTCAGGGAAAACTCCCGTAAATATGTAGCGATTAAAATTATCTACTAACACCTCAAGTACAACACATGTAATTTTCTTAACGACAAAGCTTTAAACACCATTAGCACAACACGAATTCAAGTTTTTTTTAATGTTCGGATAAACCGAGGAAAGTTATAGGCTCAAAAACAAAACTGTTGAAATTCTTCAGTAGTACTGTGAGAGCGCGAAGATGTGAAACAGATCGGAGAAACACTACAAAATTGTGGGCTTTTGAGACTTCACGGCCTTCGATATGAATAATAATTGGTATTTTACAGAGCGATGATCTATTTGGAATCACACGCCATTAATTTTTTAAATTACGTTTTGCAGAATAAAACTGGGTACGATAATATGTACGAGTATTGCAACAAAGTGGTATCTAATTTTTGAGTTCAGCGCACAATTTTTTATATTTTCTTTTTAAATTCGTATTCCGGGTGTGCTTATAGCAAATAATTTTTATTTTATTCAATAAATGCCTTTATTCAATAAATGTCTTGAGATCCAAAGTTTGAGCCTTTTACCCACTTTTATAAAGGGCGGAGACAAGAGTTTTATCTAGCACTTCCTGTCGGTTTCTTATTATAAAATTGGGCTCATTGGCAATATTGCAAACAATAACGTAAGTACTTATAATATATATAAGCAAAAAGTGACTCACCTCTATCGTTGATGTTGGCACTGCCCCATACCGTATGAAGAGCGTTAGCAACTTTAATTTTAATTTTGGTGGGGGCAAATGCCCCCATTTATTCGGCTTAATACAAGCTATAACTTAAAAAATAAACTTAAACTAAAACTTAAAACTAAGGTTGGTTGGAGTGGTGAAGGAGAACAGATTTGAGGTAGGAAGTGGTGCGGTGAAAGTCAAAGACGGTAGGGTTTGAGTTGATTTGACGTAGCATGCGGGAGATTGGTTCGTTCTCGCCATAGGAGGTGTGGTGGGTTGGTAGATAGAAGAGTCGAGGGGTACGTAGATTACGAGGGTTAGTGTTGAGGAAAATGGAGTTGTGAAGGGACGCGCATTCAACGTGACCTGAAAGGAGTCGATGAATGAAGAGAAAGTCTGCTGCATCTCTGCGATCTTCGAGGGTGTTTAAGTTGATAAGGTTGAGACGATTTTGATAGGGGGCAGATTAAAAGGATCGTCCCAGGGCATACCTCGAAGAGCAAATCGAAGAAAACGACGCTGAATGCTTTCGCACGAATGCAACGCACCCGATGATGAGGCCATTTTTTAGCCTTCCACTTTCCAGAACCACTCTTTCTAGGTTATCACCAGGGAGAGGGCCTACATGATCGTGGTCAAGATATGTCGATGCCAGCCAGTAGAAGCCTTTGGCATTCTCTAGTCTGGCAACGGCTAAGTCTGGGTCACTGAGGTTAGGAAGTAAAAATTCATTGAGTCTACGTTTCACTAATATACAATTCTATTCTTAAGTTTGTCTCCTGTATAGAATGGAGCGTTTGCAGGTGATTCAAGTCCACGAACCACGCCTTCTGCGATCCCATAAGTGCGGTCGAAGCCTTTTTTAAGTGATGGAAATTATTCTGAAGAAACCGTAACATTGCTACAATTTACCAGAATAGCCTCCACCACGGCGCTGTTCGAGTCCCACGATTCTGAACATGTGCCCAAGAGGAAGGATATTGACGCTCTAAAATCTAATGTCGAATTTACAGTTTCAGTTAAAGGAGGAGCTCATTCTTTTTATAAAACCTTAGGTGAATTGACTTGAAGCCGAACCGAATTATGGCTTTAGTCTGCTCTAAGGGATAAGGGCTATGGGATTCTTTTTTGATCACAATTAAGGCATTTCGCGACTTTCCAGTCATGAGTCGGAATGGTCGGGTTGCTGAACCTGATGATCTCTAGAATGCTTTCTGCGTAGCCAGCGTCGCTTGTGATGGGAGGTGGTTTCGGGCTTTTCCGCATAATGGTCAATAAGTTGCCCGAAAGCTTGGATGGCGTTATTAGTTGTGGGCCTCTTGGGAACTACCACGGTTTCTCCAATGATTTCTGGTACTGCTACTAGGAGTGGCTAATCCGGAGATCGCCAAGTATCAGGATACTCCCTTTGCGACTGAGCCATTTTTGGAGATGCTGGGCCCTCAGCCGTACTGATTATCGGCACGGGTCGTATAACACCTTGTTCTAGACCCGGTGAAAAGGATTGCTTGGAAAGGTGGTGGGGGAATGGGGGGGGGGGGCACTCTTTAGTTTGAGGACTCATCTGGAGAACATCGCGCGATTCATTTACCTTACTGAGCCTCTACAGCTCGACAAATTCAATGCTCAGGTTAGAGGAGGTACTTGTATAAAATGGCTATCAGTTTAAATTGGAGTGTCAATGTCTGTCGAGTCGATACTTCCCTAGTCTAATTCTTCACCCGTTCTCACCTAGCAAATGTATGGTTTTCACCCAATTTCGATCATTTTAAAACCTCATCCTATTAACATAAAAGGCTTACATATAATATTCCTTAAGAGGTTGAAAAAAATTAACTGAAGTCTGAGAGTATATCCTGACTTGTCTCTTTATCCAAAAATTGTCCAGTTAGCTTTGGAATTGGATAAAGTTGCGCACTTGGTGTACACATTCGTAGGTTATAAGAACCTTAAAATGGAAAGATCTTTAGCAAATCCCAGATTATTGTTGTTCCAAAACATCAACGAAAGCAAAATTGTTTCGTCCTTTGTAAAGAGCATTGTTCCGCCCAAATCGTCGCATTTCCCATCTACATTATTCCCTTAGAGTGCCAAGTGGCAAAAACGCAAATTTTCACTAATTTCCTTTTCAAAACTCGCATACGAGTGAATATAAGTATCCCTGTGTTCTTCTCTTTTCAATAAAATATCCCTTAGAAAAAAAAAACTTTTATTGAACACTTTAGATAAAGGAAAATCATCCTGAAGTATCCTTGAATCCTCTTTATCATGGTTTTGAATAAATTGTATTTTCCCATGCAAAAAAAGAAGAAAACCTTCCAGCTGGGTAGTAGGAGTGACCATTGACAATGGGGGTTCGAACGTGTAAACATATTTCTACCGGATTAAGCGGATTAGCACTATGAAACCCCTGAACCGTGTTATGAATTTGCTTTTCCCTCAGGGTGGCTTGGTTAGATTTTGTCCTTTCTTGCCTCTCATGTCACATGGAATAATAGAATCAATATGCTTTAGTTGTTGTAACGCTCTGATAAGTGCTGTTATTGGGTTTATGATTTAGCATTGTAAGGGTCCTTTGTCCCTTGGTCCTCAAAAGGCCAATGGCAGTATACATGTAGTCAGCGAGGGTAATGAAATATTTGGAAATATCATAATTGCGCAGGTCGACCTTTTAGCTTAGATTGCAGTCGGTTGAGTGGAAGTAGAAATATATGTTGCTCTAGTTAGCGGTGACATATAGCTGGCAATAATTAGCCTCACTCGTAGGACTCTTTGGTAGCGCTTGTCCATGATTTAATAAGGTGACGTTCCTTTTGGTGTTTGATGGGGTTGATTGGTGTTTGTGATATAGAAGATGAAATCGATAATAACATGGTGTTGAATGTGAATGCAAATTCATAAGCAAATGTCACTTAGTATAAAGATCCGGGTATTAGCCGTCAGAAAGGAGTGATTAAGGAAGTCATTATAATTTGTAAAAAAATAGAAATTCTCGAAAGTGCCCTTTTAACCTGACTACTCAAGGTTAGCTACTACAGTGATATTTTTGATATGGAGTGGTTATTTCTTAAATAATTATTATAGAATTAGGAACCAAAACACTTAGTCCATCTTAAACTAAAGAATAAGTGAAGCGGCCGCGAGTTGCAATATTTCGATAGCCATATCCCTATTTAGCTCTTCGAAAAGGGGGTCAGAATATACTCGAGGTAGGCATGCCTGTCGTAAGAGGCTACTAAAATCCATCCTCCGTAGCGTACACAAAACATGCAATGAACAAACCAAAACTATACTACCCAGGTGGCAGTCCATGTTCAATGGAAAATCCACCCTCTATTGAGGTTGGCTATACGGATTCTGGGGAAAGTCATTATTGCAGTCTTTTGACCCGGTATCTCGACCGCCACCAACAAGATCGAATGTATTCGGTAAAAGAAGTCCGCCGGTAACGCCAATGTGCGAAAAACGAGACGCAGAGATACGCAAACGCTTTGATGGGGACAACAACGAACTCCGTTTAAAACTTAATAAAATGAAGTTGCTCTGCCATCAGCTTAAGAAAAAGGTAGAACTACTCCGAGAAGAAAATAAGGATCTAAAGTACTCTCATCTCCAAAAAGAACGGGAAGGTAGCACACCCCTCTTAGCTAGTCGTGAATATCACACCATAAAAGATGAGCTAACACGAGAAACGGGGTCAAATAAAAGACCAAGTAAAAATGAAGAGCCCGAAGACGAGCCACAAAGGAGTCACAAGGAGTCGCCTGCGAAACAAAAAGAAATAAAATTGCTTCAATTGGAATTTCGGATTATAATAATTTGCATTGCCTCCTCAACGGAACGTTGCCATCGACATTCAAGGTAACGTGACTGCGCAATGACGTTTAGAATATTAACGTCGATGATTCCGACAGTTACGGAGCAGAGTCCCAAAAATTAAGAAAACTCAATGGTATAGCTACGAAAATAAACTAGAAATGCCTCTGCGTGTTGTAGCAAGAGGTCTCCACCCTTTGCGTACCAAAAACGACATTATGAATGATGTTCAAATTAATGGCTTTAAAATTCTTGACGCTGTAAATATCATCAAGAAGGAGAAGCAGCAGACGGAACTACAGCAAGAAATCGTGGTTACTGCTCGTGGGTCTATATGACCCTATTAATTTTAGAAACTAAATTTTCGAACAATAACTCTTAGACAACCCTGGTCCCCCGCCCTCGTATTCTCAGTATTGTTCTCGCGCTTGTGCATAGTGATTGTGTTTAGCCGCTCTGTGTTTATTACGGGCCATAACAGGAGTGGCATGGTCAAGTTGACCCTTGAAAAGCAACGACGTTGGTAAGTGAAAACTATTGGTTCTATTTTAAAACCTTTTCTTTGGTGTAAAAAGTATATTATTTTAAGAAGTTTTTATATGCTATCATAGCAAAGGTTTTTGTCGTTTTTTTGCTGTTATTTTTTGCATTTTGGCTTTTTGTTTGCCGCACGTATGGATGGTAGAAACATATCCGTATGAGATTGAGAATGCTTTGCTTGATGATGATGATTTTGATGAGGAGGATATTGACAGAACACCAGGTCCTTCTACTTCTGCTTCTTCTTCTTTACCTGTTACTGCTGATAACAGAGAAAACCCTTTTTTACGTATCCTAGATAACACTGACTGCAGTTATAACGATTCAAGCGATGAAGAAATATTTAGTGATCACGACAGTTCAACTGATATTGAAGAGGAGCCACATGGAGCGATTTCTCCGACACCATATCCACCTGAGTCTTCTATAGCGCAGCGGTCTAACTATTACCTTGGAAAAAATAACTGTATGCATTGGGCTAAACAACCGCCAGCTCAAAGTCGAACTCCAGCTCACAATATTATATCTATATCAGTGGGAAAATCTAAAGGACCAGCAACCCCCTTAGGCCCAGAGACATCACTTGCAGATGTATTTGATCTCTTCATCGACGAACACATACTTCAGACTATCGTTCTACACACAAATGCCAAGATTGAACGGGTTCAACTGAAGTACAAACTTTTTAAAGGCGCTCATAATACGAGCATTTATAGGATAGCATTATTTGATGGGCTTATTCAAATCGAATCATGAAAATTTATCTTCACTTCGGGCATCAGATAGTACGTGGACATTTTTCGTTGTGCAATGACTCTCTGCCGCTTTAGATTTTTGATGTCTTGCTTGAGATTCGATGATGCTAATACTAGAAAAGAAATTTCAAAAACAAGTTTTAGCAGCTACATATATCTGACATTTTCTCTCAATGGATAAGTCATTGCCAAAATAACTATTCTCCTGGAGCAAAACTTACTTTAGATGAGATGATAGCACCTTTTAGGGGGTGATGTGCTTTTTGCACGTATGTATATGCCAAAAAAAACCTGCCAGATACGGCCTGAAGATAGTGATATTGACTGATGCCAAAACCCACTAGATAGTAAACGCCGAAGTTTACTCTTGCAAAACATCGGACCAACCTAGAGCTAAAAATAGCAAGCTTTTACCAACTCAAATTGTACAATTGGTTCTCCTGCCTTGAATTAGTCGATGAACTGTGGTCCCGAGAACTAACATATGTACTAGCAATCGCTTCTCACTCGGAGGGGTCTAGGTTCGAATCCTGCCCATGAACAAGTCTTCCAAGTTTTTCAGTTGTGTAATTGGAACTCAGACAGAAAAATTCTGCGTGTGAAGGCATAACACTGACACGTAGATTTGGCTGTTGTAGAGTTTCAAGCACAAATAATTACTGCGAATTATAACCTTCCACTCTGAGTGAAGAAAAAACTCTCCGTCCTATTCGGACTCCCACCCCCTGGAGAGCAAATACCGAAACCAAACACACCTGAGTTTCAAACCACTACAAAACAATTTTCCTTTCTCCTCCTTTCTACCTTTCCGCCCGCGCCCTGGCGCCCTTAGGCGCGCGTAAATTAAAAAAAAAAAAAAAAAATGTAGGGACTATGAAGTGGAACAAGAGGGAGATTTCAAGAGAATTTTTACCCCATAAAACAAGAGAAGTGTAGTCGTCGTTGTTTGACTTTACAAGCTAAAATAACAATGACATCATATGTTCCCAAAAAATCCAAAGCTGTGGTTCTCATTTCTAGCATGCATCATGATAGTGAGATAGTTCCTTATCAACCCAATAAGCCTGTGATGATCACGTTTTACAATGAGACTAAAGTGGGGGTTGACGCCTTGGACCAAAAGTGTGCCAACTTCTCGGTTGCCAGAGCTACTCGACGGTGGCCGATGGTGTTATTTAATGCAATGGTAAATATCGCAGGCGTAAATAGTAAAGTTATATATGATGCAGTCAGTGGAAAGTGAGAAAATCGACCTAACTACCTTCGCAGGCTAGAGTTATGCCCACCCGGAAATTGCGTATGATAACATGAAGGGTGTTTCAACTGCCGATGCCTGAAAGATCTGTTCCAGCTGTGTCTAATGTTGCATCCATAAGAAAGCGCTGCAGCATTTGCACCTACAAAAAAGATCTCAAAACGAACAGTGTTTGATCATTTTGTGAAATTCCAATATGCAATACTTGCTCAATAATTGTATGACCAAACTGTTCAGGAAATAAGTAAATGTGTGTCCTTTCATTATTAAATGTATCATTATTCATAAATAGTGTACATTAATTGAATATTTTTATTTTTTGACAAAATATAGGTACATTGTTTATGGGAGGGTCAGACTGACCCTTGAAAAGTCAGCATGTACAATTTATTTTGAGTAATAACCCAGGGTTAAGCGTGGAGTCCTATTGTTTATGCTTAGTTTTGATAAGAACGAGAATATAGACGATATCTACAATATTAAAAGATCGATCCAGCAGTGTAAGCGTTTTCAAGGTCTCAGTCATACACAGACTTACTATCAAAAGGAACCGCAATACGTAAAATGCGCCGGTAAACAACTTTCCGAAAAGTGCAGCTAATCAGCGAACTATAGAGGCTGCGAAGTAGCCAAAGAGTTCCATAAAAGACGCGATGCAATCAAAAAAAAACTTACACCGAATCCAGAGGAAAAATCCAAAGTTTCTGCGGAAAAACCAGAGACAATAAGACAACTTGTCAAGAAAAAGACGAAAGTTGTGCCCCAGAAAAAGTTGGAAAAGAAAAGCCGTCATCTTCCGGTTGGCAAAGTTATGTGCAATCCGTGTCGCAAGAAAATAAACAAAGTCGTATTGTTCCAGATCCAATCTCTCAAGCGTTGTCTATAATTCTCGTGAAAGTTGAGGAGCAAAACAAAACAAATAAACTCGTATTTGAAAAATTAAGCAATCTCGAGCAGAAAACTCGCAAAACAGGAACTCAAATACGAATATGAAACAGTTGCTCAAAATATTAACATGGAACGCAAACGGACTTTGGAAAAGATTGACGAACTAGAAGTACAATATTCTTGCGTGAAAACAATATTGACAAGGAAAAGGAATCTGGTATAAAAATAAAAGGATACAGCGCTTACCATGCTTACCATCTACCCGAAAGGTATAGAAGCGGATCTTCTCTATTCATCAGAGATAGTATTGAGATCAATGCGATGCCAGTAAGTACAGTTCGCGTAAGAAATAAGTAACTCGTACTACAATATCGGGTCTATTTATTGCCCCCCGCGGTATAAACTAGATATAACCGGCTTTGTCAACCTTTTGGACTCATTTGGACCGAATTTTATTACTGGTGGTAACTTCAACTCGAAACACACCTTTTCAAGATGCCAGACCTCGTAGACTTCTTCATTGAAAGAGGTACATCTAAAAACTTTACAAACGTAGAGGAAAGTTTGGATCTGTCCTCAGATCATTCAGGATTTAGGAAATATTTAATAGAAAATATTGTCCTGAATGTGTCGCTTAAAACACTGTATGAAATAGAGGGTGAAGTCGGTAGATTTATCGAAGTTATACAGAATGCCGAGTGGAACAATACTCTCGATAGGAGGAAAGAAATCATAAATAGAGAAGATCAATATCCGCGGGAAATAAAATAACTGACATCTCAAAAGAGGAGAGCACGCAAAAGATGGCCACAATTTCAAGCTCCATAGTACAAAACTTTTTTAAACTATATGTGTAATGAGCTCAAGAAAGCAATCAAAGATTTCAAAAATCGAGAGTGGGTGAACATCATTGGAAGACATAGCATGCGAGTTTTGCGATTGCGATATGTGGGACTTGACCCACCAACTAAAAACACCCAGAGAAAGCATGGTGTTACCATCCCTCCAATAATCGCACCTAGTCGTTAAACTAATCAGCAATTTGTTTCTAATACTTGTAATCTACTATATGTTATAAGGGACTAACTTTCATCTCTTTCCTTGTAGTAGTTTAAGAAATGGTTACCTAGATACGAGTAGTTATTAGTAGTAACCCGCCAGGGTGAGATAAGGTGGAAGAGTTCTCACTTGAAAGCAGCGGTTGGCATGCTTGCGGTTGCACGGCAATTAGCTCGTCGGAGGGGGGGTACTTGCTGCTTGTTTGCTGGCCTAAAAAAAAAATCATGCCAAGAAGTGTACATATTCTCACCTTTGAAAGGCGAAGGGAAAAGATAGAAAGGGGTCTTAGTTCCTTGCATACCAAAGGAACCATATCGCACGTTTTGAATGTGCGTAATTAGGCTATTGCAAAATGTGGTTTAAAACTTGAGAGGAGTGAAAATGTTAAAGCAGTATGTAGACTATCTTGTCTTTATTATGTCGTCGATATATTGACATGAGGAGAAATCTGGCCTGCAGGCTAGGTCGGTAAGAACGAGCTGTCGTTTTCAGCTTGGGATCTCGCAAGATAACACCAAGAGATTCTCTTTCTTCTTGAGCACAAATCATATTGCACGTTTCAACAAAAAAAAACATTAATGCATGATTACATTTAAACTATAAGCACTGTATTTCAAATAATGTAATTCATATGAGATTTCAGATCAGCTTGGTAAAAATACATACTATTCACTTAATTTGATAGGTATGTACATGTATGTTTGTACATGTTACGAGTATAAATAAGATTGAGTAATACGGAAGTAAGAATATATAGTACAAATGAATGTAGGTAATAATTTAGATATAGGTATATACATAAGTAGAATATAAGATATAAGTAAGTTACAAGTTATATATACATATACATTATTTTGTTATTTAAAGCCAAAGAACGCATTTTTGTAAATCAAATTGGTACTCACGGTTTTTAATCTGGATGTTAATTGCAGCGTCGAAATTTGTGCACAAATCCCTGCTTTCTGCTTTCATTGGTTGATTAAATAGTTAGTTACTTAAAATTTAAATCTATTCTTGGGCCTTACGATTAAACACAATAGGATAATTTTACGTTAAGCTATTTTATAGGTCTTCCTTATATTTTGTTTTGTTAATTATTATTTCTGGTGTAATTTAAGTTAGTTAATTCAAAGTAAGTAGAAGTAGATAAGTTGAATAATGTATACATATATTTATTACAGTAGGTTTTTCTGGCAAGTTATTCTAGGTTAGGTTAATTTAGTTTAAGCTTTACATACGACACGTGAATAGATGACATAAAAAAGTTATACGAATTGAAAAATTAAATTTACATAGCTGACAGTTTATGAATCGATTGAATCGTAATCATTAATACAAGGGAACAATATAGGAGATATTTGCAATATGGATACACTGAATTGTTTTTTTTTGGTTCAATCATTTGATGCAGGTGAATTTTATATTATGACATCTGAGTGCATATACATATGTATGGTTTTTACAGCTGAACTTGTTTTTTTTTTCTTTTCTGATATGAAGTTTGAATATTGTGTAGCATTATTTTTTTCAGCTCGATGTATGTAACTCTGTATATATGTATGTCTCATACTGTCGATGCGATGTGTAAGGTTAGGTACGTTTTTTCTGTTTTTTAGTTTATATGTCGGTTGTAAAAAAAACCACTAGGTCACTGAAAGTCTGCGGATGCCTTGGTAAAGTATGGGCTATCTGTTCCGTTAGTTACGGCCGCTAGGTAACTGTATCCTGATGTGACACAAATGTACCGTATGAACATCTTTACCAATGGCTATCCGCAGTTTTCTATAGAAATAAAGAAATCTTATTAATTTTGTGATTAATGAAGGGGATTCACAGTTGTACCTGGTTGAGTTCTTTACCACAGATTTAGATTTTTTTCTTATCACTTTCCATATGTGATACGAAATCCGAAATGTGGAATTATTGTACTTCTAAAAAAATATGTTTTAGAAAAAAAAATGGAGAAGCACTCTCAATCTAACACTTACGATGTTGTGCTCGATCTGTGGTGGTAAGACTTGCACTGAATTTGAAAAGACCGCAAACACACAGGTTTTGGCTTAAATACTCCATACTTTGTACTAAAAATTTAGCTTGGTTGGTATAAATAAAGTCTGCGTTTACATGTCAACGCCTTTGCTTATTCTAAGCAACATGTTGCTAGAAAAGTGACGTACTGAGTTCATTTTTGCACGCATTTAAATGGATGCACGCCACATCCTTTGCTTTTTAATTCGTTATCACTTTGTTCGTGTGATTATGTTGTAATATGTATTGTTGTTATTAAGTAGTTCGACAACTTCTAAATTAGCATGGTTGCGAAGCCTACCTTCCTTCATATTTTTTTGCACCCTTGTTGACCTCGTCCTCTATCATTTAAATTTGAAGATCGCTATGTTGATCAGCGTTACATATGTACCATTAACAATATTGCGAAGTACTTTGTTTTTGAATAAATGCTTTGCAGGTTTGTCTTTCTTATGCACCTCCAAATCTGGAGACCATATTTCCAAATTTGCTTTAGAGCAGGGATTCCCGAACTATTTTGAGCAAGAGACCCCTTTTCCAAAATGAACTGAAACCTTTACTTTTAAAATCCTATCTCTAATTTTGTTCCAATTGATACAAAATACTTATCAATTTAAAAACTTTGCGGTTGGTTAAGTGAGTAAACTTGACATAATTTTCTCATCAAAATTTAACAAAATTTATAGACCTAAAATTCAGTAAGTATCAAGTGTAATTAATAATTATTACAAATAAAGTAAAAATACTTACGTAGGTAATTATTTTTTGAAAAGAACGTTAAAATAGTAAAGTAAAAAATATATATATAAAAAATTCAGTGTGATGGATGAACCTGGTGACTTTCTACTAATCTAGCTAAATCCGAAAAAATCCGGTTCAATATTGATGAGTTGCAGTCTTATATATCCGCGTTCGTTGATTTTCGAAACGGTTTCTTTGTTTTGCCAAAATGTTTGTAACCAATCTGAAGCCTTTTTCGACTAGGGATGATGATGGAAAAGCGATAAAGTATTTTTCAGCAATGTTCCACAATGCAGGATACTGCATTTCCAACCGGAACTTCTGATGGCCTTGGTTGAAATTCTGCTTAAGTTCCTGTCTGTGCTGATGGTAATCAACTCTTCTTGGATTATCACATTGGCTTTTTCCATGGCTGTGATATTGTACGGATTTATTATCCATTGAGGAATTTGTAAATTTAAGAGATCCTCAAATCGTTTAGTAAAATCCTTGTGTAATGCGTCCAAGTGAGTGACATATGATAAAATAACACCGTCTTGAAGCATTTCTGGTAATTTTGAGAAATGCGGAAATTGTGAGTATTCTTTTCTGCTTAAATTTTGTTTATAAAGGATGAGTTTACCCACAAAGGCCGATATTATTGATTTTGTTTTAATCCAGTTGAGATCGTTACCCTGCAGCTGCAAATTAGCTTTGTTGAACATACCAAAGATATCAGTCGAGCAATAAATACTACATCTGTTTTACAATAGTTCAGATTTTCTTTCAAATTCGGATCTTTTTCTTGTAAAAACTCCAACACAAATTCAAAAATAGCTGAAAATCTTGCTAAGCAACATCCTCTTGATAACCAGCGAACTTCAGTGTGAGAAGTAACCTCACATAGCTGAACAAATAACCGAGAGTTCAAAGAACTGCTTCGAATCTTGTTGACAGCATTTATAACATATTGTAAAGACTGATGATATCTAGGACTCAGATTTCTTGCTACTAAATGCTGTCTGTGAATCACGCAGTGAATGACCAGTACCTCAGGTAGTTGTCGCTTTAACTGGGCTATAAAACTACGATGACAACCAACCATAGATGGTGCACCATCTATCGCAACAGAAACAATGTTCTTCCTTGGAATAGCTTTGTCGATAAAAAAAGAGCGTTCTACGGCCTGAGAAATCGATTCTCCTCCGGTATTAGTCTCAAAATAAGTAGCAGTTCTTGGCACATATTTTCATCTTTAATATATCGAACATATCCTAACAACAGAGCTTCATTGCCGGGCAATGTAGACTCGTCCAACTGGAGAGAGAATCTTTTGGTCTGTGAGAAATTGCATAAAATGTTTTCCACTTCGCGACCCATCTCGTCTATTCGTCTCTGAACGGTGTTATTGCTCAAAGGAATTTTCTTAATAATCCCATATACAGGCCTGTGCAATACATTGTTGAGGACCTCAAATTGTGTGGGGTTTCCTCGTCTTCGCTATTAGTAAATATATATTATAGGACGCTCGTAAACCATCGACGTCTTGCATAGATGATGACGCAAACATCGATCTTATGGATGCCCTTTTCTCTAGTTTTTCTTTAAGTCCTTGAAAGAAGGACAATGGCTTACTTTCTTTTTCAGCATGCACTCTTGATAAGTGGTCCTCCATTTTTGAAGGTTTCGTGACATCGTTACTGAATATTTTTTTCACATATGAGACACATCGACAAGTGTTGAGTTGATAGAGATGAAATAAATCCAAACTACAAGTAGTTCAAACTGTATTTTCTGCATTTTTTTTCGTGTCTGCCATCATAAAACTGATCATTTATAATTTTAGGTAGGTAACAACTTTTCTAAAGTAATTTCAAAAAATACTTAGAAAAATATTAAAACGTTTTTTTGGTACCTACCCTGTTACTTTTTCATAAACTGCAGAAATGTAGATATGGTTACACTATTAACGCTCGTAGGTAACTAAGGATTTTGTAAATTTTTTCTCAATCACTTTATTTAGCTATGTAATTAATTTTTAATCTCTTGAAATAAATTAGTAGATGAGTGTATTATCATTGATATTCAAGTTCCACGTTAAATCGCGTATATGCGTCAAATACAGAACAAGTCAAAACGTGTCTGAAAGACTTGTACGGTAGAACACATTATCTTGCACTAACTTGTCCACGCATATTGACTTGTCGAGTTTTTTATCTTGTTCGAACTTGTGCACACTTGTCGACTTTTTTAAAAGTTCAACAATGATACTTCCTACTAAAATTTTAGTTATTCTTATAACAAGTTGATACATGTAACACAACTTATACAGTATCTTGAATGTTTTATAAGAACTTGTGTTAATTAATAGGGTTCGATTTTTAGACTTCATCGGCCGCCCAAAACCAGTTTTCGTTTATGTTGACCCCTGGGAAACCGATTTTGACCCCAAGTGGTAGAGCTTACTTATAGATAAGCAGCTTATTGTATATTGAGAGACATGAATACCTCCCTACGAGCCAATACCTTCCGTTGTAATGTGTACTTAATCATCATGTTTTTCCTTGACATGAGATATCCGGCGCAACTTTGCGTCTAGAGTCATGCCTAAATACTTAGCTGAGCTCGAATGCAGAACTATTTTGACATTTATGTACACAGGTATGTGTTGTACGTTTTTATAGGTAAAGTTAACATGAACTGACTTCAGTTCATTTATTTATTTTTTTTTTTTTATCATTTACTGTCCTTTGCAGTTTTTCTGTAACTTCCTGCACAGTTTTTCCGACAGCAAGTACTGCAGTATGTGGTCGTAGTGGTAGGTAGAGTCCGACCGAAGGTGAATTTTTTGGCCGAATCTAATGGAGATTGTATTTCAAAATGCTAAAGAGCCTAAAATATAGCGATCAGTTTGATAAAATTGATCGGTAGATATTTTGTTTTTTATTAATTTATTTTACAAAGATACAAACAGCAAAATAGGCAGTAAAATATTGCAGTAGACTCTTTTAAATAACACATAAACGGAACATGCTTAGCAAAGAAATAAAAACAAAAAATAACCATTCAAAATATCCAA
The DNA here is from genome assembly GCA_949129095.1 of Volucella bombylans. Classification (NCBI taxonomy): domain Eukaryota; kingdom Metazoa; phylum Arthropoda; class Insecta; order Diptera; family Syrphidae; genus Volucella; species Volucella bombylans. The sequence goes on along the minus strand of OX422141.1, from coordinate 83,665,416 downwards.
AACCCTAGGTACATTCGGTAATACGTAAATACAACAAACAAAGTTAATATGAGAAGACAAACGATGAAGTAGAATTAATAATCAAAATTAAATAACTTAATATTATATGTAAGAAACAAAAGTTTTTGTACATTTTCTCCCTGCAAATTAGCTCCAATCAGCAGCACTGAATAATTGCTCACTCGCTACACTAGTAGGAGGAGCTGATAAATATTTGTTAGCTACTTCTTTCAAGTACGCTCGAAATCTCCTCCAAAACACAGTGTGAATGATAGTTTAATTTTTGCGGAAAAATGGTTCGGCTTCGGCAAAATCTTCGGTCTTTTCTTGCCGAAGCCGAATGTTTTGCCGAAGGTGGAAATTTAAGCCGAATGTGGCTGAAGCCGAAGCAGAAGCCGAATGTTCGGTCGGACTCTAGCGGTAGGTCGTTCGTGCATAGGAGGAAAATCACAGGTCCTAATACACTACCTTGTGATACTCCGACTTTTATATATATGAATGCACAGTACTCATCTTCTTGCTTAATTGTAAATAATCGCTGATTATACTCGTATATGACTCTGGTATTTCTGATTATCGTTTCGGAAGATATTTTTGTAGCTCATGGACTTTATCAAGGAAGATGGTAGAGCATATTTCTTTTGCTTGTTATCAGTTATTCTGTCAACTTGATCTAAAGTTGAGTACCTACTTCTAAATCCACATTGATGGTTTGGTATCAGTGTCTTTTCTTCTATAATCGGATGAAGTCGTTACAGAAGAATTTTTTCTAAGAGCTTTGACAGGATTGGTAGCAATGAGATTGGACGATATGAGGTAACTTCACAGAACAATTTTCTCGGCTTTGGCAACATAATACCTTCTGCGACCTTAAACATGAGTACTCGTACCTTAGTCTAAACGTTGCATTTATTATCTGTGCTATTTTTCATACCGTTTTTGGGCAGTTTTTTTTAGAATTTCACCCGTGATTAGATAAACTGCTTACTGATGGAATTATTTTCTCGTCTTCGCACATTTCTTCTTTTTGTGGCAAACAATCATTATCTTAGCATGGCTGGAAGACGTTTTCAAGATGTCCCGCAAATAGATCCGAGTTTTGTTTGTTTGTTTGTTTTTGCCCAGTTTCCACTGCTGTTTTTAACTGGCGGAATGTATGCAGTTGGTCTTTTTATTTTTTTTTTGTAGGCTTCTACTATACGTTGAGTATTCTGTACCAGTATTGTTTTCAGATTTGTACGGTATCTTTTCAGGGGGCCCCCGCCCAATTATCAAGGCTTCGCCCATCAATGATGTTGTCTAATAAAAAACGGGGAAAGAGCAAAGAACTGGTCTTATCGTAAACATCTTAAGATGACGCTACCGAAGGTTCCTACGATTTGATCAGTTACAAGTTGCCGGTCATAGGTCTTGTTGGCGGCTGGACCACCGGTAGTCCCTACCAGGACTTAAATCACGGTACCATTGGAGTCAGGAGCACCCCGGATCTCCGTCCGTGTCTGACTTGTTAGAGATAGGTCCCCTTTTGGGAGCATCATGGTGGCTGTGGTTCAAATCTAAAATAGGGGGAAGGGTGTTCCTGTTGGTTTGACCCAATGTAGAATTGCAATAAATACTGGGAGCTGTGATCCTAAGAGCAGTAAGAGGTTTTAGGTCGGCCTCGACTCCGAATTGGTATCAATGGAATGACGGAGAGCGATGGCAAGGCGTATTCTTGCTCTCATGGATGTATGGGCATCCCGTAAACGTAAGTCTTCCCGACAGGTGTTTCATCGTCTTTCCATCGACGCATTTTTCAATTCTATGATCCTAATTAAGTCGCGAAACACAGTCTTCTAAGAGTCCAACTTGTCTGGAAAAACAAATTTGAGCGCTATCTGCTTATAAGTGAAAAGAGGGAATAGTAGCGCACTCAAATGTACCCTTATGGCACTCCGGAATGAACTACTTTAAACTCAGATGTCTCCAAATTATTGTGGACTTGGTGAAATCTCTTAGCTACGAGTACATACTCGTAATTAGCTCATTATGAAATTTATTGATTGAGGAATGAAATTATACTTTTAGTTTCTTAAGCCAAATAAAATGATCGACGCTGCTAAAGGCCTTAGAAGAATCTATCAAGCACAAGATGTTGATATTTTTTTTGTCATATTCATACCTAATATTTATCTACTATTTTTATATCAACGATTGTACAGTTACGGCTTGGTCTGAAACCAGACTGACAAGATGTTAGCTTATTATTCATACGAAAAAAATTATTTATTTGATTTTTCCCTAAAGTTTCTAGGATTTTCGAAAGAAAAGGCCTAAAAACTTTGGGTTTACCTTTGTTATACTTTCAGGTAAATAAATAACTTTGCCGGACTTCCAGGCACATTCCAGAATGTGAGGTTAAATCAGTTAGACAAACATAGGCAATATGCCATCAACACCCACTGCGTTTGGTTTAATACTAAATAGTTAGAGCTTCCAAAACCTCGGATAGGCAACGAAACTCTAAGCAATTACATTCGCTGCCTTCATTTTGAATGGTAATCGACCATCACTACCGCATTCATTGAGAAAGAGAGCATTAAGATCATTTGGATTTAAGTCAGACTCTGATGAAGATCTATCTAGAACCCTCAATGATAGAAGTTTCTTCCTTAAGCCGGAGGCGGACTGTTGAGAGTTAAGTTTCGATGAATAATACGAAATTTTAAAAAATTTTAGTCTAACATTTATAAATATGAAATTTATTGTCTACCTTCATGCGAATAGGATGAACTGTGAGCCTCATGTCACGAGGTTCTTTTCTTTTTCCGATACCTTTAAGTATCAGATCCATTCCAAGCATGCAACAATGTCTTTTTGCCTTTGTAAAAGTAGAGTAGACATTTTTTATCCTCTTCTGTCTTTATCAAGTCCAAGGCAGTAGCGTGCGCGATATCACATATATAGTTTCAGATTACCGAAAAAACTGTTCCTTTTTATTTGACGTTCCGGAATTTTTATTTCTACTTTTTCAATGTTTCGCAGCTTTTCATAAAGTTTTCTAAATTGTTTTAAGCAATAACAAATTATACACTCATCGATGATCAAACTAACACCACTTGCCAAATTTAATTCACTTTTCACATATTATCTACTATATAAAACAAAACGGGGCATTTTAATTTGTTTGTTTAATTTTTAGTAATTCAACTAACCAAGACTCAATTGACAGATAAAAACGTCACCTACGCTTGCTGCTTAGAAAAAGAAAAGCGATGTTTGTATACAAAAGAGGCTTGGAACAAAATGTACAAGTGACAATGAAGTGCTCTTGTAGTTGGATTAACACTGTGTAAACTTTAAGCTCACGGCGGTACGTGTTAACGTGATTGTAAAAAAAAAACAAGTAAAAACAAAAAAGCAGAGTGCTCAAAAAAATTCACCCATTTAAAAATAAGGATCACCGTAATGCATACGAATATATTTTATTTTCAGGAATCAGGGGCAAGTAGCGAACATAACGGGTGACCAGATAGCAATGATAGTTTTTCGAATTGTTATGTTTCAGTAGCTGTCAAAGCTACCAATAACTTTCAGCTGTCAAAATATTCAGTAAGGCTTGCTATTTCACCAAGCATGGTATTACGCTTGGCGAAAGTGCGGAAATTATTAAAAAATATTATCGAAATTCCGGCTTGAAAATCAGGAAACGTTGTGAGGTCGGTCGTCATCATGGCTTCAGTGTGCAGGCAATTCGCTTTTGTGGTTATTTTGCAAACTTATTTTGGGGTTGGATTTGGGCCTACCTTTGTATAAGAATGTGCTGATAAAAGAATTGAAGCCGGACGACAATAGGCAACGCCGTGCATTCGCCAATTGAGCGATGGAAATGTTGGCCTGAGATCCGGATTTTGGCCAGAAAATCAGGCAAAATTCTAGCGAACACAATCCGCAAGTGTTCGGCCAAGCATCAATGTATCCACAAAGATTGACTTTTCGGTGCGGTTTATGGCATGGCGGCATCATCAGACCTTATTTCTTTTGAAATGAGGAAGAAGACACCGTTACCGTTATTGTTGTCAGGTATAGAGCAATAATAACCGATTTTCTGTAGTCATAGATCGACAATATCCATATATCGGAGATTTGATTCCAACAAGACGGCGCTACATGCCATACCAGTTTTGAAGGAGAAATTTGGCGACTGGGTCATCTCACGGCGATCATTTATCAATTGGCCACAGCGATCATGCGATTTGATACCACTAGATTATTTTCTCTGGGGCTACGTCAATTCCTTAATCTACGGTAACAAGCCTACCACTTTGGACGAACACGAGGCCAACATTCGACACGCTATTGCCGGAATACCGCCGTACATATTGGACCGAGGCATCAAAAATTTTACCGACCGATTGAAGCACTGCCAGCGAAGATGAGACTACCCTTTGAATGATGTGCTATTCATAATGGCATGAACGTAGCTTCAAAATAACGTCAGAATTAATTTCATATCTCACACCGTTGTTGTTTTATTTAATTTTTTTTCCTTATCTGGTCTGTTTCAAGAGTGTTTGTTATGAGATTCGTCTACCTAACAGACCATGTTACCTGGCATGAGTATGTACTTTACTAGGATAAAAGCGATCGTAATTTGCTGTGTGAAAGGCTTCAGAACTCTTCAAAGGAAGACATTAGGCATGAGGACACTAAATCCAGAGCTTGCTGAGTTTAATTTTTATTGGAATTACGCCACTCAGTGCATGTGATTTAAGCGGAATAACACATCCTACAGTTTTTTTTTATTCTGTGGTGTGACAACGTCCTTTAGTCCTACTATAATAGTCTGAAATTTTAAAGTGTGGAAATCATTACTTTGACCCAAAATATCTTTGAATGGCGAACGGATACAAGGCTGCGAGTATAAGCGAAACAAAATAAAAACAACTTTGTACGAAATCAAGAGAAAATATCCACTGCACAAAAGGGTTTTTATTTTTACGTTAGCGTACACCATATGTAAGTGTTTGTTAAAAATAGTATTAGCAATGTGCAAAGAATTATCTTTTTTGTTTGCGAATTATTTGCGAAAAATTTGACGAATGGTATCATTCTTGATTGTTCGAAACAGAGGTTATGTCGTTTAAGGTTGTCGATGTGAAAGAGATGTTTTTTATATGAATTCAACAAGTCCGTTCGTTGTTTCTTTAACGATTTAATTTGATTTCCACGTGTATCAGCTTCACTGCGAATAGATTCCTTAACTTCTTTGTCAGCGCTCTTCATTTGATTCAGAGTATTCTTGACATTTTCCAACTCTTCATTGGTCCGATATAAACGCTTCTCTGGATTGGCATTAGTTTGAGTTAAAACCATTAGCTCGCGTCTGGCTGTTTCTAGATCTTTTCGTGTTCCATTGTGTTCAATATCGGTTTCTTTCAATCGACGAAGGGCCTCATCCAACTGCCCCTCAATTTTAGTTATCTGCTCTGAAAGGGCATTGTTCCTGATGAAGATCACCTTCTTCTGGCGATCGATGCTTTTTTCGACCAATTCTTTTTGCTTTGCCATTTCATGTGTCAGGGTATCATTTTCTTCTTGCAGAATAGCCAGTCTAGATTTTAAAAAACTTAATTTAAAAGATTTAATTAGAAATATTGAACAGAGCTGCTTATGTGTACGAGTATGACTTACTTGACAAGGAATTCAGACCTAAGATTTACCTTAAGACGGCCGTTTGACACTGCATTACTAGTGGACGAACGTAAGTTTGTCTGGCTACGAACCGTGTCATTTTCGTTCTTTACTAGTGCTAACGACGATGGGCTTCGAACAAATGAGTTTTTCTTGTAGAGAATTATTACATCCGATCCATCTGTATTTCGAGTTGATGGAAGAGTTCTTGCAGAATTACGAGGTCTTTTTATGTTTAAAAGTTCTACTGGTTGTTGATTTATTTTTTCTTCTTCGATACCCTTTAAAATCAGACGGTCCTTCGGTAAAACCTTCTTGCGAGCTCCGCGTAAGATAAAACTATCCTTCGGCAAAGTATGAACATTTTTTTCCTTGGTTCCACTTACCATGATGTCATCACCCTTGTTAACTTTTCCCTCTCGGATAAAGGTTATTGGTCCTTTCTGCGTGTGGGTTGAAAATTTCGAGTCAACTTTTGTAGATTGGGACTTATCTGCAGGATACTTTGACATATTGTCGAGTTCTTCATTGATTTTGAGGAATTCTTTTTCTCGGGATAGTATGCGAGTCATTGATAAGTTTACAAAAATTTCTTTCTTCGATTTTTATAAAAAAAAAAACGATATCACACGAATCAATATACGAGCCCCTATGACTGAAAATAAAAACTAAAAAAATGACAAGTGTTCGTCGTGACGTAACAGGATTGTTTGAAAGTGATTGAATATGTTACTAGGATAACAGGAAGGAACTCACACGAGTTATTTTCGTTGTTAAGTCGATCTACCGTCCACAACGTCTGCAAACGAAATAAGAACAAGAAACTGCGGATTCGTATGTGGAATGTTAGGTCTCTTAATAAGCCAAGTACAGCCGAACAAATAGCAAAGCAAAAGCAGCGTCCATTTGGATGCGAATTTGTTGTTAGAGGTAGATTCAGGCAATAAGTCTTGAGTTTACGCCAAGCTAACGAACACTCCATTTTACGGCTAAATTTGCCAACATTAGCATTATATGCGCTCTCGTCCCCATAGAGGAGAAAGATGACGACAACAAAGTTAGTTTCTATGACAAGACTTGCGAGATGTGCCCTAGTTATAACATTACAATTGTTCTCAGCGATTTTAACATTCGCAGTACAGTTGGAAAGCACGATACCATCTTCAATAACGGATTCAGGGTAATCGACTTTGCGGCGCGGCAAAACATTGTCGTAGCAGGCACGCGGTTTCCGCACTTGGATATTCATAAGGGAACTTAGAGGTCTCCTGATCAATCAATCATCAACCAGATTGACCACATTGCGATGGACGCAAGGCACTCCTCCAGTATTATGGATATCCGAAGGGGCCAACATCGACTCGGACAATTACCTATTGTAACCACGGTACGCTTGCGGATATCACGAACGTCGAAATGGCTAGCTTATACTGTGAGGAAGATTGGCGTCGGACGGCTACAATCACAAGAGATCGCCAAATCCTTTTCCGATCGGGTCTACCTTAATCTGTTAAGAGGATACATTCCGCCAGCATGAGTGTCAACATTGCTGTTAAATCTCATAATTGTGATATAATTACGTTTGCATATCATACGAGTTCACATAAAAAAAATAAATAAAACAAATTTCAATACCACCTGGAATTGAATATCTTCAGGTTCATTCGCTTTAAAGAAATGTAGATTCAGCATTATTGAATATTGTTGCGAACTATCATTTTGCAACTTAGCATTTATTGTTTGAAAAGTATGAATTGTAGACTAAGCATTTATTGAATTTTTGTTAGTATAAATAAGAGGAATAAAATAAAGTAAGACCAGAAGCTTATAAACAGTTACACAAGACATTTTTTCTCTTCAAGTGAGTCTGCTTGGAGGACTGTTTCTGCTTTTCCATACAATCGATACAAGAATCGACTTGTATAATCACCATCGGTAGATCTAGGTTCATGCACCTATGATCACAACCATCAAAGTTTGGATAAAATAATCCAATTCTTCAACATTTGGCGACCGTGACAGGACGTTAATATCGTTAAAAAAAAAACGATATTGATTATTTTTGTTTGCATATACTGGAAACGAGTCTAGTACGATAGATCAATAAACACGATTTCATTGCATACGGAATCAAGGCTTGAAATATTTGAAACATGGAACTTGACGACTACACCCAACAACAGGAGAGTCTTGGAGGTGCAATTGTCAAGTTATGGAAGGAACATAAGAAGGAAGGGGACGAAAGGAGACCTAAAACTCGTAGTTCCCGGCAGGAGCTTCAACAACGCTCAACTCAACTGGAAGAATTATGGCAGGAGTTTGACAAAATCGACAGTACTATAAGGGAAACCTGTGAGGTAGACTTGAATCACCCATATTTCCAGAAGGACTACTACACAGAAGTTCGAGTGGTTGTAGAAGAGCTCAAAAGAGACATAGCCAATTGCCTTCGCCTAGAACCTTCAGGCAGAAGCAGTGAGGAGGAAGCCAGCTCAAGGTCCAAATTGCCAGAAGATGAAGGGGTCGGAAGAGTTGCCGTATCGATCGAAACGGGGAAAAACAAGACAATGAAGACAATAATCGAGGAACCACAACCAGCGAGGCGCCATAACGAATCCGGTGAAGTTCCAATCCAAGTTCCCACAGGAAACCAGAACGAATCCATAAGCAACCAGAAGCAACATTATAAATGGATTATGGATTCAGTAAAATCCTTGTTGCTCAATAGCATAGGAGAAACAGGTAAATCAGAGCAATTCTACCGTATCCAAATACGTAATGTGGATCAGAATTGGGAAGAACTAACGATGAGGTATCGAAGTCTGAGAGACGAGCTGACATATGAAGACATCCAGGAATACTTCGAGATGCAGAGACGGGTTACGGCAACATTGCTAGAGATTCATGAACATTTGGAAGGTTCAACTCAGATGTTGCGAACTCAACCAACTACTATGAAGATGCCTAAGGTAGAGTTGCCAAAATTCGATGGCAATTACCTCAAATGGCAACAGTTTGTGGATCTCTACACAGAAATGATCCATAATCAAGAATTATCGGACGTGCAAAAAATATGGTTTCTCAAGTCGAGCCTAACTGGGGATGCAGAAAAATTGATACGCCATCTTTCCGTATCAGGTGCCAACTACGCAGCAGCTTGGAAAATAATACGCGAACGTTACGACAATCCCCGACTGTTAGTTTCCTCATGGTTGCAGAAATTATTGTCTCACCCGAATACACAAGCCGATAATGCTAAGTCGATACGTAACCTGCATGATAACATACAAGAATGTGTACTGGGATTACAGGGGTTGCGGATAGATACAAGTTCATGGGACCCAATCCTGCTTCATCTCTTCCTTAAAAAATTGGATAAAAATACACATACACTGTACGAACAATCATTGGACCATCCACGACACCTTCCATCATTTAAGAAGTTTTTGGAATTTTTGGAAAATCGTTTCCAATCCCTAGAAGCGTTGGGAACTAAGGATAAACTGGAAGATAATAGAACAACCAAACCAGTCTGCAAGACCTTATCAGCAGTAACATCTCAACAGTTGAATTGTACATCATGCAAGGGCAACCACCCGCTTTATAAGTGTCAGCAATTCCTAGATCTTCCACCTACCCAACGATTGAATCTGGTCAAACAGGGCAACCTCTGTATCAATTGCTTAAAATCTGGGCATTTTGCAAAGAACTGCAAGTCTCGCAATTGTTCGAAATGCCAGAAGAGGCATAATACGCTTCTACATTTAGAGACCAACAGCACTCGCACACAAGGGAATCCAACCATAGTCAAGGTCGGGGCATCTGCAACCACCCTACCACCACGTGAGAGCGAGATGTTAGAAAATGAATCATTGGAAAATCATCAGCGCACCTTTGTTTTACTTGCAACTGCAAGAGTTAAAATAATAGGACCTAATCACCAAATACTGGATTGTCGAGCACTCTTGGATTCCGGATCTCAGATCAATCTTATCAGTCAAAGATTAGTTAAGGCGCTAAATTTAAAACCCAAAAATGACTCTCTTATCATAGAAGGAGTTGGGCAAGGAAGGCGAGAATCAAGCCAGCGAGTAAATGTCAGAATACAATCGAATACAACCAATTACTCACCAAGGGTTGAAGCCTTTGTACTTAAGGAAATTATTTCACCTCAGCCTGCGCAGCCATTGAATGTTTCCTCGTGGAAAATCCCAGGAAACATCAGCCTCGCAGATCCCGAGTTCAACCGACCTGGCAAAATAGACTTGTTATTAGGTGCGGAATTTTATCACGAATTGCTGATGATTGGACAAATAAAGCTTGCAATTGGACTGCCAAGGTTACAAAATACATTGCTCGGATGGATAATTTCTGGTAGGGTTGAGAGATCTGATGCAACAATAGCCACATGTGGGATATGCACCGAAGATGAACCACTCAACGAAATTCTTGAAAAATTCTGGCGATTAGAGGAAATAGCGGATGATAGAAACAATTTAACTCCAGCCGATCAACAGTGCGAAAGACATTTTGACAAGACATTCCAGCGAGATCAGCAGAGTGGAAGATTCGTAGTGCACTTGCCTTTTGCACGCCAACCATCAGAATTGGGTGACTCACGAGAATTAGCCGAACGACGATTCCTTGCTATAGAGAAAAAATTAAGCAAGGACAACCATCTGAAAATCCAATATGTCAACTTCATGGAGGAGTATCTTGCATTAGGACACATGACAGAGGTAGACTTAAGCACCATACGGTCACCTCACTATTTCCTTCCTCATCATGGGGTACTCAAGCCAGACAGCACTACGACTAAACTAAGAGTTGTATTTGATGCATCCATGAAAACCTCGTCGAATATTTCATTAAACAACTTACTGCTCTCAGGCCCAACAATCCAGGATGATATATTCTCGCTATTATTGCGTTTTCGAACACCACGTTTTGCGTTCACTGCCGACATCGAAAAAATGTATCGGCAAATAATTGTGCGGGAAGAAGACCGAAAATACCAGATGATCTTCTGGCGGAAGGAAAAGGATCAAGTTCTGAAGTGTTACCAGTTAAATACGGTAAACTACGGTACCACATCCGCTCCTTACTTGGCAACACGCTGCCTCAAACAACTGGCTAATGAAAATATACGTCAATATCCATTGGGAGCTCAAATTTTGGCAAACGATTTCTACATGGACGATGTCATGTCCGGCTCAAACAGTTTCTCGGAAGCCCTGGATATGCAAGGCAACTAACTCATATCTTACAAGCAGCTCAATTCAAACTTAGGAAATGGTACAGTAATACACCGCAGTTGCTAAGGGATATTCCAGCCAGCGATCAAGCCTTGCAATCCGACCTGCAAGATAAGAATTCACGAACACTAAAAACGTTGGGCCTCATCTGGAATCCACAGACAGATGAACTTCGGATCAACTCATCATCGCACTACCGATGGAACTCCACACAACTTGGAACAATTTCCGAAAGGATTTAGAGAAGGTAAGGGAATTAAGAATTCCCAGAAATCTATTTTCCACAAAAATCCCAAAGAAAATTCAGATACATGCATTTGCCGATGCGTCAGGAAAGGCCTTTGGGACTGTCATCTACATTAGATCAACTCACAGCGACAATTCAATAACGGTTCAGCTACTTTGCTCAAAGTCTAGAGTAGCGCCTATTAAGAAGGGGGCAAATGAGGAGGTTATCAACGCGACCACTATACCACGTCTAGAACTATGTGCAGCCAAATTGGCAACAGAGCTGATTCATCGGGTAAAAAGAGATCTCAAATTAGGAGATTTGGAGACATACTTCTGGACCGACTCGGAAATCGTGTTGGCTTGGATAAATGCCGAAGCATCAAACTATCACCGTTTCATAGCAAATCGAGTACGAGCAATCAGAAGCATGACCACTCCTCAGCAATGGCGGCATGTGCCTACAAAACAGAACCCGGCGGACATAATTTCAAGAGGACTATCGGCTTCAAAGCTAAGGGATTGTAGTATGTGGTTTTATGGGCCTTTGTATCTATATGGCCCAGAGAAGACTTGGCCATGCAAACTAGGAGAGAACAAGACAGATATAGAAAGAAAAGGGTCAAAATCTGCACTAACAGTATCGCTCGAAACTTCACCAGGTATCATAACCAGGATAGATCATCATAATTCCTTCGGACGTTTACAACGGATTATTGCCAATGTAAAACGATTCATAAATAATTGCAAAAAAAATAATCAAGATCAACGAGCCACGAACCATCTTACCATTTACGAACTTGACGATGCCACTCAAGTAATAATAAAGGAAATGCAACATCAAAATTTCAAGGAGGAGCTAGAGCATCTATCCAAAGGAAAATACGTCAATACTCAGAGTCCACTGAGTAGTTTATCGCCATTTTTGGATGGAGAAGGAATTCTTCGCGTAGGAGGACGACTTGAAGCCGCCGATCTAGATTACGACGCCAAGCACCCAATTATACCATATAATCATGAACTCAGCAAATCATTGATGCGAGAGATTCATCTAAGGTATTTGCACATTGGACCTCAAGGATTGCTGGCAGCTGTACGACAGAAATACTGGCCCATCAAGGGAAAAACTATCGGTGGTTCAAAAATGTATTCGCTGTGCCAGAGCAAGGCCTAAATTAATGACGCAGATCATGGGAAACTTGCCAGCGGCTCGTGTGCAGCCCGCCAGACCCTTCGTGAACTCCGGAGTAGACTTTTTTGGACCAGTATGGATTCACTTCAAAGTCAGAGGAAAGCATCCCCGAAAGGCATATGTGGCCGTATTTTGCTGCTTCGCAACTAAGGCAACACACCTCGAGGTTGTGAGAGATTTAACCACAGAAGCATTCTTAGGTGCCCTCAAGCGTTTCATAGGAAGAAGAGGAAATTGCCAAAACCTCTATTGCGACAATGCAACAAACTTCATCGGCGCAAAAAACCAGCTTATGGAAGTTCAATCTTCAATACATTCGCCTTCGTCGAAAGAAAAAATAACTTCGTTCTGCACTACCAGAAGTATGGAATTCCATTTTATTCCACCTCGAGCGCCCCATTTTGGTGGATTATGGGAGGCTGCCGTGAAGTCAGCTAAACATTTTTTGAAACGAAACCTGCTTTCGTCGATTCTAACATATGAGGAACTTGAAACATTGATGATTGAAATTGAAGCTATACTAAACTCCAGACCTCTGATTCCCTTGTCGTCTGATCCAAACGATCTTAATGCTCTAACTCCTGGACATTTTTTAATCGGTGAGGCATTAACATCTACAATCAATGCACGAGCAGAAATTACAAGCGGCAATTTAGGCAACAGATGGAAGACAATTAGCGCAATCAAAACGCAGTTTTGGCACCGATGGTCACATGAATACCTCAATGAGCTCCAACATCGTTACAAATGGAAACAACAGCAGAACACCATTATCCCTGGTATGCTGGTAATCTTAAAGGACGACAATTTACCACCGATGCAGTGGCACTTGGGTAGGATTGTTAATTGCATCAGGGGGGGTGACGATGTGATACGAGTAGTGGAAGTAAGAACTGCCAACGGTTTACTCAAGAGACCGATACATAAACTGGCACCATTACCAGTAGACTATAATCCACCTCTACCAGGGCATCTAGAACGACAACCAGAAATCCAGGAATCAATTAAATCACGTTTGGACAAGGACGAAGGACCAAGAAAAAAAATGAGGCGATCACTAAGTTCCACTATTGTAACGATCCTTTTGGTTCTGATCACGCTGCCCTTGGGTAAGGGAGTTAACGTCGAATTAGAGCCATTCAACTCACAACCGGGAATTTATTTCGAAAACCTAGGAGCAGCTAACATATTGTCTAGTGAATGGAAGATTATTACTTACTCTGATATGGAACTTTACGCGAAGGAACTTCAGCTTTTAACAAATACAACGGATTCATTAAGACACCTATGTGATCTTGTAAAACCCAAGGACCTTTGCGATAAAATAACTACCCAGATACAGCATCTGACAGAAGAACTCGTGAGGAATAATGAACCACTATCAACACTATCCGGAAGTAACCGAATGAAACGAGGTGCTTTAAACTTTGTAGGAAATGTGGCCAATGCATTATTCGGAGTACTAGATTCAGAATATGCGGACAAATTATCAAGAACAATTGAGGAAATCCAAATCAATGAAGAATTACTTCTAAGACACATTAAAAATCAGACATCATTCTTCTCGGCTACTGTAAATATCATGAACCGTAATCAAGAAGCAGTATCAACCCAATTTACAGCTATGTCCGCCCACCTTAATGAATTAACCCGCCAAACAAACAGTATTTCCAAGGAGCTATATCAAGACAAGTTAGCTCAAAGTTTTATGTCGCTAGCAATACAAACACTCACAACCATATCTAATTTCCAACGCATTCAAGGTTCCCTATTAGATGTCATAACGCACAGTCAACATGGAAAAATCAGCCCACTTTTGATACCGTCAACACAGTTGCGCCAAGAACTGCGCTACATAAAGGAGCATTTGCCATCATCATTAAGGCTGCCAACACCTTACTTGGATGTCACAGCCCTTTACAACTTGATGACTATAAGGGGAAGAATATTATCCAATCACACAATTTTTGAAATCAAAATACCATTAGTGTCATCAGAAGACTTCGAGATATTTCACATAATACCAGTACCAGTGCTGATAAATGAAACTTTCACTGCCATACAACCATCCTCACCATACATAATTATAAACCTACATCGTGACCAGTACTATTCACTTTCGGAAGGGGCTATAAAGGATTGTTCGTCAATTATTCGCGAGGAGTATTTATGCAAGCCAGGTGGTCCTTTACATCACAAGGGTTCAACCGCCAGTGCATGTGAGATTTCCTTCTTTCATCATCTACCTGAGTTTGATAAATGTCAAGTACAAGAATTTAGTGATGGTCCTCATTGGATTCAACTTCACAATCCAAATCAATGGATTTACGCCTTACTACAAGAAACCACCTTAAATGTTGTATGCGGCCAGAACACAACATATGTTACAATTCGAGGATCAGGTATTGCAAGGCTACAGAAGGATTGTATAATGAAACAGCAATTCGTAACCATCCGAGGACATAATATACATCCCTCGACCACAAGATTGTCATACAGCCCGCTAAGCAACCTCACTGACACCATAATTCCAGTTCAAGAGACAACTCTAAGTTATCCACAACAATTTTATCAGCGTCATATCGCGGATATTGAAATATTGAAACAGAAGTTGGAAAGGTTTCGCAATGAGCTACCAACTGGCCTGGAACATCATGAAATTCACCATACCATGGGACATGCTGGACGGTTAATAGCAGTTTTAATTGTCATCTTTTTGGTTGTTCAATGTTACCTCAAGGCAAGGAAGACTAGACAAATGCAGCAACCAACCCCAAACCCAAAGCCTCGAGCAGCTACCAACGACATTCCAAGAAGACAGCAACAGCAACCCGAAGTTCAGGAGGATAGATTTAGTATAAGTATTAATAAGTAGTCGAAGTCTTAAACAGAAGGAATTATGCATTGTAATACAGGAGAAACTTCTTTTTTTTGAACCATTTGTTCAACCGGGGGCAGAATGTTAAATCTCATAATTGTGATATGATTACGTTTGCATATCATACGAGTTCACATAAAAAAAATAAATAAAACAAATTTCAATACCACCTGGAATTGAATATCTTCAGGTTCATTCGCTTTAAAGAAATGTAGATTCAGCATTATTGAATATTGTTGCGAACTATCATTTTGCAACTTAGCATTTATTGTTTGAAAAGTATGAATTGTAGACTAAGCATTTATTGAATTTTTGTTAGTATAAATAAGAGGAATAAAATAAAGTAAGACCAGAAGCTTATAAACAGTTACACAAGACATTTTTTCTCTTCAAGTGAGTCTGCTTGGAG
The DNA here is from genome assembly GCA_949129095.1 of Volucella bombylans. NCBI lineage: Eukaryota > Metazoa > Arthropoda > Insecta > Diptera > Syrphidae > Volucella > Volucella bombylans. The sequence continues at coordinate 83,649,781 of OX422141.1, read as the reverse complement.
GACTGTTTCTGCTTTTCCATACAATCGATACAAGAATCGACTTGTATAATCACCATCGGTAGATCTAGGTTCATGCACCTATGATCACAACCATCAAAGTTTGGATAAAATAATCCAATTCTTCAACAATTGCCAAAAATCCATCAGAGATACAGCCTCACTCGGCCACCACAACAAAACTCCTGGTTTGACGATGAGGCCCGGCATGTACGTGCAGAGAAGCAAGATACATACAAATCGACGCTGCATAGAAGGATTAGAGCTGCTTACGAGCTCTGCGAGTAGAAGAGGGAAAAAGAAGGAGCTATTGAGAGTTGCTACTCCAGAAATGATATTCGTAGTTTTACCAACAGATAAATCAAGCATGCCATGGACACAAAACCCGAACCGAAGCCTGTAGAAACGAACATAATAGTAGAGTTGCAGTTGATGCTGAGGATTTCTGTAAACTGTATAACGACAAAGACGAACCAAATGCGGTTGTCAGGCAGAATGAACCTTTCAACCTGAACCATGTAAACCACCAATTCCGTGCACCCATCCTGGGCAGCCATATCTAAACTTAAGTCTAAAAAAGCGGCTGAAATGGACGGGCTGACTACCGAGCTCTTCAAAGCGGCAGGCGATGACTTGGTAAGGAGTATACTCGTATACCAATTTATCTGTTAAATATGGTCGGTCGAATGCTGCATGGCTTGTGCGATCCTCAAACATACAAGATCGCCTACAAGAATCGAACTACCGTATTGTGTGATCGCCTGAGACCGTTCTTCAACAACTTGATTGGTCCATATGAGTGTGACTTCAGGCCAAGAAAGTCCACCATCAACCAAATATCTATGGCAGATCTTGAAGAAAGCCCATGAGTTTCATGCCGATACACACCACCTATTCATCGATTTAGAGGGCCGCGTATGGCAGCATCTATAGAGACGAGCTATACAGAGAAATGTCTAGTTTTGGCATCCCTACCAAACTCGTCCGCTGGTGCAGCATGACGATGGAGAATGCACGCTGCTCCATTAAGGTCGGTAAGGAACTTTGATGTCAAAAAAGGTTTTAGACTGTCATGCGATTTCTTTAGTGTTATGCTTAAAAGAATAGTACAAAACACACGCGCCAACATTAGAGGCACATTCTTTCAAAAGTCCGTGCAACTACTCGCATACGCCGATGACGTAATCGGAAGAAAGCAGCGTGATGTCAGTGGCGCTTTCGCGAGAATTGAGGCCGAAGCGGCGAAGATGGATTTAATGGTTAATGATGCCAAGACCAAGTATATGCTATTCAACACATACCGATGTCTCGGACAGAATGTCATCCTCGACAAATACGACTTTGAGGTAGTTAAGGATTTTGTGTATCTAAGTAGGTTGGTAGGTAAAAGTAGCAGTTGGAAAGTCCAACCCACTTAAGCCTATTGACCCATTGTGATGCCACGTGGACCTATGATCTTCTTACTTATAGAACCAGTCTGAGCTTATGATGAAGCGTAAGAGACTGTTTGCCTCTATAATTTTCAGATTGTTTAGGTCATTGTAGAAGAAAGCTGATAAGATAAGTTTTCTTCTCTGGGGGAGCTAGACATGTACGGAGTAAGTGGAGGATTGTCTTTCCTTCCTCCTCGTCCATGCAGCTTCTACAGAAATCGGTGGTAAAAGCGTTAAGCCCTCTTTCATGGTTGCGTATAAGGCAGTGTCCAGTGATGACACATATGATGGCGCTGACATGTTTCCTATTTAGAAAGATCAGACTCTTAGAGCGATTCAGATCCAGCTTCGGTTAGATCTGTTTGATCGTTTTTGTTCTTTTATTGGCATCCAGCTTTAATGTTAGTTTGCACTTAGGTATACCTACGTCCTTTTTCCGGTAGAATAGGTAGAATGTTTCCAATTTTAGTGAGTTCGTCGGCGCTACAATTCCCTGGAAAGTCTCTGTGGCCCAGCACCTAATATAGGTGAAGGTTGAACTGCTCTGCCATCACTATAAAAGATGATTGGCAGTTAAGGACGGTTTTAGAATTTAATAAGACTGAGTTCAGAGACTTGATAGCGGACTGACTATTCGAAAAGATGCGGATATCCTTTGCAGATATTACGTTATTCTTCAGCCGGGACAGAGCTTCTTTAATCGCTAAAACTTCCGCCTGGAACAGGATACAGTGATTTAGAAGACGGAAGGAGAGGCTTAGATTTAGCAGTTTTTTTCAGTTTTCAATGCGTTTTATTTTCTTAATCACTAACTCTTACATACTAACAAAAAATGTTTAAATGCTAGCTTAAAATTACTTAACAATCTTATACTAACTTACTGGCCCCACACAGGCGCTCTAAGCTACTCTAAATTCTTATATCTATGTCTTTCGACTTCATTTACATTTTATTTGGAAATATTTATTTTATATACTTAGGGCTAAGAAAAAAATTTGATTACAAAAACTTAGCATATGGACAATATAGATTTAGCTTATCTGAGCAAATACCGATTGACTTGTCCTCCATGAAACCATCTTCCTCCCAGAAGCATCTACAGGGGAAGTTTACATGGAAGTTTTTGTCAAACCAAAGTTCAGGTGTGGTGTAATCGATGTTCTATGTGGGGATTCATAATGTATTAAGAATGTGGCCAAATGAATTATTTAGTCGTTTTAAGGCGAAGAGCTGCAGTCGCAGCTACTTGCCTGCTAAAAATACTGTTCTTTGGCCTCTGCTTGGTTCCAGAAGATGAATGCTGAAATTGATTAGCGAAGTCCTTTGTCTAAAAACAACAGTCCTTTTCTATGGTGCAGAGGCATGAACTTTATCAAAAATGGATGAAGGTACTCTTTACTGCTTTGAGAGGAAAATTCGGCGATTATCGGTCCCGTTTGCATAGACGGTGAGTGGAGGAGGATATACAACGACCAACTGTAAGGGCTGAAGAGCGACATCGGCTTAGCCAGAATAGTGGAGGTCCAACGATTGAAATGGCTGAGTCATATAGAGCGTATGGACACCAATGCTCCAATTCCAAAAGTCTTCGAATCTGCCCGCGAGGGACAGCGCAGTAATGTAAGATCGCGACTCAGGTGGCGTACGCAAGTGGAAGGGAACCTCAACCGATCTAGAACGCAAAACAGAAGGCAGCTAGTTAAATATCGAGCTAGATAGAGACACTTTTTAGTTGAGACTCAGTTCCACCCTGGACTGTAGCGGCACCTTAAGTTACAAAGTAAGGATTCGCTGCCGTTCCCTTTTTACAGCCGAAAAGCAAGGACGTGAGTCTGGGAACGCAGTAATAAGCAGGGAGTACTGTCATCATCAAAGGAATATATTGCATTCGAAGTAGCAGACTAGAGATCATTGATGAAAATTAAAAAGAGTGTCTATCAGGCTTGAAATCATCCAAGACAACATGAACTGACCTGTTGCTACGAAAACCATATTGGCGGTCATTGAGAACTTTTCCTGTTTCGAGATACATATTTCATTAGCTGACGGTTTATTAGCGTTTTTATGACGTTGGAAACAACGAATGCAAGTGGAATGGGTCTGCATGAGGAGAGAAAAGAAAATTTGGCTTTTTAGGAAAGGGCTTGACAAATGCTGTTTTCAATTCTCGGAAAAAGTCCAAAAGAGTGGGATTGATGAAAAAGCTTGCGCGGTGGTTTTGCCTTCGTGAAAAACACATTTTTTTGAAAAAAGGTGAGAATATAACACTGAACCTATGTAGAGACCTTTAATGACTCTTCCTACTACAGGATCAGTAGGTCAGAACCAGATACAGTCGTATGCTGTCTTTGGCAAGCAATGCACAACCTCGACGGGTCACATACTGGATTATCATAGATAAATTTAACTTTGAGGTAGGTAGACATGTTTATAATGGTACTTCCTCGGAAATTATATGAAGAGTTTGAAGAAACATTTTGGTGACTCTATTTAAAACCGTAATCGTTCCAGTTCTTTTCAATTGTACAGATTAAATGAACCTTAAAGAAGGTGGACTAAAATATACTTTATTTTTTCAAAGGTAGGATTTTTCTACTGATTTCCGGTCTCTATCCCTTTACGAGATTCGGTCAAGCACATATGACCGCAAATTCTTCGGGCTATATGGAGACATCGACCTGGTCAGAAAAGTGCACATCAGTCACGCCATATGGCTCGAACATGTACAAAGAGTGAACTTCAACACTCCGGACCAAAAAGGATTTAATTGATTCATTTATACTGCGCCAACTTAGGAGATTAAGACCTCGTCATGGATGGTGCGCAACCATTCAACCATGGTTATTTGAACAAAAATTCCGCTAACTGTAGAGATTTATTGGCTGACGCCCAGGTGTACCTCGGACTGGGGCGCCATCGAACGTAATGTGACAATAGTAAGTAAGCTTCAGAAAAAAACACTTTATTTCTATTATATACGACTATCCTTATAATAGAAATGTACGAGTTCAGCAATTCTGTATCGTTACGATTACCCTGTTATCAATTGAGTTTACCTAATACTCGTACTCTTTTCAGTGCATTGTTTCACGATCGCGATGAAAGTATTGCCGCGCGAAATTAAACGAGCTTTTTGCCGGACCTACTAGTAACTGAGTGCAGTATAAGCATTCCTTATGCCCGTACAACCGGCTACACTGTTAACCTTGAATATTTATTAACAATGTTTTTTGTTGACGAATCGTTGAAATATTAATGATTCGATCTGTTCCAGTAAACATCAACGCAGCAAAAGACAATTTAATTAAGTGACCACACTCGATTAAACAGATTCCAGCGAAAATGGAGCCAAGTGATTCCATTTCACAATGGAGAGCTTATACATTTTTCATTTTTAGTTCCAAAGCAACTACAATTAATACCATTGGAGATCTCCAGCAGTGATCTTAATTAATTCGGTTCAATTGAATTACAACGACTTGCAGTAGACGATGCAAACAGCTGAGAGGTGTTAATGGAACTCTAATCGGCTACTGTAAAGGTTAACTTTATCGAACTGATTGAAAGGAATAATACGACTAATATCACTCGATATAGGGCACATGATGATAAATCAAGCAGCTCGAGAAGAGATTCTTCTCAAGAAAGCAAATCACCTAATGCGGAAATTATCCGTTCTGTCAATTAAAGAAAAAGAATCGCATTTAAAGGTTACCCTAATTGCATTTGTTAAAATGAATTTGAAACAATTTCAGGCTTTTTGTGTAAAACAAACAGTCGATTTCGCACTGTCTACACTATGGCTGTCCCATAGCCTGCCGGGGTGGAGAGGTAGCTGCTGTTGTGTTTCGTTTTTCGTCTGTCAAATGCTCTGTCAAAGTGGGATTCAGAGCAGTGATTGACTCAAATTGAACTTAATTCCTTCTTCCTCTTAAACACTTAACTTACTTATGAATATAATATCTACATATCTGCGTTGGATTTGCGATGACAACGACGACGACGACGGGACGGTGGAACCAGCAGCGCATCTGGATAAGTCGGTGGAGTAAACAGAGCTGAAGCGGGCTAGTGATAGAAACATGGTTCGCAGTTTAGATTCTCAATCCGGGTACGCAGAACACCAGTAGAAAGTGAGGCGTTTAAACAGCTTGTAGAAGATATGAAGGGGTCATCTTCATGACAGAATTTTAATGATGAGCACAACAACTGTAGTGCGAAACAGCATCATCATCAGACGAGAAACAGCAGCGGCAACATTGTATCTAGTACTAGTTAATAGCATTAAGTTCCACATTTACCAGGGGGATGATGATAGACATAAAGAGGTTTTCTCTGGCATTGTCGATTGACTTTGAATCTGCTGGTTGGGCTATTCCACTCAATCGCTTTAGCCTACCCAAATTAAAATGGTACTCGGGGTAATAAAATGAGTTAGGGAATCTATTAAACCTAAATGATGACACATTTTGGCTACGAATGATGGAAATTTTCGATGACGTTTTTGCTTTCAATTCCACCTCCAACATGTTAAGGTTGACCACCGAAAGAACATCATTTATTTAAAATGAGACTTAAAGATTTTACTTTAAATTTAATGAAGCAATACATATTACAACACTTAATTGACGGCGTTGATGCTTCTGAATTACTTCCTAAGTAATAGTCCTGATGAGACTATTTCGTAGAGTCATTTTGGTCCAAATGATTTTTGTGCATAGATTGGAGGATAGATTTCGAAATAATTAGTGAAGATGTGATTTTTGAATGTGTTACGTCTATTAAATCTAATTCTATCGTTAAACTTTTCTCCAATGTTGGAAAATCGCAAGGGTTCTTCTCGTCTCCTGCCGACTTCAGACGAATCTTACCTTGTCTCTCTAAAGTCTTCGAAAAGATAAATAAATAAATAATCTACTGTCCACCAAACAATCTGGTTTCAGAACAACTGTCAATTGCTCAACAGCTGTGGTCAACCTATTTGAGGAAATAAGCCAAGTTACGACAGCGGTCATATAATTCTCATATATAATGGTGTATCACAGCATCCTAAGGTGGAAACTCAGACACTACTTCAGCTTCAGTGGCAGGGCTATCAAATTTGTTGATAGCATTCTGTCAGATTTCAGAAAGTAATCTCCGGAACTGATCACCCTCATGAAAGGCTTTAACTCAAAGAGTTCCTCAAGGGTCAATTCTGGGGCCAATATTATTTTGCATGCTTATTAACGATCTCCCATCAGTCTGTACTTACACCTCAGTGCACCTTTATTACCTCGAGCACCATTCTAGTCAAACCATTTGACAAAATCGATGTATTCGCTTTCCTTGTTAATGGGGATCTCAGACGAATTTCAAGTTGGTCTGGGCCTTATGAGGTATTTCTTAATCCAAATAAATCTCAGTTAATACTCATGTCTAAAATAAATTTTAGTCTCGGCACTTTGCCAGATATTTTCGTCTGTAATAACAGAATTATGGATGTCGAATGCTAGTGTAGGATTTAGTATTGATCGTGAACTCTAAGGTTATTGTTGATTTATGAATAAATTTAGCAAATATAACAATGTATATATATATATGTACAGGTTGAGTACCGATCGAGTTAGTCGTTCTGAGAAACTCTCTCGTGATGGGCACACATCCTAGCTCTTAAGTTATACCAAAATTTGGAATATGAATAAAATTGAAATGAAATAAACTTAATTTACTTTGCCAATCTACAATTGTAACAATCACCAAATCAGGTTATAGAATTCTGGTTAACTTCGTATTTTACTCCTGTTGAAACTAGACAAGTTGGTACAAAACCCATCATAACTTATGCTGAAGTTGTCTGTAGCGCCCTAGATTCACTTTCCTAATACAACCTGCTACTTATAGCATTCAATGATGCAGTTCGCTATGTATACAGTCTTCGTAGATACGACCATACTTCTAAATATTCCAAAAAAAGAAAAGATTATTTTCATCTCACTCGAGCTAAATGGCACCCCGCTGAATTTCTCGAAGATCATCAAGTACCTTGGCTTCATCCTGGAAACCCAACCGAAGTATAAAAAGAACGTTTAAGAGAGTTGAAGGCTCAAGGTGTGTTCCAAGGACCCAAAGTCTGGCTCTATACTGCTGTGGTGACCAATTCTTACCCATAGCATAGCCCTTTGATGGCCTACACTGGAAAGACGACCTTTGCTGTTCGCAGGCTGCAATTAATTCCCTGAAGCTGAGAGACACGTAGCAAATAAAACAGCTAATTATAGCACATACCATTCCTTCGGTTTTGAAACCATTTTGTTAAAATGGATATTTTCTTATCTGGAGAACCGTTATTTCGCTATAGGTCAGCCTTTTCAATACCGTTTTTAGTCACTTCTTGTGTCCCATAAGGCAACCATCTAGGTCCCCTGTTTTTTATTTTAACTATAAACGATCTTGAGAGGATTATTAAACACTGCTCCCTATCCATTTACGCCGATAACACTAAGTTCTCCAAAACTATTTCTTCAACCCAAGACTCTATTCTCCTTCCACTTGTTGTCTAAAAAATTGCTTTGAGCTTAATGTCTCCAAATGTCTATGACTTTGTCTCGTAAGTCCAATCAATCTCCCTCTCGACTTTATTTTCTGCATGACCAACTTGTATCCCAGGTTCAATCCCTTCGCGACCTTGGAATATTATACGATAGAGAGTTAAACTTCCGTTCGCATATTAATGAGATAATCCTTATTGATTTGATTTTATTGATTTGAAATTGCGTATTACAGTAAGATTAATGTTATAAGATAGTGAAAGCCTTAAAGTTAAGTTTACAAATTGAACACAATAAAATAAAAATAAGAATAACAAAGGAAACTGGTTGAACACCAAAAACTATTTGAATATAAGAACATAAAAGAAATAAGACAAGAAAACAAGATTCAAATAGGTAGGTAGGTAGGTAGGTAAGGGTGGCTGTTAGAAGTAATAACCCACTTAGGCCAACAAAGGTGAATGTTGAACTGCTCTGCCATCTCCATGAGAGACGATCGGCATTCAAGGGCGATTTTAGAATATAATGAGACCGAATCCAGGGACTTGATAGCGGCCTGTCTATCTGAAGATATGAGGATATCCTTTGCATATATCACGTTTTTTTCAGCCAGGACAGACCTTCTTTAATCGCTAAAATTTCCGCCTGGAACACGCTACAGTTATTTGGAAGACGGAAAGAGAGGCTTAGATTTAGCTTATCTGAGAAAACACTGCCACCGCCACCAACACCGCCACCAACTCCGCTATCGGTGTTAGATCCATCTGTGTAGAGATGGATTGACTTGTCCTTCATGAAAGCATCTTCCTGCCAGAATGATTTAGAGGGGAAACTTACACGGAAGTTTTTATCAAACCAAAGTTTAGGTATGGTGTAATCGATGTTCTCTGTGAGGATTCCTAAGGTGTTGAAAATGTTGGGGTGACCAAATTAATTATTTGTCCACTGTTTGGTCGCTTTAAGGCGAATAGATGCATTCAGCTACTTACCTGCTGAAGATATTGAGGGGTGTCAAATGAAACAGAATGTCTAATGCCGCAGAGGGAGTAGACCGCAAGGCTCCGCTTATGGATAGACATGCTGTTATTTGGATTCTGCTTAGTTTACTGCAGGCCAGGATTACTAAGGCCATCCACCAGACGACCAGTCTGTTTTGCGAGCTTGAAGGCGCCATTTATTCCCAATGGCTTTTTTGCAAGAGAATAAAGCTATTGTAGCTTTACTGATTCTTTCTTGAATGTTAGGTCTCCAGTTTAGTTTCCTGTCAAAAATGAGACCCAGATATTTTGCTGTATCGGAAAATACTAAACTGATGTGGTTTATTGAAGGAGGGTCTATAGTTGGAATTTTGTATTTCCTGGAAAAGAGGAAAAGATCAGTTTTATGGGTGTTTATTTCCAATCCACAAACGATCTGCCCAGCAGGTTAATCTAGTGAGATTTACTTGAAGAAGTTCTTTAATGGTATTGAGATGCCTACCTGAGACTGCTATAGCAACGTCATCAGCATAGGCAATCACCCTGCTACCCCCGCTTCCAGGTATATCAGCAGTTCATTAGCCACTAAGTTCCCGAGAAGGGGAGAGAGGACAGCGCCTTGCGGCTTACCTCTGCTGACACATCATTTAGCAGAAGTCGCACCCAGTTTGGAGTGGATTATCGTGCTAACTAGCATAAGACTGATCAACTCCCCAAGTGAGTCGTCTACCTGCAGAGTTGACAGCGCAGTCGTGTTTGCTGATGTGTTTAAGTTGTTAAAGGCACCCTATATGTCCAGGAAATAAACTATTGTGTGCTCTTTATATTGTAGGGGTCGTTAGATGTGGCTAGTCATTGAATACACAGCTGCTTCCACCAACTTTCCCTTACAGTAGGCTCAACATCGTTGACAGAAGTTTGGATTAATTTAGTTCGTATATGGATATCAATCAGTCATTCTAGAGTTTTCAGAAGGAAGGATGATAGACTCATAGGTCTGAGGTCCTTTGGGACAACATGAGAACATTTTCCGGCTTTGGGAATGAAAACTGCATTGACTTCTCTCCGTGACAGTGGAATATGGATAAGTTCTACACATCTCCTGACAATATTTACCAGCGAAGGCATAATAATATGTGAGGACCTATGTAGCTCGGCAGGTACTTGTATGATTTGAAGCTATGCAGCGCCCAGAGTAATTTGTATCTTGTGATCAGTCCATGAATTTTGGTCCCGGTTACAGTAGGCCTGTTTGGGTTGCTACTGGCCTTGAATTGGGAGCGAACTGGAAAGTGGGTGTCCAGAAGCAAGTTGAGTGATTCATCACTTGGGGTTGTCCAAGAGCCATCGGTTTTTTTTCAAACATCTGGGCATCGTAGGATTTGTAGAGAGGATTTTTCTTAGCCGCGATTCTTCAGAGGTTTCCGTGATTTTGCAACAGAATGACCTCCAGGATTGTCGCTTTGCCTTCCTCAGTTCTTTTTGTATAATTTGAGCAATTCTTTGTATGAGTCCCAGTCAGTCACTTTTCTTGTGCTTTTTCCTAAGTTGAAAAGTGTTTCTGAGCAGTTCCAGTGCTGATGTCCACCAGTGCGGCTTTTTCTTGCCTCTAGGTTGAATAAGAGGGCAGGAAGCGGCCATAGTCTGATTGGTAGCCAGGGTAAATTCCTTGACTTTCATGTCTAGCTCATTGGTGTCACGCGGGGGACTTGATAGTTTTAAGGATAGCGTTTCAGACAGTATTCCTCTGCATTTTGGCGAATCTGTTTCCCGGTAGTTCCGGAAAGCTGCGCATCACTCAGGTTGAATTGAATGTATCTGTGGTCTGAAAATGAGTGTTCAGACGATACCATCCAGTCCGTTAGCCCTTGAGTAATGCTTTCGGAGACAAGAATTTTATTTAGCACTTCCTATCGGTTTTTTGTTATAAAAGTGGGCTCATTGCTAATGTTGCAAACAATGACGTAAGTACTTATAATATAATCAAAAAGTGACTTACCTCTATCGTTGATGTCGCCACTGCGACATACCGTGTGATGAGCGTTAGCATCGCACCCGATGATGAGGCTAGTTTTTTGCCTTCCAGCTTCCAGTACCACCCTTTCTAGCTTGTCACCAGGAAGAAGGTCCACAGGTCGTGGCCAAGGTAAGCCGATGCCAGCCAGTAAAAGCCTTTGGCAGTCTCTAGTCTGACAACGGTTAAGTTGGGGTCTCTGAGGTTAGGAAGTAAAAATACATTAAGGCTACGTTTCACTAATATATAAGTTCTGATCTTACCTCTGTATCTTGTATAGAGCGGAGTGTATGCGGGTGTTCTAAGTCCGCGTACCATGCCTTCTACAATCCATGGCTCCTGGATTGAAAGACGCAAATAACAAACATATGCATGTAGCAAAAGACCGTTAATTAAGAATTTAATCGAAACTAAAAACAAATAGTAAATAAATAATAATAATTTAAATTTATTGCTAATTGAATATTCTAATTAAATATACTCACTGGCCAAGTACCTCAAAAGTAAATTCCTAAATCTTTTTGTGTTTCCGACTCCTCTTAGTTCACGGGGCAGGGAGTTCCATAGGCAAGTGGCATGAATGAACAATTGCCACTCCGATGTCACGCAAGAATGTGGAGTTTGCATTAAGGTCAGAGCTCTTTGCGACCGAAGAAAAACTAATCTGCTATAGAGATACTGAGGTTTATGTGGTAAGATAAGGATCGAAGCATTAGCAGGTTATCAAACGAGCAGCGACAATACACTTTGAATAAACGGACACGTGATCATAATTTCGGAGGCCATAACATACCTAGTGTTGAAAAACGTTCAAATAAAAGGCTCCTTTGAGTTATATTTATTTATTTCACTTTATCATAAAAAAAATACAGTATACTTTAGGCTTTAATTTTTGCGACCATCCGCGGCGGATTTAAAGGAAGAACTGAATTTGCGTTTAACACAATAATGGCATGATTTTAAAGACAGAGACAAATAATCAAAAAATAATTCAGTTAGATGGCGTGATTAAGACGAAGAAAGAGAATTCATTTTTATCAAAATAAGAGACTATAAATATGTGTATGTTTGTACCCTTACATTAAAGTTTTAACATCTTCCGCCGGCCCTAAACTCGAAAGCTCCAATGGGTACAAGAGCTGAATGGGTCTCCTGAAGATCTTGCCATCACAACGGATTTCGCAGGAGCGGACTTTACCATCTCGTCCGATGAAGGCTTTCTCGATTATGGCTAGCTTCCAATGAATTCTAGGCCTTGCACTGTCAAAAACTATGACCACATCACCTTCTTTAAGGGGTGGTGAACAGCGTGAAAGATTTGTATGAAAGAGTCGCAACGTCTGCAAGTATTCAGTTCGCCAGCGTCTCCACAGCATATTCGTATACTTGATTCTCTGTTTCCATAGCTCCTGGATATGGAGATCTGCATCAGATGCCACATCTACTCCTTTGTCAGATCGACAATATAGAATTAAAAATTTCGATGGAGAAAGTGGTATTAAATCCTTAGGGTCGGATGAAACATATGAGAGTGGTCGGTCGTTGACGATGGCTTCAGCTTCCGCGAGGACTGTCCTTAATTGGTCGAAACTTAGTTTGGCCCTTCCAACCACTGCCTTTAAGGTGTTCTTGATAGTTCTAATCAGCCTCTCCCAAAAGCAAAGGGTTGAGTGGCTGGACTTCCAAATAGTTTCTTGCAAACGCTGCACTGCTTTACTCGCTTCTTTATCAACTGTCGAGCTTTTATGACCCAAAATTTTTCGCGTAATTGAGTTAGTACTACGCTTACGCCTCCATGAAGTGTTCTTAAGTGGATGTCATCAATGAGCAACATAGTTTTTTTTGGTGAGTCCGGTGGGAGAATTTTTGGTTGTTTAACATCATAACTGTCATCTAGGTGTTGTAAGCGACCACCTACTCTCAATACTCCTTCGTAATCCAAAAGGGGACATAATTCTATAATTCGTGAATTGCCAGGTACGGGTTTCCCTTTCTGTAAATGCTGGATTTCGTCAGTAAATGTATTTATTTGTACGTACCTGACCCAGTAAAGCTCTGCAGCAATTAGTTCTTCAACTGTTAGTTGCCAGCAAGACAATTTAGATTTCTTTTGACACGCTCCAACGAAACGCTGCATCCACGCTGTTACCCTTAGCAGTCTCCCCCAGGTACTATAATTGTTGTAGTTGAGCACTTCTCGTCTTAAACTTGATCTCCTCCACCATTCCCTTACTTCCTAACCCCTAACCGTTGTTAGCTTTAAGTTCTAGTTTTAAGTTAGTTTAAGCTTGCATTAAGCGAAATAAATGGGGCCGTTAGCCAACATCAAATTAATTTCACTCACGCTGCATCGAAGGCTCTTTTAATCAACCGACCTTCTTGAGAAAGGGAAGTTAATCTATCTGAGATGAGATGAGATTAACTAAAACTGCACAGAGTGCACCTCAACAGGGCCTATGTGTTATGAATTAATATGAAAATATTTCTTCATAAACTAATCTGCAGTAGACGCGGTTGGCACAATTATTTCAGACAAAATATCTTTTAGAAACTCGCTTTAGAATTAGGTGTACAATTTAATTTTTTTTGCATTCTTTGTTTACAATGGATGGATGTTGACTTGTTGTATGACCTGCCCCTTGTACAGAGTTCTTCACGCCATCCATATAACCCTTGGTACTTCTTCGTCGGTTGATGCAGACGCTTTCAGGCCGTCGCAGAGAATAAAAATAATACGCAATTTGTACGATGACGCAGAATCCGAAGTTCAAATTGAAGACCCTCAGGGAACTCTTATAAAGCCACTAAAAGCTAAGGAATTATGGATCTCTGCATTCAACCCCTGACATCTATTTAGAAGGCAAGATCATGCCAAAGTTCAAACAATTTAAATAAAGGACCTTTCAAAAGTCGCGCCTAGATGTCAGTAGTGAATAATTTCTTGTGGAGTACCACACAACCATCTATCAGAGAAAGTTCTACTACATTATAATTCACCAAACATATACGTTTCTCTCGCTCGCACATCACTGTCATCTTTCTCCCACTAAATCCCTGGCATTAAGTACATATCACATTGGCATCTTCGTTTTTCTAGGTTTTTTTCCGACGTGACATCTCCATCTCAGATCAGATATCTTATTATAAATCGTGAATTCCTATGAAATTAGTTTGTTTTTTATAATAAATATTTGAAGTACTTAATTGTTCGTATTTTATTTTCACATTGTGGGGGTCTCATTGCCCACATTCTGAACGCTGCCTGTTTTTATGTCACCATTGACATTTGTGAAGTAGACGCATGTACTCATACAATTTTAACCATAAATAGTTACACACCGGCAAGAGAAAGTTATTCAAACCTATTATGCAAATGGTCGATCTTTAAAAAAAATACAGGGGTGGCCGTGGTGTAGTGGTAGTAGCAAACGCTTCTCACTCGGAGGGTCCAGGTTCGAATCCTGCCCATGGCAAAATCAGTTTTTCATTGTATAATTGGAACTCAGACAAAAAAATTCTGCGTGTGAAGGCATAACACTGACACGTAGATTTGGCTGTTATAAGAGTTTCAAGCAATGAAAAAAATACTGTGAATTATATCTCGAATCACTCTGAGTGAAGAAAAACTCTCCGTCCTATTCGGACTCCCACCCCTGGAGAGCAAACATAGAAACCAAACACACCTGAGTTTCAAACCACTACAAAAACAATTTTCCTTTCTCCTCCTTCTATCTTTCCGCCGGCGCCCTGGCAACAGTAAAAGGGTATCAAACCCCTTAGGCGCGCGTAAATTATAAAAAAAAAAAAAAACATATCGTGAAATTTGTGAATTTTTGTTGTAAATAATCATCCAAAGGAGTCAACAATTCAAAGGTTAGTGAACAAATTTGAAGACACTGGTTCTGTCGAGGATCGGAAGAGCTCTGGTAGACCAAAAAGTTCTCTACTGACAACATTGCTGCTGTAGCATAAAGTGTCGCGAAATAATATTCAACATCGATACCACGACGTTCTGAGGAATAACATATTCATCCATCGACTTTTTGGCGTACTTTAAATAAGAATTCGTATTTGCATCCTTACAGGTCGTAATCAAGGCAGAACTTTCGTCAAATGTTTGTTAGAACATCATGCTGGTTTTTTACGCAAAAGTACTGAAGCTCATTTCACATTGGATGGATTCATCAACAAAATTGTCGCATCTGGGTAGATGAAAATCGCCGAATACTCGTAATTTCAGAAAAATCATTACATCCACAAAAATGTACTGTCTGTACCACTGTAATGTGGTTTTTGGACTGTTGGAATCATTGAAATGAAAGAGCTGTTACTTTCAATGGAGAGCGCTATAGACAAATGATTGAAGTTTTTTTGTGGCCTCAAATTTAATAAATAGACACAGATGGTCTTTATTGTCAAAACGATGGGCCTACGAGTTACACAACTCGTGCAACATTGAGCTATTGCGGTCAGAGTTTCCAGGACGATTAATTTCACGTAATGGACACATAAACTGGCCACCTAGATCATACGATTTAACACCATTAGATTACCTTCTTTGGGGTTTTTTTTAAAGTAAAATCTGTGTGAATAAGCCAACAATAATTGCACAGCTGAAAAACAACATTCGGACCGAAATTTAAATTGAATTGATTTAGATTTTCGTATGAGAGCCCGTAGATGTGTTTGTGGTGGACATTTACATAATGTTATTTTCTACACATATGTATTTGCTAAGAGCCATATTTTTATAAAAATAAAAACACCAGAAAAAATCGAAGTATGTATAAGTTCTATTTAAGATAATAACATCTAGGCGCTACTTTTGAAAGACCTTTTACTTCGGCTCTGTTTTTAATAACCAAGGAAATTGTACGTAATGACAATGTCGTACATAGAATCAATGTGGGGTGGTTTATGCGGTGCAAGGGCTCCACAAAAAGTAAAAGAGGCTCAAGTTTCAGCCGAAATCCAAAAAAAAGGTCTAGAGGAAAGTAATAATAATACTCAAATGAAAGAACATCAGCATGGTATTGGCCTTAGTAACGAGATGATCCAAATAGAACGGGTGGAATATCCGTAGTCTGAAAACCAGAGCTAGTGTCACTGTCTTAAGCAATAAAATCGGGCTATAATTCTAAAAACATGCATCTTCTTTGAATTAAAATCTAATAGTCATGTTCATCGATGGGAAGACTAAATTGTAGGAAAGGAAGGGATACATGGGAGACCATGGAAATTAATAAAGAGAACATCTTTCTAGACTCGAACTGACTTGACAGTTGGTCAAGTCGGTTAAGTGTTTACTGTCATTTTAAAGTGCGAGTTTGTACAAAACAGGAACCTTTTGCACTAGAAAAATTAATCAATCTTACTTACTTACCCTCACAACCAAAACGGGCAAATGTTTTTGAGGTTTAACGTTTCTTAAGTATTTTGCCGGTCTTAGTTTATTTCTTACAATTTCAAAAAGACTGATAACACTTCTGTCATCCTCTATCTAAGATGTCTAAAATCTGGTATGCAGAATTGAAGGTCCAATCGGCGCGTGAATTATCACCGAAATTGAGGATACCTTCGACAACGCAACCTTTGACGGCATATATAACTCGCTCCAAATCGGTAGACTAATTTCTAGTTTTGCTAGTAAATAAGACCGTGATTGCGGATGCTGACTGGTTTAAGGGTTTACCGCACTGTCGCCACTGTCTCCACTGATATGGTGCATGTTGGTCGACTCATTGATTTTGATTTTGACTGCCGCGATGGCATTAATGGCAGCCTGGCGTCAATAAATATTGTAATATCCTCGTGGGATATTGCCTTTATTGGCGAAAGTTTGGCTGTTTTTGCTAAAGCCTATATCTCAGCCTAGAAGACACTGCTGTAGTCCGGCAGGCGTCATGAGTATCGCAAGTTCAATTGATCGGAGAAGATCACGGCGCTGGTTCCTCTCTCCATCTTTGATCCATCCGAGAAAGTGAATATCGTCTCTGGTACCATTAGTGCGTATTAGAGTACAAACCCAGTTCACTTGTAAGGATCGAGGAGTGGCTTCTCGTGATTGGTTTGCACCCATTAACCTGACTCAGGAGGCCAAACTAGGGGCAGGAGGCCTGTTCGATAGTCATAGCGTTGTTCTATCTATGGAAGGAAGGTCAAATTGTGGATTTATCCTTTTATGTCTGTGTAGAAGAATCTCTATTTCGGCTTGGCCAAGTCTCCAAGGATGCTAAGGGCATAGTTTAGAATTTTATTGATCGTGCGGAGGAACCACATCAATGACTTTTATTCAGTCCGTTTTCAGATTCAGGCTCAGTAGTGGTACCCCTCAATTCCGTGTTATCTAGCGTTGCATTTATGTTCCTGTTGTGGTGCACACAAGTTATCAGGTTTGTTAGTGCAGATGTATCTACTGTTCTACGTGAATTCATACGAGTACATTCATGGTAGCAAGTATACGTCTTGCCATCGCTTACATGTATTATGAATACCATTTCGCAACTGTGTTGGAGGTACGAGTACAAGTTCCACCCTTGGTATGTGTCAAGGCCGATTTTAAACCTTTTGGGGTCATAGCACCCAGTACTTACTACAACTCTACAACGGGTCGAAACCAACTGGAGGACTTTTTCTTCGATTTCAGATTTAAACTATAGCCACAATGACGCTGCCTATAGGCCCCCTCCTATTTCAGTTAGACCCGGACCGAAGTCCGCGTGTAACATGATCTAAATCGTAGTATGGACTACAGGTGGTCCTGCCACCAACAGGACCTATGACTGGAAGGTTGTGACTGGTGAAATCGTAGCAACCGTTAGAGGCATTAAGTTCAGAAAACCGTGACGATAAGGCGAGTATTTCTGCTACAACCGACAAAGTCATGAATGGAAGAAACCTTAACAATTGAGTATTGGACCGTTCATTAGTGCAGAATGAACTCCAACATTTCTTAATTTTTTACTTATAGCGGGAATGTTGACATTGTTTAAGGCTCCTTCGATGTCAAGGAAGACCGCTAATGTGTGCTCTTTGTCGTGAAGGCTTTTTTCATATGTGCTGACAACTTTATGGAGGACCCTTTCCGTGTCATAGTGTTTTGTGTAGGTACCCGTATGCTGGGTTGAGGCTAAGTCTTCTGGGTGTAGATTGTCAACTAGTTTTTCTAAAATACGATGTTTTGCGTATAGGCCTGAATACCTTTACTTACCTCCAGGATTTTGGCATATATCTATACTGAATAGTTTTTTTAGGAACAGTATGTATTCTCAAACAGATTCAAATCTATCTACAGTGTAAATAACTGCTTTGTGAGAATCAATCTGGCTTCCGTCAAAAACGAAGTTGCAAGACTGCGTTATTATTGGTAATTGACGAAATTAGGAAAGCTATTGATGACAACCATGCTACAATACTAACGTTACTTGACTTTTCGAAAGCATTCGACACCGTTAATCACACTATACTTTGCTTAAAGCTCAGAAAAGAGTTTAAATTTTCATTGCCCTCTACAAAACTTATATTTTCTTACTTAGAAGGAAGACGACAACAGGTTGTAGCGGGAAACCGATGTTCATGCTATTTGCCTATAAAGAGGGGAGTACCGCAAGGCTTCATTCTTGGACCATTGCTTTTATCGCTCTACGTAAATGAACTGCCAAAGGTTGTCGTGCATTGTGTATGTTCGCCGATGATGCCCAGATCCACTTAAGTTCTCCCATGAATTTGGTTCACGAAGCCACTGCGCAGGTGAATGAAGATCTCCAGCGTATACTTGGTTGGTCAGCTAAGAACGAACTGCGTCTTAATGCCCAGAAAACAAAAGCACTTGTGATCCATAAAAGAAAACTGGACCTTAATCACTTTCCACCAATCCAACTAGCCCAAAGTCCAATAGAGTACGTCGACCGCGCTAACAACCTGGGCCTGATATTTAGCCGGACCCTTACTTGGTCTACCCACATAAACGCCACTATAGGTAGGATATATGGTGGATTACGTGCTTTCTGGACTGCACATCGCTTTGTTCCTACACGGACAAAGCTCTTGTTAGCGAAAACCCTCCTAATACCGATTCTGCTATATTGTTCTGAAAGCTCAATGTCGTATATAATAATATTTCTCGATTTGTATTTCACCTAAAACGATATGACCATATTTCCTTTTACTCAAAGCAAATCAGCGGATGTACATTTGATAATGTGCTCAAATACAGAACGCTAAGTCTCTTACATGGCATAATTCAAACTAAGCAACCAGCATACCTATTCAATAGGCTACGCTTCCTTCAGTCAGGTAGATCATGTATGCTTTTTCAAACGAGCTATGCCTGCTTGACATCTGAACGCCAACTCTTCGTAAACTCCGTACAGCTGTGGAATTCTTTGCCCATAAATATTAGGAAAATTAGAAGCACAAAACAATTTAAAACCTCTCTCTTAAAATACCTGGCCAATGAAACTAATTAGATTTAGAATTTTAAACGCTTAAAATGTTCAATTTGTTTGTAAAGCCAATTGTTCTTTTCTCTCTTTTACTTTATCTTACTTACCTTATTTTATTTTATTTTGTTATCACTTCCTGAATTCTTATTGTTATATATACTTGCACATACTTGTATCTGATATTTGAAAAATTTAAGGCTTCCCCATTTAAAAGATTCCATTATCTTACCGTGTAAGCAATACTTACTTAGTAAATAAATAAATAAAAATAAATAAATATGACATCGCGCTTTGTTTTTTGAAGCATGATTGGTATGATTCTGTCCAGTCCAGGGGATTCGTAAGCGGAGAATGAGTCTATAACCCAGCTTCCGCCGACTTCTCTTCATCCTTATCGTTTTGCGGTGGCTCCGAAGATGTACGGGCAATAGGCTAGTTCACTATTGGGGTTGGAGCATTATAGAGGTCCAAAGTTCCAGTGCTAGAATTTTCTGCTACAACTTCTGTCAGTGGATGCGGTGAGGGCACACTGTGCTGTGATCCCATCGGCTTCCTGACTAAACCCGTAACTTTGTTTGGGTTCTTCTGAGGTGCGACCAATAAGTTCGCTCTCCCCTAAGTTCACGCACTGCAGACGTTTACTCCCCTTTTTCTTGCTGAGCCTTTTTATCGCTATTTCTCTTTCTTATTCCGAATGGATGCAGTCAACGATGTAGACAATTTTGATGGCGATGGGGCAAGCTTCGTCACCTCGGAGAAGTAGCATCTATATATCGATGTCGATTCTTTCAACACCTTCCTTATTCGAAACTACTTACTTTGGTGGCGGATTTCCGTCTAGGGGGCTATTCCCCTCAGCTACCCGGTCTTGGTAGTGTAACATCAAGGGTTCCCGACTCATTTGCATGATTTGGTCCCACGAGTACGTGAGAAGGGATATCGTCCTGTACTCATCTCCTGTATACAGAAAAGGTTAATTTACTTGAAACTAGAGGCCCCCATGTATCTATAGTCTTGCGCTGTCGACTGAGCTCTCCATCAGTGATGCGGGACTCGGCGCGTACCTTGCGTTGGAAGACCATTATATAGTTTTCGTCCCCTGCCCGCTGACCTTACCGACATGGTTAGCCCTGTTGTTAGGTGTGATTGCTAGCCATTTTGCCCCGTATACCTAACTCCAGTTTAGCTCTTCGGGTCGCTGAAGATTACTTAAGCTCTTTCACTACGTCCAGGTGAATAACGTCTGCAAATTATAAATATATTCTACCGAAATTCGGAGTCGGTGACTGCAACTTTAAGAGCGTTAACTCCAATTTTCAGTCGTAATTCTCGCCCTAGTAGACAGGCAATAATAAGTTTAGTGCAAACATTTAAGTTCACATATTCGTTGTGTGCTGTTGCCGTGTCAGTGAGACAACAAAACGAAGTGTCGAAAATATCGCTGCCGTTCAAGCGTCAGTAACAAACGATCCAAATCAGTCAATTCCACGGCGTTCTCAAGAATTGGGCATCGCTCAGATCACATTATGGCGTATTTTGCGTAAGGACCTTGGTTTACACCCATACAAGATCAAGCTGACTTAAGAATTGAAGCCGATGGACCATTTGAAGCGACTTACGTTCTCCGATTGGGTAATGGAGGAGATGCGCCAAGATGATGAATTTCATCGCAAAATCATCGTCAGTGACGAAGCTCATTTTTGGGTCAATGGGTTCGTCAATAAGCAAAATATGCGTTATTAGTCGGGTGAAAATCCACATGTGCTTCATGAATCACCACTTCATCCACAAAAAATATCTGTTTGGTGCGGTTTTCATGCCGGCGGCGTTATTGGGCCATATTTTTTCGTCGACGATACCGATCGTCACGTTACTGTGAATGGTCAGCGTTATCGCGCCAGGATCACCAATTATTTTTGGCCCCAATTGAAACATATGGACTTGGACGACATGTGATTTCAACAGGATGATGCCACAAGCTACACAGCACACGCTACAATCGATTTATTGAAGAGTAAGAATGTGAGAGTGTTATCTCAAGACATGGGCCAGTCGATTGGCCACCTCATTCGTGCGATTTAACGCCGTTTGACTATTTTTTGTGGGGCTACGTTACGTCATTGGTTTATGCCAACATGCCGAGGACGTTGGAAGAGCTCAGAGCCAATTGAACGCGAAATAGCAGCCGTTTCGACCGAAATGTGTGGCCGAGTCGTTGAAAATTGGGTCCAACGAATCGACCGCTGCAAACGTGCCCGAGGTGGCCATATGAACGAAGTCGAGTTCCATTCATAGATGTTTTGATTGTACTTCAAGCCGATAATAAAGTTTTTGAAATATCTCAAACGGTTTGCGTTTTATTTAAAAAAAAATTGTCAAGTCCTTATTGGAAAACCCTATATTAATTTTTTAACCACATATTTCTAGGGTGCTTGTTACATTTGATTCTGAGTTTGTTTTTGCCTTTGACTTTATTCAATAAGTAACTAGAGATCCGAGGTTTAAGCTTTTTTACAACCTTTTTCGAATGCAAATTTTTGGAAAAACTAAGAATATGATAATGTTCTGTAATGCAGTCAGTAAATATGTATGTATTGTAAGGGAAGTTGAGGCATTTTGGCAGGTCTTTCCAAAATTCATATTATAGATTACGTTTGAACATACTCTAGTCAATTTTCAATAATTTAGTATGTGAAATTTTGTCTGCTCTTGCTGATAAAAATAGTAACTAAAAGTACTGTTATGTAATGATCTGTAATGGTCAGGTAGAGAACACGTTTTTCGAAATTATTAAAAAAAAACATTACTAAAGCGACCATAAATGAGATCCAAACATATTCCATATCATATATTCCATATCATATAGTTCTAATAATGCCAAACAACTCGAAACAGCTTCATCCAAAGTATTTAAATTGAAGTCCCCGAAGGTAACTAGATTTCTTGACTTTTCCTATCTAAGTGGCCAGAAAATTATTCTATAAACGTCAAAATATTAAACATAAGTATGTACTCGTCGTAGTCTATAGACACATACAAATACAAATCTTTCGTGGCTAATTTTTATAGAAACCTTTAGGACATGATCACATACAAAACCGAGACATAAAACCTCGAGAACCTCATATTCATCTTTTACGAAAAAGCCAATACCGCCTGCAAGATAATCGTCATTTTTTCAAAGTTATAAATCCAAATTTCAGACACAAAGACAATATCTGGAACGAATACAAAAGACTCTATATGCGGAATAAGATCTATAAATTTCTGACATTTTTGTTAGCCATAAAAAGTTTATCATTAGGTTAGGTTAGGTTAGGTTAAATAGAGGTATGATGCATATGCCATCACACAAATACCACGCACCAAAACGGGCCCATCGCGATCCCTGTGGAACCGGTTGAATTTGTCTTCAAATACCAAAAACTTAAACAATCTCCCTGGTGAAATACCCAATTTCGTAATGTCTATTTGCTCTTAGTTTTAGAAAAAGTATTTCCCTAAAAATTTTCTTCGACTACGCGATATTGCCTCGCATTCACACAATATGTGTGTTATGTCCTCAACAGTTTGCAGATCATCGCAGAATGTGCAAATATCTGTATTGCGTCTCTTTGCATGTTGTCGTAGTAGATAGTGTTCTGTCACTATTCCTATTACTCCCGTAAGCTTGTCCCTGTTTCATTTTATTAACTTCCTAGATCTTTTGCCGTCAAAAAGCGGCCAAAGGATCTTGGATACCCTGTGATCTTTAAGACTTGACCACCTTAGGTTGGCAGTCTTTGTGATTTTTCCTCGATAGTGCCCCTCACTATGCAAAGTGGTGGTTTGATGTGGGCAACCTCACTATTATCGAGTAGCTCTCCTTTTCTTGCTCTGGTCCACTTGGTCATTTCCTTTAATACCGCAGTGTCCTGGCACCCAACACCATAGTGCACGGTTCTGACTGCACAGTGCACTGAGCACCGTGCGACAGCCCCTGACTGTATCAGAGTTGGCGTTGGATTCTTCCATTGCCTTGAGTGCCGCCTGGCTATCAATATAGATAGCGATATCTCTTTCGGATATCGAACTCATCTGCATTAGCTCAGCCGCCCTGAGGACAGCCAGAACCACTGATTTGAAGACACTACTTGCTTCCAGTAGTCTTATAGACACTCTTAGTTCTGGGTCTTCTGAGAAGATACCAGAACCTGTTCCTTCCCCTATTTTCGAGCCGTCTGTGAAAATTGCAATTTCATTTAACCTAATTATTGGATTTTTTTGCAAGTCCTCCCTCATCGGATATACATATATATCATACTGAATGTCGAAGTCGACCAAGGAAAGAATTTCATCCGTTAGAATTGGATTGCCTGGCAGTAGCTCCGCTAGGACCTTGACGTGTCGGAAATTACTGCTCTTGAAGTAACCCAAATTAGTGAGTCGTATCGCACTGTTGATATCAAGTTTCCAATGCTGTAGTCGGGGTGGTACGGAACGCACCTGTAATGGCTATGGAAGCCGTTCTTTGAACCACCGATAAATTTTCGTAAATCGTTTTCTTGATTGTTGCTTTCCACCATACTAGTGCGCCATATGTAAGTATGGTTCTAAGCACCACCGTATACAGCCAGTACACCATAGCAAGTTTTAAGCCCTAAAGTTTTTCTACTGTTCTTTTGCAGATAAAAAGAGTTTTGGTAGTCTGAATTGCGGTATCTTGTACTTTCTAGTAAAAACAACCAGTTCCGTTTTTGAAGGGTTGTTATTGAAACCACAGCTATTTGCCAAGTGCTGATCGTCTTCAGAGCAACCTCCATAACGTCGCTTAAAATATTTAAGTATTTTCCCTGCACTATTACGACCACGTCATCTGGCGTATGCTGTGTCACTTATACCCATTTCACTAAGCTTTTTGAAGATGTCATTGATAACTATCCCCCACAAGAGTGGAGATATGACTAACCCTGCAGTTTTCCTCAGGTTTCGGACATTCTAACCAACTTTTGCCCAATTTTTCTATTCCTAATATGAATTTCCAATAATCGCTCTACGGTTTTAAGCATAAATGATGACAGACTTATTAGTCTGAAATCTTTTACTGTTATATGCCCCTGTTTGAAAGCTTTAGGAATAAAGACCATCTTAACTTCCCTTCAAGCTATTGGTATGTAACATATTTTTATACTGTAATCTGAAAATTTCCATAATTTTCTGGATTGCTACCTCCGGTGCATACTGTAGCATAATCGGTAGAATACCATCCGGACCGATAGATTTGTACGGCTTAAAGGACGGTGGGCAACGTAATATTTTCCTAAGAGGAATTACCTATTTCCTCTTCCGAGAGAAAGATATCCGTGTTCCCAGTGTGCTGTAGCATGTCAGGGGCGCCTTATACTGTGGATCCCGGAAAGTGGGTTTCCATTTTCCACCAGTGTTGCCCGAACCTCTTGGCTACTTTCAGCACAGGTTTCGTCACTTTCCTGGAACGCTCGCTCCCTTGAAAGTATTTTGCGTAACCTCGAGACCTGTGTAACAGCGATAGATTCGCAGTACTTCTGCCATGAAGCCTTTTTTGACTTTCTAACTAGGTACTTAAATTGTTTCTTACATTCGTAGTACTCATTCCATGTACTGTCGCTTCTGAAAAGCTTCGCCCTATTATAGAGTTTGCTAACCCCTTTCCTTTTTAAACCTAACTCCCTATTCCACCATTTTGGTTGAGTCCTTTTAGGTGTTCTGTTAACCGGGCTAGCTTTCTCGAACGCCATTGGTAGTGCCTTATTAACATTTTCTACCGCCCTATCTAAGTTAACAATATTATCGCATATTATCGTGATTGATTGGGTATCCGGGTGTATATTTACCACTTCTGTATACTTGACCCAAACAGTCTTGCCAGGATTTCTTTGAAAACAACATACCCTATTCTAAAAGTTCACCTTGAAGCGTATCCATCGGTGATCCAACATTGAGGCTTCGTCGACTACTCTCCATTCCCTTATTTCTAACCCTCCTGTATTTGTAGCAAGGGTGATATCTATCCCCAAACACTCATATCTTGGGTTTTTATCACCGTTTCCCCATTGTGTAAGATGGGCGTTTGCGTCACAGCCTAGTATCAGCATCCCTGTTAAGGGACAGCAGAAAATGCTGCCCGTACCCTCCGTCTATTCTCCATCTTAAGGACTGCCCATGTATCAGCTTTTAGTTCCCGATTCTGCACATGGAGTAGTCCCAGGAGCTTCTCAGGGTACGTATAGGGACACGGAACCCATACCCATGCTGTCGGCAGAATGTACTTTGCAAACTCTGCCATCGTCGTGCTTTCCCAAGCATCGCATAGTTCCAAAACGAAGCGTCTGAGGAAGCCCACAGAAGACTTATTCCCACTAGCTACAATTTTGCGTCTGCCTGCACAACCAGCGCCATCGAATTGAAGTTCACCGTTTCCTGTGGTGGATAATTCCTTTCACAGGACATCTTGGAACTTCTCCTCGACGTTTTTCCACTGGTCGATTGTTAGACGGCGCAATGCGGATGAAGTACCAATCTTCACTTTTTTTGCATCGTTCGGCTCCACGACTTCGTTGGATCTGCTTCTCTTGCTGCTGAAACTCGCCTTCTTTCCAGAGATGCTAGCCCCCTCTTCTTATTTTGCCGCGCAGGATGTAGAGTGCGCCTGATCGGCTTCCGCTCCCGCCTTTCCATCTGCATCTCCCTTACGCTTTGTTGGACAGGATGGCTTTCGCTCTCTCAAAAGCGGCTTTTTCACATTCGCTTAAGTTGCTGAGATCACAGCCCTCATATTTTCTACCTTACGCATAGCATTACGTAGCAAAACCCTTGCCTTTGGTGTGCGTTTTTCATACCCTTAGCACCTCTTACTCCTCCTGGACAGGGATGGTCTGTCTTGCGTTTTATATTTTGTTTTTCCATTTTAAAAATTTAATCTGGTTACCATGGGTAGGGTAATAGGGTAATATAAAAAATAAAAAATCAAAAGCACTAAATAGGTGCAAGGTCATTGAACGATCTAATTGTAATGACTTATCCGCCATCAGCCTTTCTCACAAGAATGTTGTCATCCTTAAACCATATGTTTCTTTTTTTTACCCGCTTCTAAGCGGTTAAGATACCATTTTACTGTTGCGTAGGCGCGGGAGGAAAAATAGAAGGAGGAGAAACGAAAACATTGTTGTGATGTAGTGGTTTGAAACTCAGGTATATTTGGTTTCGATATTAGCTCTCCGGGGATGGGAGTCCGAATAGGACGCAGAGTTTTCTCGTCACTCGGAATGATTCGAAGGTTATCAATTTTCATGCTTGTTTTGTGCTTGAAACTCTACAACTGCCAAATCTACATGTCAGTGTTATGCCTTCACACGCAGATTTTTCTGACTGAGTTACACAAATGAAAAACTTGTCATGAGTAGGATTCGAACCTTGACCCTCCGAGTGAGAAGCGATTGCTAATACCACTACACCACGGCCAGCCTTTTGCATTATTCTGCTTTTTTGCCTTTTTTTCCTAAATACAGCCTGATTGCACTTTCTGAGAGAATCATTTATTCAAGGCCTTATAATAGGGACGCTCGAATTTTGTTAGGTATATGTTATAGCGTATATGTTATTAAAGCAACATCTGCCAAATTTATTGTTGAGTAGTTAGAAGGTTATGCGTTGAACAACGTCTGCAAATCATCAAAATTTGTTTTGAAAATCAGTGCCCCGTTCGAGAAAAAAATCATATTTAGCGAAGAGACCAATTTTTGGATGAAAGGGTGTGTGAACAAGCAATATTGTCCGATTTGGGACCAGTCCACTAGCACAAAATGCATTCTGAGAAAGACACTGAATCATCGGCCGGTTCTTCTTCCTTTAAGGCTACCTTAAGTCGCAGGCCTATGTGAATAAACCACAAACAATTGATGCACTGAAAGTTAACACAACCAACGTCATCCCGCTGGGACCTCCCGAATACGTGCTACCAAGCAAAGCAACGGCTGACATTTGAACAACATTATATTCTATACTTGATGCCATACAATATTCTTTCAAATAAAGAAAAAAATGAGTGGATATCCCACACACAATTCGTTTTATTTATAATTAAAAATCGAGAGTCCTTATTGAAAGACACTTTATACATACCATATATCCCAGAGTCGGTAAATTTGCTGCTACTTCTGCTGCTGCTGTCAAAACCATCAATACCACTCACTTGGTTGTTAATGTCTTTTTATTAAAATAATTCTCTTTGTGGACATTATGCATTGTTTTGTTGTTAAATCAGCAAATCTATGCTGATAGCAACGAACTACATACTCGTACATTGTTAAGAGTCGGTATAGGGGACGAGGCAATTGCATCTTTAGCGACAGCCAAGCTCCGCTTAAAGTCTTGGTGAAATCTCTCACGACTACGAAGCTAGTTCCTGAATGCAAGACTCTATTGAACGCAGAAGTATACTGAATTCACTGAGCCCTGCTTGGGTCCAGGTCATAATGGGATCACGCAAAATAAAATCGCCAATGCACTTGCTAGGCAAGGCTCTGAGAAAACTTTTTCAGGGCCAAAACCTGTGTTAAAACTTCCTGCGCCCTCAGATCGAAAGCTAAGCGAAATGCTTGGAGGTTGATAACTTTTCTGCTGGCCCTCAGTAGGGAAGTCTGCAGGTTGATTACTGGCGACTCGTGACAAGGAACTATGCTTTTGCTAAGACACACCATCCTTTGATGCTTGTGGTTATAACACCGATGAGCGGTACATCTCTGATTGTCCGACTGTGGTGGGTGCTGGTAGTGTTGGCACTTTATCACTAAAGCGCTTAGAAATTTTAGTAAAAGGAACATACCCGTATAAGGAATACAATGGACTAGTTCTTTAACTTAGTGCTTTATTCAGAAAAAATAAAAAAAGGGCGTGATTGTGTTAATTTTGATTAAGTTTGTAAGATTCTCCAGGAGGAATGAAGTTCCATTCTCAGACAATCAAATGTTGCAACTGAAGTCTATGTCTGTGGAAGTTGAATATCAGGAATAAATAAATAAACTGTAAGCGATTAGTTCAGTGACGAAGACCTAATTCCTCCACTGGCTGCTTTGTTTGTCCTACACAGTGAAAGACCGAAAGGTTTGTCTTTGCCTAAGAAGTGTTGATGTCGAAAATTACTTTTTCTGCCTTTTGGCACTGGACGAATAACCACTTCACCACTGGTTTGATGCAGAAATCAATCTCTGTTACCGAAAATACAAAGTTGTATGTAGAACGATTCAATCTCAAAGCCAAATTATCATGGAGGCAGGATATCTGACGCTGAACGCTGATGCAGGCGCGCTGGACTAGCATACACACGATTGACCTTGAACGACACCAAAATAGTAGTACCCAACACACAGTACTCGTATATGGCATCCCCAGAACAAACAATCTGTTTTTGTATTTTGAGCAGATTTTATCACTTTCGGTCTACCTTCAGTAACTTCACAAATTAGCTTTACCGTTAACCTGGCAAAATTCCTAAAAAGCCTAATTACAGAAATTAGTTCGTATCCCTTTTGCCTTGAACCTAAATCCGCTCACCATTGCAACAGCAAGAGTAATCCAAAAACAAAAGAATTTAAACAGAAACAAAAATGAAAAATTCGACTGTTTATATAATTATTGTAGCTCTGGCATCCACTTACCGTTGTCCGCACGGTCAGCACTATGTATTAAACACTATGGAACGCGCCCCTCCCGATCACTTTCGTTTTCATTTCGGAACTCAATTTGGTTCTGTGGTGCCCGTTTTCCTTTCACCACTTAATTGTGGTTGGTCAAAAACGGAACTGGTCCGACATCGATTTCAGGCGAAATCAATGATTATCCTAATTATGTTTGATAATTTAAAAATCAGATTGGAAATCGAGCTCGCTTAACCCCTGGAACCGGATAATGAGCGGCCTTTGGAACGTATGTATGTTAGATCTACCCCTTTCTTCCGAAATCGGCTGCCGTAGCCACCACCGCCTCCGGATGAGGTTTTTTGAGTGAGGCTCTCTAAACTTAACTTGCATGGATTTGAATTGCGGTTGGAAAATAATTGTTTTTG
This sequence comes from Volucella bombylans, assembly GCA_949129095.1. NCBI lineage: Eukaryota > Metazoa > Arthropoda > Insecta > Diptera > Syrphidae > Volucella > Volucella bombylans. The sequence goes on along the minus strand of OX422141.1, from coordinate 83,620,305 downwards.
CAAAATACGCAAACGAAAACACGCAACGGTGGGGTTAGCTGGAAAAACGTGCACGCAAAATACTATTTTCCAACTAACAAACGGGTGAGTTGTTGTTGTTGTTTTTATTGTTGTCGATGTTGATGGCTTGGTCTATAGGAAACAACCAGCGGGCAAATTTTGTGGTTTGATAGTTTGGTAGTTTTGCGTGTTTTGAAAGTTGTTTTTGTTTTTGCTTTTTTTTGTGTGTTTTTTATGGGTTTCGATTCTTGATTCGATGCATGACAGTAGCGGCTGACAGTATTCCACCAATGGGGTGGTTCGTTCGCGTGTACTTATAACTAGAAACAATGTACATTTGTGCTTGTGTAGTTGAATTGAGACTCGCATAACTCGGGCGAACTCGAAAACTTTTAAAATTGACATGCGAACAACAAGACAGGGGATCGTTATGCATTGGCTTTGTTGTCAAGTTGCAGGGTTGTCAATACTGTGGTAAGATGCTAATAAGTGAAGATTGCACATAAAAGAAGTGCAACAGCCTTCGGTTTAATCGGTGGGACTAGCCTGTTTAAGTTTTTAGATAAAATTGCCCAATAAAAGGGTGAGTAATAACTTCAAAGATAAAGTGCTCATGGTATCAGCACTTACCACAAGGTCAGGTGCTTAGATATTTGAAGCAACAGGTGAGTAGGCCCTTCAGCATTATTACACTGCTCGGATGTTAAAGAGCACCACTTCTGCTTAAGGGAAATTTACCAAAGACCTACTCCGAGTCCACCAATCGTCAATTACATTGCAGACTTGCAAGTGCTTTATAGCAGCTGTTCCATAAAGTAGATAACTCTGTGATCCAATACTAGGAGAATTCTATGAGAAATGCTCAACCGAATTGAATATTTGAGACAGCAAATATTCCAGAAATCTTCAAAAGAGTAATAATACAAGTATATCCGCTACAACTAACAGAACTACAGAAGTATTTTGTAATTGAATAATTCGGTTAAGTTGTTTAGCGCCCTTATTTTTAATAAGCAACCCTATATGATGGTCTTCAGAGGTAGTATGGTGGTGGCAGGTATTCAAATTTCCAGTTTATTTCAAATTAGCGGATTGTAGAATTAAGAGTTAGGCTCTTTTATAAGTACATACATATTTTAACAGCATGAATATTTAGAAAATTACGCAAATTAGTTACATTTTTTAAATATCCATAATATTTAAAAAAAACCTATCTAATCAGTATTTGGTTGACTATGTATGCTCCTGTTTACCTCACAGAAAATTTCATGTCCCTACTATATGCCTGATTTGGAATGACAACAAATTCCAAAGCCTAACAGCTTCAACAAAGAACAGACGGCTACTTTCTTAGTATTTATGATAAGGAGAAATGAAAGTACCAGTCCTGGGAGACCTAGGAAATTGCAGCTTAAAGTATAAATAATTGGGTCGCCTTTAGGTTATTAAATTTGCACGAAATAAGCAGTTACGATACGAGTAATTCGGGAATTGTGGCAGCGAACACCCTAAAATCGGCCGTCGGAACGTAGAAATATGATCGAACTTTTGTAAAGTGAAAACATATCTAATCATAACTTTGAAAGCAAGTTATAGTTTTCGTAAAGATAGCAAATCCAGAGAACTGTAGACTAAACACTACTAACTTATATGCGGTGCAAGTAGAGCTTTTACAAGTTTTAGCCGAATGTTTATTGGAGTGTATCAAGCATAAGTCCATTGCATGCGCAACTCCGTATAAATATTCCCTACAAGTAGCTTTATACGGTCACAGGCTGTATGACGGCTATTTAAAATGATTCCAAGTCTTTTTACCATTTCAAAGAAAGGAATCTTTTCATTAGATAATTAAATATCAAGGTATTCGTCAACAGTCTCGATGTTCTTGCCCATCGGTAAACATAGGGACTTTTTGGGATTAAGTAGAAGACCATTGGAGTCTGCCCAAGATTTATTGTCTTTAAGTCCTCATTTAATTTACTGACACAATAGTCACCATTTGCGACTGCGAAGTTAACAAGTATACCTGAATGCCATCCACATATAGGTGTATCGTAGTATGCTTACAAAATTGAGCGTGGTCATTAATATATAAAACGAAGAGCAGAGGTTCAAGGATTGAGCCTTGTGAAACGTCCTTACAAAGTCCCAGCATGGTAAGAACATCTCCGTTTAAGGAAACTTGTTGAAATCTTTCGTTGAGGTAGTTCCGAATCCGAACCTAGAATAAAGGTGCCGATAAAGTTTGCTGTGATTCACTGAATCAAAAGCTTCTGAAAAGTCCAAACGGCAAAGCAGGATTGTTTTAGTCTCTCACGGATTTCGTCAACTATTTTTATGAGTGCAGTGGTGCAGCTATGGCCTCTTCGATATGCAGATTGATTTGCGCTTATAAAATTTTGGGGGTTGATATGTACTTGCAGCTGAATCTTAACAATGATTTCTAAAACCTTTGATAAGCCAGAAAGAATGTTAATTGAACGAAAAGCGGAGCATTCCAAAGGGTTTGACTTCTTCGTACTATAGTAATATTGTACACTTTTTCGAATTTGGTGGTATTTCTCAACTCGACAAAACTAGTTCTGTTTAAAGGGGTAGGTTTACCATCCACGACAAGCTTTGTCACGAAGCTGCATTAGCTTTCTTACATTTGACACGTGTACCAAGTCAATATTTATCGAAGAGTGCCATGCCCATTGGCTCAAATAAAGGCATTATTATCAAGATCTGAAATATTCCAGCACAGGTCCCATGGGTATATTGCACAGGCCTCGCTATGCAAAGCATAGCATACTTGAACAAGACAAATGAGCAGTGACCTAGCTATGATACTAAAATTATTTTAGCGATTTTAATGTAAATCTAGGAAGAGAGGACTCTTTGGCAATACTGTCAGTCAGTTTTCAGTTTTTATGCATTTTTATTTTTTTTTTTTTTAACTTAAATTAATCTTATATGCTAAACAAAAAACGCTTAAAAATTAGCTTAAATTACTTACAAATAATCTTATTCTAACTTACTGGCCCCATGCGGGCACTCTAAGTTAAACCTAACACTTAAACTATGTCTTTCGACGAATCTTACATTATATTTTTATTTTAACATTACTTAATACTAGAACTAAGAAAATAAATTATAAGTAAAAAACTTAGTGAATGGACATTTTTTAATTTTTTATAAAACTTAAACTAAAAGCCTACAGACTACCTAAAAATAAATCTTATTCTACTTAAACCTACTTACATCTAATACGTACGCACACACATACATATATATATATATATACATAATACCTATATACTCAATATATATGTATATGTATATATATATATTTTGTTTTTTTTTCATTTTTTATTTTTATTAATTTTTTTTTTTTGTTTTTCATATTTTTTTTTTCTAAAACTAACTTAATCCTACCTAAAACTATGTAAGTCGGCCATGGCTAAAAAAAAAATTAGGCTGACCCACTTTGCCTCAGATGAAGCTATCTATTGCTGGAGGTATTCGACGACGAAGCATCCTCCCCTTCAACTAGCCACCAAAATTGCTGGTGCTGCTGAGCAACATCCCTCCTGTCGCGACTCCCTACCGCCCTACTGAACCGGAGACGCTCCGCACTGCCATGTGCGACGTCTCTGTCGTAGTTGAGTCGCCTGTCCGAAGCTGTTCGAGCGACGTGGAAGATTAGCGGGACCGCCAATCTGTCCTGGATCAGACCTTTACTATCTAGATAGAGGAACGCTTCTGGAGGAATAAAACCGTCAAAGCGAACTCTCTCGTGATACATATAATTGGGGTAGAAAGACCCGGAGATCAGGTTGTTCGATGAGGTCATTGCTCTTGCAATGTGCCTTCGAGTCAACTTAATGACGAAATTGTCCACTCTTATCAGGTTCGCCCTATTGTACAAGACCTCATTGGGATAGAATTTGATGTACTGAGACTCTGGTGTTCTGTATAAGCGAAGACAAGTCCTAAGACAAGCCCTCTCAAACACCCGAATCTTTTCCAATAAACTTGCTCTCACGTTGAACCACACGGGACATCCAAATACAAGCATGGGCCTGATAAGGGCCATGTAGCAGATTACCTTCACCCTCGCATCGAGTTGGCTGTTATAAAACAGTCTCTTTGTAAGGGCAAAAGCACCTCTGGCTCTGGCCAGAGCAACATCTATATGTTTGTTAAAATACAGATATTGATCTAGCCAGATCCCAAGGTATCTGACTACATTTCGACAAGCAAGTGGCTGTCCGTGTTGTCCGACGATAGAAAACTTTCGCCAATTCTTTCTGGTATCCCTAGAGGCCCCAGACAAAGGCGTCCTAAACAGAATGGTTTCCGACTTCTGAAAGTTGATTTTCAACTTCCAGTCATCGCAATATCGCTTAATTTTGTCGAAGTCACGCTGCAAAAGCATATTAATGACCTCAATCTTTGGACCTGATCTGTACGCGATTATGTCGTCTGCGTACGCTATGGAATGGTGAAGTGAACCTATCAGATCACTTGTGTAAATGTTGAATAGGATCGGCGAATTTACCGCACCTTTTTGCAGACCGTTTTTAATGTTAAAAGTTCCAGCAGAAGTCACATCGCCATTCTTCACGATGAACTGTCTACTGGAGAGCATATCAAAAAGAATATACAGCAGTGGCTTACTAATGCCCAACCTGTCCAGCTTGAAAAAGAGTCCTTCTAACCATACGGTATCGAAGGCCTTCTCCAAGTCAATCAGGCAGGCACCAGTGCACTGTTTCTTGCCTTTGTTCCATTGGATATCAGAAACCAGTTTCGACGCAGCATGAATGATATCATGCCCCGCCTTAAAACCGAATTGATTATCCGGAACTATATGTTTGTCCTCAACCCACTTAGTCAGGACTCTATTGATCACCTTCTCGAAAACCTTACTGATATTTGGAAGAAGACTGATCGAGCGGAGATTCGCCGGATTGGAAGTATCTTTATCTCTTTTGGGAATCGGATGTACCACCGCAGTTTTCCAATGCGCTGGATAATGTGCATTATTCATTGCATTATTAAACAGGGTGGTATAAATGCTCACCGCTTCTAGAGGGAGATGTCGAAGCACAATGTTCGGTATTTCATCGGTTCCCACTGATTTCTTACTTCTAAGTGATTCGAAGATCGTTTGGAGCTCTTCCTTCGAAATGAACGGGGGTAGTACCCTATCGTTGGTGATGACATTATTTGCCATATTCTCGTCACTGAACTGGGTGAAACCCGAGCTCTCGAATCGCCAATTCACTATTTCATTTCGAAGGCAGAAATTGTGCACAAGGACTCGACTTTCCAGGTCGTGGTTCGGGCCAATGATGTCATTCGCCTTATATACTTCCTGGAAAGTCGCTCCTATAGCCTCAACCTTCTCCTGCGGATCCTCGATCACAAAGAAGCTGTCATCATCAACAGCCTCATTTGGATCTATGCCTGCTGCTGTAAGTATGTTCTCGTTGTCCGTCGTTCGGGCGATTTTAAGACACTGAAGGTCGTTTTGATCTTTTCTCCGAAATATTTTATTTATTTGCGGAAACATATTCGGGTTGCTGGTGTTTACAGCTCGAATTTTTTTGTTCCAATACAAACTTACAGATGCTCTGTAATTTTCTTTTATTAATACTTGGAGGTTTTTGATCGACGACTTTAGCGTCATAATCTCCGGGTTATGTCTGTCAGTAAACTGTCTGTACAAGGTTTTTAGTCTTGACAGCAGTCTACTTTTATGTCGGTGCAGTGCGTCAATAGTTGCGTTGCGGTATAAGTCTTCGTCGTCAGTGTGTTGGTACCGAGGTATCGTTTTGTCCATTGTTCGTTTGATTGTCTCGTCCATTAGTCTTAGATACCTGTCAATCTCCTCGTTTGACAGATTTCTGTTGGACGGTGGGTAGAGCGAATTCGAGGAGAGTGCTCTAGTCAGTGTTCTGGTGAAGTGTGTCCAACGCACCCTACTATAATTGTAGGAATGCCTTTGAACAAACTCATCCAATTCCGCAATTTCGTTGGGGACAGTTATTTCGGTGCTGAGACCGCAATGGTCACTGTCATACACGAAAGTGCGTAGACAGTTTGTAGTTTGTTGGTTAGTGCATGTCAGTTGTATTCGTGAGTCGAACATCAGAAGATCCAAATAAGAACCGTGTCTGGGAAACGACGGACTATCCGTCGCCTTAAGCCCGAGTCGATACATCACACTGTGCTGACCCCACCAATTGAATAGTAGGTTCCCTCTAGTATTTGGTGTATTATTTCCCCAATCACTATGTTTGGAGTTGAAATCTCCGCCGATAATAAAATAGTTGTCTTCCAATTCCAGCCTCAGGAATCGAAAAAGCGTCTCGAGCTCTGAGATGAATAAAGTGGATTGAGTAGCCTTAGGTGCATAGACAGACACCATGTACAACCTCTTTCCACTACGGAGGGGGATATACACGATGCATGCTTCCAGCACCTGGAACCTACGTACTACACGACTGTATACTCTTTTAAACCGTATACCTTTTCGTACGAAAATTGCAACGCCACCTCCCTGAATGGAGTTGGGTCGGTTTCTCCGTACTATCTTGTATATTCTGTGCCTCATTTTGTGTCTTTTGGTAAGCTTAGTTTCGCTAACCAAAAGCACATCGGGGGCTTGGTCTTTAAGCAACTTGAATAGTGCGGCTCGTCGTTCGAGCCTAATCAGTGAATTCACATTCACAGCAAGGACCTTCAGGGTTTGCTCCGCCACGTACGTACCCATTACGGCAAAAGGTGCGTTAGGCCAGGCAGCAGAGCGTATACTTGATCCACCCGCGCGGTCTGTTCAGTTAAATGACGTTGTAGCTGAGCCATCTGCCCCTGGATAGAGAGCAAGATAGCTAGCATGTCAGGTACTGGTTCCGGTGCTCTGGGCGCTGGGGCCTGAGAAGCAACCTTCGCTTGCTGTACCGTATTTCCCCTACCTGCCGCCATTTGGGCGTAGGTAACATGGGGAGTAACGGCTGGAGTTTGCAAATGCACGGGTGGACGTTTAACTTCTACTTTCTGCTGCCGGGCCAGATTTATTCTTTTGATGTACTGGAATTTGGGACAACCCCGATAATTTGCGGTGTGTCCCGTGTTCCTACATAAAGCACAAGAGAGTTGGCTTTTTTCAGACGCTCCGTCCTTACCCAGAGCGCATTCCTCGGACTTGTGGTTCTTTCCGCACTTCACGCATCGAGGCTGCATTTCGCAGTTCGACGCGGCGTGCCCGAACCTTTGGCAGCGAACACATTGTAAAATGTTTTCGCTCCTCTTTAATTTCTCCCAATATACAACCTGGTAGTCCAGGACTTTAATACTCCTTAGACCATCCAGATTGCTGGTGGGACTTAGTTGGACCAGGAAAATCGGCAGTCGCCGCTTCTCCCTTTTGGCTCTAGCCGTGACAAATGGCTTGACCCCCACGAATTTGAGCCCTTCGCACTCTTTCTCTTTCAGCAGTGCAAGGAGCTCCTCCGGATCAGTCGACGGTTCTAATCCCCTCAGCAGCATTGTTTGCAGCTTGTCCCCCTTCGGGGTGTAGGAGAAGAACTCCGTCGTCGAATCCTTCAGTAAATTTTTGATTTTATAGTAGCGCTCCACTGAATTGCAGTGGATCGCGTGCCTATCTTCACTTAATCTTTTAATAAAAAAATTACAACCTATGGCCGACTTACATAGCTCGATTGTGTCCTTTAACTCCAATTTGTACGTGTTGATTGGTGGCACTTTCTGTTTGATGGATTTCTGCTCTTGCTGTTGTTGTTGTCTCTGCTGCTGTTGCTTTTGCTGATGTTGTTGTTGTGGCTGTTGTTGTTGCTTTTGATGTTGCGGCTTTTGCTGCTGTTGTGGCCTTTGTTGTTGCTGTTTTTGTTGTTTAAGTTTTTGTTGAGTTTGTGCTCTTGTTCTTCCTAGTTCTTGTACAGGTGTCTGTAGTTTTTGCTTTTTCATCGGTGGTTTTTGTTGTTGTTTTTGTGGAATCTCCACGTTTATGTTTTGTTGTTGCTGAGGTCTCTGGAGAGTTAGCTGCTTCTCCATCTCCCTCCTTGCAACTTGTTTTGCTCTTATAGCAAGCACTTGTTGTTCTAGCTGCTTGATGGTAGTGTTCAGGACTTCGAGCTTGTCCTCTTCGTCATCTGACTCCGATGCAGCCAGGGATGCAAAGCAGTTGTCTGCTCCCATGTATTGTCCTTTCCCTCCGTCAGGTACATGCGTACAGTCGTTATTGTCCGACTCTTGCCTTATTCGCTTTATTGCTGCGCTTGCCGATATCAGCGCAGCCCTCTCCTTCACTCTGCCATGCAGCATTTCCAACGATGCTGAAATGGCGCTCTTATCGAGATTCGGAGTCGAAGTCGGCTTCAGCGTCCTTCTCCTCTTTGTCTCGATGTCTGTTATTGTTGTTGTTGTTGATGTTGAATGGACTGGCTTAGCGGTTTGATCATCAGACGACATCATACCATCTGCTGATCCCGCTATTGGGATAGCGGACCGCTTACTTCCACTCATGGAACTGTTCTCTTTTTTTTTGTTATCACTTTGTGTTTTCACTAAGTCGATTAACAAATTAAAAAAAAAATAAAGAATAAAAAAAACTTTTGCAGAGGCTGGGAATCGAACCCACAACCTCGAAATTTGTTGTCCGGGTCTTTATCACCTCGGCTACCGAACACTTGGAAAATCTACTGAGTACAAGTATACTTATAATTTTTCGCACTTTTAAAGCCGAATCAAGAAAAACGTGTGATCTCCGTAGAGGTCTATGAACGACTGTTGGCAATACTGTCGGAAAGTATAGCCTGTACTACACCACCAAACGGATGTAGGGGCCAAACATATTCGTAGCTAGCGCGCGGTTCCCACATCTCGATACTCATAATATTGGAGATTTCCTGATCAATCAACTGTTAGCCAGACTGACCATATTCCGATCAAAGCAAGGCACTCCTCCAATATTCTGAATGTACGAATATTGAAGCCAAGGTACGTCTGCGGGTACATATTAAAAATGCAGGAAATTTGTAGTCGGACGAATACACTCGTAAAAGATCGCGAGTGAGCCTCAATTAATCTCTTAAGAGGTCATATGTCAGCACCAGCTGAGACGGCTTTGTTGCATGGAGTTTCAGCCGGCTACCATAGTTAAGACCCTGGTTTGACGACGAGTACCGGCAAGTACATGCAGCTAATCAAGATGCATACGACAGCGACGATACTGCGAAGAAAGACTAGAGCTCCTCACGAGCTCTACGAAAAGAACAGACTTCTCAAGAGAAAAAAGAAGAAGCACGCGAAGCGCGCGTCGAAGAAATTGAGAGATTCTACTCCAGAAATGAGATTCGGAAGTTTTACCAAGGGTAAAAAAATGTGACACGGCCACAAACCCAGAATTAAGGCCTGTAGAAACGAATAAGGGAACATAGTAGTACAGTCGCAGTCAATGCTGAGGATTCGGAAAGAGCATTTTTATAGACTGTATAACGGCTATGGCGAACCAAATTCCGCTGTCAAGCTGAAGGAACCCTTCGACCCGTATGACGTGGATCATCAATTTCGTCCATCTGACCCAGATGCAATGAAGATAGCCATGTCAAAACTTAAGTCCAACAAACCTGTTGGAGCGGATTGACTAACCCTCTGAACTGTGACAAATACAGGGGCATTAGTTTTCTGATCATCGCCAAAAGATCTTATCCACCCTGTTGTGTGCACGTCCGAAGCCGTTCCTCAACAATCTAATTGGTCTATCTCAGTGTGGCTTTAGGCCAGGAAAGCCTACGAGCCTATTCACACTGTGGCAGATATTTGAAAAAACTCATGAGCTCCAATTTGATACACACCACCTATTCATCGATTTTAAGGCCGCATTCGGCAGCATCTATAGAAAGGAGCTAGACAGAGCTTTCACGAGTATTGTGGCGGAGGCAAGAAGATGGGTTTAACGGTCAATGAGGGCAAGAACAATTATACTCGTATGCTGTCAAAAAGAGAGGACATCCAACGCCGACGTCTCGGATTGTACATCAGATCCAACGAAGAATAACTCTTGTCTTCTTTGTGCTAAGAAGGTAATTGATTAGCAAAATCCTCTTTCGACTTTATCAAAAATGGATGACGGTGCTCTTGGCTGTTTTGAGAGGAAACTTTTTCGGGTGATTTTCGTTCCCGTCTGCTTAAACGCTTAGTGGAGGAGATACAACGACGAACTGTCCGTCTTGTACAGCCACATCGACTTAGCCAGAAGAGTGAGGTCCAACGACAGAAGTGTCTGGGTTATGTACTATAAAGCGAATGGACACCAGTGGTGCATGCAGGACTTTGGCAGAAGCAGCCAGATTTACGGCATCAGGATATCATTTACTTTCTGTGCCAGTAATTTGAAACAAAGAACCTTAGGAAGTTTCTACTTCTGCTGCTTCGTTTACATCTATTTACAGATTCGCGGATGCAACACGATGGCTTAGGCCCACAACAACCTACACGACATCCAAAACTAGTAACCCCAATAAAATTCCCATTTCTTCCCATATTCTACGTTCGGGCATCACAACGAGTCTACACAGACCTAAGTGAGATCAGGTATAAAATGCCTTCGGCTCCAGATACCACATCAACTCGCTAACCTAACCTAAGCTAAGATTCAAAATTCCATTCCCATCAATAGCTTAAGACACCGAGTGTAGCCTTGCCTGTCCCATGGACGATTATATTTTATCTACGACACGTTCAGATCTTGGCTAAAGGTGTTTTCTGTAACAGATGACCTATCTTCGGAGATGGAAATGCAATCATTATTTAAATTATTGCTCATAAGCATATCCAATGTCTCTTTATGTGAAGTAGCTCAGGATTCATAGCCCTCTCTGACAATGGATGGCCGCGCCGTTGCCTTAGTCAAAATTTTTCTCAGACGAGCCTCTCTACTGTTTGATTAGATGGTCCGCAGAAATTTATCCAGGAGTTTCACATAACTAGCCTGTCTACCCCTTCAGGTGCTTCTCACCGTCTTTGTAGGTTTACAATTCCGTACCAAGATTACATGACGTACCACGGTTCCATGCCGCCTTCGAATTATGGAAATATAGTTTTAGTATTATTATTGTTGTTCACGTATTGTAGTATGTAGCAAGGATTGGAAATATTTTAGTTACTTCAAATTCGGAAGCAAAAACTTCTGCCTATGAAAAAATTTCCTGTTCCTTCGGGTTCTGGAACTATTCAGAACTTGTTTAGAACCATTGCGCTATCAATCAAACTAAAAAAGTCAAAAATGAAGACTCTCTGTCTATTGCTCGATATTCACTTAATACCATTTTCGGAGGCTGTTGGCTGCTTTCCTGGCTACAAGTTGCCTGGTTCTGCTGTCTGTATAATCATCACAGTATCGCTTGCTTCTAACTGTCCACTTCTCTGTCGCTTTGTAGATACTGCTGGAGTTGTAAATAAATAAAAGGGACTGCGCTCTGATAAGAAAGCAGTACTAGTCCTTGAGTGGCTTGCTTCATCTTCGACGTTATTACCAAGCGAGATCGGATACTATGGCCTGTCAAACTACAACAGTTTAAAGCTACTAGTAACTTTTCAGTAAAAATCTCAGTCCGCCTGCATCGTTATTAAATTTCGCTGTTGTTCTTAATATGCTTCTTCCTATTGGGTATCCAGAAAATCATCAAATAGTCTGCCTTTATTCCCTTGGCTCTCTAAGGGAGGAATATATGAATAAATAGTGAAATAATTAATCGGCACTATATACTATTTTTTCTACAGGATTCTACAGGAATAAAAAGGCTTGCGACATGGGATTGATACATAGAATATCAAGGATAATCGGTGTCTGTAGAGACGGGCTTTTTATCCTTTATAATCAAATAGTTTGCTCCTGTATATTGCTGGAAATGTTTAATGTCAATTGTAGTCCTGTTGCATACACCTCAAGGTCTGACAACGATGACAGGTAGTCACTGACTGATAACTCCATTTGGGCATTTAAAAAAATATTTATATGATCTATACATTGATGTACTATTGACGTTTTGTTTTTAATTCGGATGCCTTATGTAGATTTAGATACAAACCCACCAAATGTATGAGATATTCAATTGACATAAACGACGAAGTAAGAAGACAGCCTAAAACTAGTGTCAGAGTGAAGCACGAGACAATGTAATGTACACATATAATATATTGACTCACTGAAGTATCTCTCAATAATATCACTGTATCTGCGTACGAATAAAGTTGGATGTGAAAAAAGTTTGACTGACCATCAAAATCATTGACCATGAGATACAGTGAACCTTCATTTGCTGGTTTAGGGGCTATAGCTACGAGTATCTACGTCTATGTGATTGTCATGTTGCTGTTGCTACTTCGAATTCTATCAGGCGACATACCTTAAAGGTAGACTTCACCAGATGAGGGGTGGAACTCAACTAGACGTATAATTTGAGTCGCTGTCGACCGGGTCAACCTTGTCATTAGTGGTCATTAAGTTTGATCTCGTTCTTGGTGTGTTCGTTCGTTATTGAGTATTTCTTTTGCTATATTTTTGTTCTATAAACATACTTCCTTTCGTTTCTTTTTTTTTTTTGTTTGGTTTTGCAAAGGAATTTCCGAAAAGGCATTGAAGGCGAAGTGAATGAACTTGTGACTCTCACCTCATTATGGATCTGGAATTATTGTTTGCACATTTATGTCACGATTTACGAAAGCCTAGACATTTTTTTGAAACCTTATTTCTTGTTACATAAGGTGGTGGAATACGCTAATACAACGTTGTGCGTATATGTACATATCTAAAAAAATATAAAAGGGAAGGAGGAAGCCATTAAGTTTACAAGGGTCGTTTCACAAATACTGCAACAATACAAACAAACACACTATTTACTTAAACATATAATATTCATATGCATATTTAAAAGTCTCTACGATTTCAAGTAACTGAGTAACATTGGCTGTGAAGCTTATCAATTCCACACAGATACCACTACTGTCATACGTCGATAAGATTTCACATAGTGCGGGTGAAGGAATGTTAGAGAGGAAAGAAAGAGATACCAATGCACGTTGGTTTTGAATGTTCTAAGGTCATAATGACTGGGAAATAAAACGCTTGGCAAGGCATTCTGTAAGCAAGTTGTAGGCTTAGGAAAGGATCACGATATTTCAAAGTACGTCCGAAAGTAGGCTTGAAGGTAGCCTGATGAGCATTCATAGTGGAACAAGTGTTACAGTTAAAGGTTTGAAGGAGCGGAATGCTACTGACAATTTCAATGGGGCACTGGTGATGAAAATAACTATAAAACAAGGTGAGACAGGAGACATTTCGTTATCGTTCGAGGTTCCCAATTGACTAGGTGATATTAGCATCATCTATGAGTTTTATCACATGGTTTTGAATCCTATCTAGCAGGTGAATCCTATCTAGCATTCTGAGCTAATAAATGCCTTATATATTGAGGCCTTTTCAGAGGGAAATACGTCTTATGTTGCTTGAAGAAACCTATATATTTCGCAGTACTTTTGGCCACATATGTGGTCATCTCAGCGTCATTGTCATTGTCATCGGCACACGTACCTAGAATGGAAAGTTATTCGGTTTGAAAAGTGCAAGTGCCATTCACGGACAATGGTTGGATGTTTGGATTTCGCTTTAACGTCAGCATACAGCATTGTCTTTTAGAAGCATTAAATTCTACTGTGTTAGTAGTTTCACAATTAGTTATGGTGTTATTATACGAATTTAGTGAGCTTAACACATACGCTGCCGTTCTCGTTCTACAAGGACGTGAGTACAAGAACGAATATTAAAAGCAGAGAGTACAGTCATCAGCAAAGGAATAAATTCTATTAGAAATAGCAGACAGATTCGAAGACTTTTTGGACCGAAGCATTGATGTTCGTCTACTGTACATGACCCAGACATCTGTGTCTATGTCGCTGTCGCTGTTCAGCCCATACAGTTCTTCATTGTATCTCTCCTCTATGCAGACGGGACCGAAAATCACCCTAAAAATCTTCCTGCCAAGGCAGCCAGGAGTACCCTCATCCAGTTTTGATAAAGTCCATGACTCTGCACCAAAGGACAAGACTGGGATCATTAGGGTCTTACACAGGGTCACTTTTGTTCTTTGGTAGAGGACTTTGCTAGTCAATTGCCTTCTTAACCCAAAGAAGCAGCGATTGGCAAGAAATATTATCCGTTTGATCTCAACCCTGGCGTCTGAATTGATAGCGGAGCTTAGGTATACAAAGTCGTTAACTACCTCAAAGTTATATCTGTCGAGGGTGACGTTCTGCCCGAGACGTCGGTGATGGGTGTCTTTTCTGTTTGACAGCATATACTTAGTATTGCCCTCATTGATCGTTAAACCCATCTTCTCCGTTTCCCTCTTAATATTTACTTGCGAAAGCGCCAATGACATATCCGAGTAATTGGACATACTTTTGAAAGCCTGTGTCTCTTGTGTTGACGCCTGAGTTTTGCACTATTCTTTCAAGCGCAATACTAAAGAAATCGCATGACAGCCAATCGTCTTGTCCAAACCGCTTTTTGACATCGAAGGTCACGGTAAGTTCTCTACCGACCTTACCGAAGCAGTGTGCATTCTCCATCGTCATCCTGTACGGACGAGTTTGGCAGGGATGCGGAAACTAGACATTACTCTGTATAGCTCGGCTATATGATACTGTCATACGCGCCCTTAAAAATCTATGAGTAGGTGGTGCGTATCGATTTTGAGCTCATGAGATTTTTCCAAGATGTACCGCAGTGTAAATATTTGGTCGATGGTGAACTTTCCTGACCTAAAGCCACACTGATATGGTTCAATAAGGTTGTTGACGAACGGCTTAAAGTCTTCACACAATAGTATCTTGTAGACGATGTTAAGAAGACTGATGACTCTGTAATAGGCGCAGTTCAGAGGGTCTCCTTTCTTGAGGATCGGACAAACAATTCTGAGTTTCTATTCATCGGGCATACTTTCGTCGGACCATATTTTACAGATGAGTTGGGGTATGCTCCTTACCAAGTCATAGCATGCTACTTTGAAAAGCTCGGAAGTTAGGCAGTCAGGCTAGCAATTTTCTTGGATTCAAGCTTAGAAATGGCTATTTTCACTTCAGCCAGGTCGGCTGAAGAATTGTTGGTCTACATCGTCCAGGTTTAAAGGTTCATTCTGCCTGACAGCGGTATTTGGATCGTTATTACTATTATGTGTATAGTCTACAGAAATACTTTTCCAAATTCTCAGCATCGACTGCGGCTCTACTACAAAATTCACTTGTTCGTCTCTACAGGCATTGGTTCGGGGTTTGTGTCCGTGGTATGCTTTTTGTAACCTTTGGTAAAACATCAGAATCTCAATCCTGGAGTAGCAGCTCTCAACTTCCTCTACCACGCGCTTCGCGTTCTCTCACGTTCTGCTCGTAGATTTCATGAGCAGCTCTAGTCCTTTTATTTATCACCGCTTTATATATTTCTTCCTTAGTTGCATCTGCTTGCCGGCATTCGTCTTCAAAACAGGGGTTTGATTGTTGTGGCCTAGTGAAACCCAGCACATCATCTGATGGCTTTTTGACAATGTTGCCACTGGTTTTCGATAATTGATGCTGGCGGCATAGGATCTCTCAAGAGATTATTTATTATCTCATTTTTTCTAACAACCAACTTGTCTGGCCAGGATTTGTCATCGTGTAAATATTTTATCTAGTCCCGATTCTCCATGGCATTGTCCGATTTATATGGTGTGGTGTAAAAAGCTAAGCGATTTTTACCAGGGATGTGCCCTCTGTATTTATTGCAATAGAGAATCACAGTAATAGAACTATTTTTTTTAGTCGTCGCAAATAATATAATGTATCGTAACAGTGCCACCGGCATTAGAAATCTCCAACTATAAGCGTTATAAAGTCAAAGCTTTGTTATACAATACTTCAGCTAATTTATGGTTGCGCTCAATGTTTCTATGTATATTGTAGTTGACCAGGTTGGTTTTTATATTTTAATTTAATTTAATTTCAATTTCAATTTATTTAAATTTTTTTTATTAGAATTATTATGGTAGATTAAGATAAATATCTTCTACAGTAAAGGGTGGTTTTTTTCAAAGGTATACACATTTAATAGGAAATAAAATACTTGAAGCTGATGTCTATGATGTTAGCTGTACTTAATAGATAAATATATGCCATTAGCTTAAATATGACATCGAGCATAAGCGCGCCACAGCTAACTCGAATGAAGCGCAATCGTGAAGTCCAATTTTCGATAACTTTATCGAGCAACTGGGGCCGTATATCATCAATAACACGGCGAATATTGACTTTCAAATCGTCCAACGTGTCTGGTTTATAGGTATAAACTAGTGGCTTCACATACCCCCAAAGAAAGTAATCTAAAGGTGTGATATAAAGAAAGAATGGTGGTGGATAAGAAAAACAGAGACTGTTTTAGAAACGTGTAAGAGATCTAACGAAGGGAAGTAAAATGGCGAAGGACTGCACATTTAAAGCGTGTGACATTAGAAATAGTTCTTATAGTTATTGGTAGAGAGTTCCATACTTTGATACCATGGACAAAAATTAACGGGATGAATTAAGGTAACTATGTTGTTATGGTATTAGAGTAGGTGCTCTAAGTGAAAGAGAAAAAATAAGTTTACATACATACAAATACAAAGATAAGACATCTTTTACAATTTTATGTAGACAAATGTTTGAGCGACATCCCTTTGAGTATTGCGAAACATGGTTATACCTTGGTAAGCCATGAATGTATTCTACTGCGTCATTAAATGCTATGTACTTGTAGCTTACGCTGGGACAGAGAGTCATTACAACTGTATACTACTTCTGCATATATTATGAGAGGTAGAATTAGAGTTTTGACTAGTTTTTGTTTGGTATTAGTTGGAGTATAACTTGCAGATATCCAGAGTTTGCGAAGACATCCATATATTCGTCCTATAATATAGTTGATATGGTCGTACCCTGACAATTGACAATTAATGACAATACCCAGACTAGTAATAGTGTTAACAATTTTAAGTTTATTGGCAGACATCCGGTAAGGTGCTAACGGATAAAGTTTTATTAGAACCTGTAACAACTCTCAGTAATCTGTCAGACAGAAATCTGCTAATTAGCTCCACTGCTCTGGTGCCAAACTTCCAGCATAGGATTTTATGGTTTACTTTATCAAGGGCCTTTGAAAAATCGAGCACGCAAAGAAGCGTAACATAACCTTTATTGTAGTCCTGTCTTATTTTCTCAAAAATATTTACCATTGCAGTGGAGCAGCTGTGGTTAGATCTGAAACCAGATTGTCCCTCATAAAGGAACTCATTAATGGATATATGTTGGATCAGCTGTTTAGCTATTAATTTCCCAAAGACTTTTAATAGACAGGATAATATGCTTATATTATTAGTTTTTTTGACAGCTGGTACAACTCGGGCAGTTTTCCAAGATGTGATGCAGTGATTTAGAACGTTGGTTAGGTTGGACACTATAAATGGGAGAATCAGTTTAATAAATCTCATATCTACCCCATCTTCACTATTATTTTCGGTCACAGTTTGTATTTCGAAGAGATTTGCCGAGTGATTTAGACTTTAGACTAGATAGATTAAAATTAAAATCTTGACATATGCTTTCAAGGAAGAAACTATTTAAGATGTCAGGATCAATCTGATATTCAGTATTAAATTTCCTACTAGTGATTGTTCCAAAGCTGCTTCGGTTGTAAAGATGTATTTAGTTTGGAAGCATATTAGTCTCTTTTGGTATTTCGTGTAACGAAAACAGTTTTGTTTCGCTTAGTTTTGTAAGTAAGCCAATTTTAGTTTGAGGGACTAAGCTTCCATTTACTATTTAGCCTATTGCGAGCTTTAATGGTATTAAGAACTTCCCTTGAAAAACAAGGACAACGGTTATTTCGGATATTTACCATTTTAGTAGGAACAAATTGGTTGTATAATTGGATAATTTGAAATATTTGAAAATAATGCAGTTTCACATTAGGATCAGTGTTTAGACGACAACAATCCCATTGAACAAATAAGGCAGCAGATTAAAGCGCATCAACATCTATGGATCGATAATCCTTATACGAAAAAGTCACAGGGGCTGCGTGGGGGTTGAATATAAAATTGAGTAGCTGCAGAAAAGCAGATCATGGTCAGAAATACAATCGAGCGATAGTTGATCGAAAAGAAAGATGGACGCAGGATTGGATACTACTAAATTGTCAGATCTAAAAGGCTAGGGATGCAATTCTTGGCGAAGCTAATTTGCAGTCTTTCAGAAGATGCAATATCATTAACTTGTAAAGCTCGAGAATCATTTCTAAGCAAGTCTACATTAAAAGCCACAAAGACACCGTTCACAAATATGCTACATAATGTGGCCAGCCAATACTTCCGGTGAAGTATTAACTATTAACTTTAGAAATTTCGTTGCAATTCAGAAGTGTGACTATCACAAATGACACTTCTCATACCTGGTCTCGCTCGTGCCAAACCCAATTTTCCAATTAAAAATCGTCCTTTGGAATGGCCCCCATAATAATACAGACCAGTCTTTATCTTCCTCCCAATTGATTTCTTGCCATTGACACCTCATAATTGCAGCTGTTTATAGCGCCAAGTTCCTAAACCATAATTTACTTATCCTAATTGACGTATCGTGAAGAAATTAATGTGCGTACTCGTGATTTTGTAGCGCTTCACATGGACGCAAGTTTAAAACACACACTTACCGAATACAATTCGAGAGGGTTAACAATAGTCCTGAACTATGCCAACAACCTTCACAACAAACAAAAGAATCCCTTGAATCACAGGGTGGTGCTCATTCTTCACTCGTATTCGTACAATACTTGCATTCCGCAAGCACCCTTAGCAGTAATAATCGCAATGAGCTACAAAAGAAGAATTTTTTTCAGCCTCACTGCTCGAAACCAATTCAAAGAGCAAAGACAGAAAGAAAAAAACAAAATAAAATTCGTACCCAACCAAGAAGAAGTACAAGAAGAAGAAAGAATAAAACAAGTTTTATTCGGTCCAAGGATCCAAGGATTTAACGATCCGAGCACGGGGAAATTCACGTCACCTTTTGCTTGATTGTTTTTTATTTTTACTTTTCGTTTTGTGTTTTTCGTTTTTTTTTTGTTTTGAATTCTGGAAAAGTGGGTGTGGTGGTAGTTTTTTAAAGATTTCCGGACCTTCTTGTGTTACATCTTTTTTCACGTTGGCTAAGGACAAAGAGGACTTTTATTCCTGTTGAATTGCATACGTATGTACATATGAGTATATGCGCAAGCACCTTTCACAGGACACGTTGACGGGAAGAATAAAGAGGAATTCCGCCTTCCGTCTTAGTTGAGAACAAAGAATATTGCGCAATGGTCCCCTTGCTGTGCTAAGAATAGACCAAAAAGATTCAACAAAACACTGTTATCCTTTGGTGGATTTGAATTGCAAAATGTTTCTTATAGCGCTCGGATTTCTTGAATTTTGATAGGATCTAGGCGGGGGGAGTGGCAATACGCTTGAGTAAAAGGTGTTTTAGTTTTTTTTTTTTAATCTTATTGTACTGTTTGCGTGCATCTGTGTACTGAAATGCACACACCTGTATACATATTCAGACGAATGTGTTGGAATATTCTTTACAGAAAAAGTGATATAGTGCGCCAAGAAAGGGTTAGATCCGACACAAGGGTCGAACTCTAACGGTGAGCTGGTCATCAACACCTGGACTATTCTTCGCACGTACTCACGTGTACCCGAGAAAGATAACCACTACGAAAGGTACGTATAATATACCTAAATATGTACACATCTTTGTACGCTTTTGTACGCCCAATTTTATTACAATATTTTTTTTTTTATATTTTACTCATCATTTGTGATGAGTCGGATACGGATACATTCCGCTTTTAGCTAAGCGCGTTTAGTTCTTGATTACATCTCTTCCTTCACATTCCGTCGAGGCATACATGGCTGTAGATCACTCGAAACAATTTACTCTCGAAGCGACTATGCGTCCCTTCGTGCCTTTTGATTAAAGTCCCATTTACAATACTGCGAGATGCGATACGTTGTTCGAAAACGAGAGCGCATGAACTGTCAAAAATATTTCCGTAACATGTATTTCAATTTGTTCGTTTAAAATAATGCGAGTTACGCAGCGAGCCTCGCAGTCAATTTCGAAAATCTGGAAAACCCTCGCATCTGGCAATGCGTAACAGCTATTGTTGTTGTTGTTTTCATTTTGAGCTTGTTATTTGTGAGTGGTGTTTTGACGCATCATTGAAAACAGACGTCCGATGTCTGAATGCGAGGGCTCTCGCATTCGAATTCGAATGCGACTCTCGTATCGCATCTCGCAGTATTGTAAATGGGGCTTAAAGCCCCATGGGGCTTCAACGCACATTGAGCTGTCGGATAAACTGGGTAAATGTTTTATAGAGAGCTATTCTCGTAGGAAAAAGGGTTCTGCCACTCAATAGTCTTTTGACAAATTTTTGACGTGATGACGATATTTATATTAATTACGGAGTCCAACTAGTCACAGTTCTTTTCTGCCAATTGTGATATACGTATTGTCCGAGTTGTTGATGTAAGACTGCAAGCATGTATATGGGGCGAGCTAAATGCCCATTAGTAGTATTTAATGTAATGACCCGCACATAATCGTCTTTTCCATGGTAGATTTCTGTAACACGGCCCAAGACCCATTTTCCGGGAGTTAGGTTAGCATCTTTGATAATAAAAAGATCGTTGATATTGATGTTTGTCTGGATTTGCTACCAACGAGGACGATGCTATAGAGACGTCAAATATTCCATATGCTAATGTTTCCAATATCCTTGAACTTTAGACTGCAACAGTTGCCATCATGTTAAGCGGTAATGTTGGTAAATCTAATGTGTTCGCTGGAATAGGGATTCGCCCAAAAAGAAATGAGCTGGGGTTAATGGGTCAATATCAGGTTCGGAAATCTAGGACAAATATCTAGATTTTAAGATGGCTTCTATTTGAGCCAGTAGAGTATAGAACTGTTCAAAAGTCAGAATAACTAAACCAATGCAGAAGGGGGAATAAAATGCCAGGATATTCAATCGCGTGCCAGGGTATCTGCTACGAGGGAATTATGTTGTTCTGATACGATGAGTTTATGCATTTCCGATAATAAGCGAGCTGATCCATGGAAATTTGTTCCATTATCGGAGTACATGTTTGATGGTTTCCAGCGCCGAGCGACGAAACGTCGAAGCGAAGCAAGAAACGCGTCCGTTATCAGGGCACTCACTCACTACCTCGAGGTGGATGGCTATAATCACCAAGCAAACGAAAAGTGAGATATAGCCTTTAGGAAATTGTGATTGCGAACTAATTTTGTAAACACATCCGCATGTGCGCGAAGGGTCTACTTGTTCGGACCCGTGCGTTGTGGGGTAGATTTTCCATGAGCTGGGTGGTGATAACTTTCTTTTGGCGGAAGTTAGCTTTCGAAGTAAATTCCGAAAGCCGATAATCCAATATTCCTGCCGAATTAAGGCAATGAGTTTTGTAACAGCATGTCCAATTGGTATTTAGATAGGGTACCTGGCGTTGAATGACACCTCATAACATTATCATTATCATTATAAGGAGAACGATTTGCCATTTTCTAATTCTTAGGAAAAAAAAACCGTGCTTCCTTTATGATGCTATGTGATCACTGTACTAATCTTGCAACCATTGGATGACTCGAATCTTAGCACCATATATCTCGTTCGGTTGTACATGATGCAAAGATATGTACGATTGTTTTTGGCATAGCGATAAAGCAATGTGCGATTGGTCGAATAATTATGTTATAGTTATGTTTTTCTCCTCATGGTTTAAAGTAGGATTTTCTTCCACAAGGTTGACCAGCAGCCAGTTTTCAATCCCTTTTCATAACCAACTTGGACCGGTCCACCAAATAGGATAATCAACTTGATGCGATGGCAGTATACCGCGAGAAGCACAATCGGCAGGATGCACTCCGATTTAACACGGAACTATCTATTTCTAGGGATTGTATTAAGAATCTCTGATGTTCTATTACCGGCGAAAAGATTCCAACGTTGAGGGGGAAAGGACAACCGGGATAATATAACATTCGAATCAGACCATGCGTAGATGTTTGGAAATGTTATTCCAAGCGATTTTTGGACTGAAAATGACCTGAAGAGTAAAACCGTTCGCAGAGTCCTAGGCGTGGAATACTGAGTTGCTTAATTGGAGAAATGATAGATTTTGCAGCAACGATATCGGTCGTGATGATTCCGTAGGGTGAATATAGTAGAGGACTGCCGATGACGCAGACGCCGATGTATCTGAAAACCCGTGTAATTGGAGGGATGAATTTGACAAACTCGTAGTACGAGGTATTTCGATTTTTGTAAGCAATAATAGTTCATCACGATATCTGGTCCATTGCGCTGTGATTGGGTTGAGAATATGGCCACCGCATTCTAGTTTTTTGTGCCACAATTCCTGAAATATGATTTTTAGCCGCACAACTGACGGAGCGAGTAATATCTATTAGAATTTGGCGTGTTGTTATTGACTCGTTAGGATTGTAGTTGAAACGGAAGCTAAAAACATCGCGCTTCACATTCTAGTAAACACTGAGTACTTTTATCCACGAATCCGCGTTAGAATCTAAGCAGTTAATGTTGCCGAATGAAGCAAGATTACCTTGCTGGTGTTTAAGATAGTTGCTTTGCCATTTACTCAACTGCATACCGCACTTTGATAGAACTTCAATTAAATTGTCATGTTGGAAGACTATTTCAATCAACGTATCGTCAACATAAAAATCATTTATATCATTCATATCTCCGACGCGATAGGAAAGTCGTTTATATAATACTTTGCAAGCTGCTCCAATGCCCGAACTGATAGAAATGGAGCACACGACGTGCCGAAACGATGCGATGATCTCTTCTGTGAAAACGAATTAATGGTGACGAAATCTGATGCAGACCGAGAATGAAATTCGTTTAATAGGTGGGCCCATTATAAGTGAGTCCTTTAACAAATTGCCTTTCCATTCTTATAGGACCCGTTGAAAACGGCTCGAAGTTTTGTAGATTTGCTGTCTGGCTTTAAAACAGGATGATGAGGTAGGTACAATACATTCGACTTTGGAATCTCCGAGTGAGGGATTTTCGACATGTGTCCCAACGCGAAGCATTCATCGAAAAACCGCGAGTAATTTTCAAAGAGTTCCTTATTGCGGGGAAATTTCCTCTCCATTCAATCCATTCAATGTTGCAACGATTTGAAAAGAAGGTCGACGAGGGGATACTTCCCTGATCGAGTGATGCGATTGCAGGAATTGGTGTTGGATGATAGTTGTCTAGCCAAAACCCATCCGAAGATTGGTTTTTGAGATATGAGATAGCCACTTGTGTTATGTATGACTTCGCTTTCTAAAATTGACCATGCTTTGTCGGCACCTAGCAATATGTCAATGGCGTTGGATTTATTGAAAGATTGATCGGCTAAATGTGGTATATGCAAGTGACCCCAATCTTTTATGATAAATGTGTTTGTAAGTAAATTGTTGGTTGTCCCGCTTGATAGTACAGGTGGCTCAAAATTAATCATCCAATTTTGTTTTTCAATTACTTTTTTTCTAAATAAAAAAAAAAGATTTTGAATGATGGAAATCTTTATTTGGACCTTTACAATTGTGGAAAAGATGATATCCTGTTATCCGCCAAGTGGCTACCGCCAGTGTTGATACACCCTTGTGACCGTTTTATCGCATTTTCCATGACTTTCCGCAAGATTTCCGGTGATAACTGTTCGCGTTCCTGTCGAATATTGTCCTTAAGGGATGCGATTGTCTGAGGCTTGTTGGTATAAGCCCACGACTTCAAGTAGCCCCAAAGAAAGAACTCTGGAATGGTTAAATCGGGCGATCTTGCTGGCCATGCTAAATCGCCAAAACGGGAGATTATGCGACCAAAAAACGTTTCCTTAACAATATCCATTGCGGCTCGTGCTGTGTATGCGGTTGGACCGTCTTGTTAAAACCACATATTCGCCAAGACCCGCTCATCTAATTCTGGCATTAAGAACCCGTGGCCATGTAGCGTTCGCCAGTAACATTGACCGTACTACCGATTTCGCCCTCAAAAAAATACTGCCCAATCACTCATCCCATGTAAACGCCCCACCACGCAGTGGCTTTGAGTGGACGTAATGGCTCTTCGTGCATCACACGCCATTTTTCAATGACCCAGAAACGAAGATTTTGCTTATCCGCGTAACCGCTTAAGTGGGAATGCGCATCGTCGCTCATAATGATTTTCGATATAAAATCGTATTCTTCGTTGTTGAGAATGAGGATGCCTTTACAGTAATTCACACGCGATTGACGGTCAGGAGGCCTTAACTGATGCACTGTTTGCAATTTGTACGGGAACATGTGTAAGTTTTTCACTAAAATTCGCTGTAGGGTCTGTCCATCTGTTTGTCCGTGATGCCCAATTGAGTGGCCCGTCGTCTGGTTGATGTTTCTTCATCCTCAGCGACATCGGCAGCCACAGCCGCGACCAGCCACTCTCTGCATGATCTCCTGTGGTTCGACACTGTTCGAGTCGAGTAGCTAAGTGCCGGAATGTTTGCCCAGTTGGTGCGACACGATTAGAAAATCGACGTCGAAATTCACGCTCCGCCAACACCACCGACCGGTTATTGGTCAAAAACATCGACTCAATTATTCTATGCTCTTGCGGAGTATAGCGCTCCATTGCTTGTCCGTTTGTATACTGCAGCTGTTTAGCTTACAAATGTTAAATATGATTGACGCACGACGCCATTTGCACAAATTATACCATCTTCGGATAGGGTGATTAATTTTGCGACACTTGAAGCTAATGTTAAGTCTATGATATTGGCTTTATTTAATAGATCATTTTATACCATTGGTGTTTAAATATGATATTGGGTACATGCGCGCCAAAGATTGCTCGAATGAAGCGCAACCCTGAAGTCCAATTTTCGACAACTTTATCGAGCAACTGGGGCCGTATATCAACAATAAGACAGCTAATGTTAACTTACAAATCGTCCAACGTCTCTGGTTTATCGGCAGAGACTAGTGACTTTATATACCCCCAAAGAAAGGTGTGTGATCAAAGGATCGTGGAGGCCAGTTCGCAGATCCATTACGCGAATTTATACTCTCAGCAAATGTTTCCCGCAATAAATTGATGTTGTTACGAGCGTTATATAAATCTATAACTCTTTGGATATAAAAAAAACCACCAATTGTTAAATTTTAACAACCTATTTTATTGACAAACTGCTTCGAACTGACATAATTTAATTTTACAAATTTTAACATTGGCTCTGGTTTGCAAAGGTGTAGGTGGGAGCGGATGTACAGCAGACGCTGATTAATCATTTACTCAAATCACCTGAGCATTGACATTGAATACTTTGCAATTAATTGTTGTTGTTGAATTTGAAACTGTGCATTTCCGTGTGGCATGTTGCGCCATCTTGTTGAAACCAAAGCTCTGTCACGTCGAACTGAAGAATAAAGAAATCAGAAATCATGTTTTTATAGAGCTCTCTATTGCCGGTAAAATTCTGGCCGGCATCGTCCTTAAAGAAATATGAGCCGTTGATTCCACCAGCCCATAAAGTACACCAAACAGTGAGTTTTAATGGTTGTAAGGGCATCTCGACAAATGCTCTGGGTTTTTTCCACTCCAAATTCGGCAATTTTGCTTGTCTACATATCCATTCAACCAAAAATGGGCGTCATCGGAGAACAAATTTGGTGATGTCATATCTGTTTTTTTCGAAAAAATTCGAAATCCAACAACATCAGCGTTTGGGGAGGCGTCTTTGATAAGAAGCGTTGTGAACAATTGGTTCTTCGAAGCCTTCGTTGCCTCTCGGAAGGGTCCATGTTGATTTAATGTGGCTGATGAGCCTCCTTGGGGCTGCGACTGGAGGAGTTAACAAAGAAATCTCTGTTGTTAAGTTGGAGGAAGCTTCTCAGGAATCAGTCGATTGAACCGTCCGCAGAAAACTTAGATGTGAACTGTGAAGGCGAGCGTGTATCATGAGTGATGTGTTATAGTGGACATTGGTGTGCCATCGATTTTGCTCTTTATTGTTGCAATGAGGTGTTCAATATCAAACACGAGGGATCGAGTCGCAGTTGGCTCATCACCGACATCGTTCACTTTATCGAAGATAACTTCGAACACAGGATCAGACACTTTGGGAGAGAGTTGTTTGTTCGACGAGGACTGAAAATGGATCACTGACGTGAAAATCACACAGGGAGCTTATAATTTTTTTGTTTGGAAATAACCTGCCCCGAACAGATATCACTCAATAATTTATCCAGGTGACGTAACGGGGTTTCTTCATTCCTGGAATATGCTTATTCAGGTGCAATATTTTGGATTCTATAAGGTCGACTGAGTTACGAACCGAGTTACGTAACACTTTAACACTTTTGACACTATTTTCAATGATCGTAATCTTTTTGGCGAGTGCGTCTTGGTACGTGTGATTGGAATCGCCAAGGGATTTTATTGCCAAAGACACATATGAGAGTGACATACTCTTACACTCATCACAAAGGAGAAGGAGGTTATCGGAGAATTCTTTGATAAACACCGGATTTCTTTTGTTTAACCCGACACAAATGGCATGAATGGCATTGTCACAGATGCCTTGCAGGCTACCGAATCAGCATTGCAGTCATCGATTAAGTAATTCGCAATTCCGCATGACATGATTGAATTTCAAAATGGGTGACAGTGCAACGTCACACGGTTGCGTAAATAAACAATTTGCAACTAATATGGGTCGCAGGTTACAGAAAAAATAAAATAGCTCGTCAGCAAAAACGAGACACATGTCGACACAAATCGAAATAAAAATTAAATTAATATGTAGAGCGAAAAGTAAATGCGATAAAAACTGAACTTGAATTGTTCGTCTGATTTCTGATGTTGTGTTATTATAAGAGTTATAACAGAGTCGTGGTAAATATAATTCCTCACTACGGTAAAGTTATAGCTGTCTGTTGTGATATTGTATCAGGTTTGTCGATGTTGTGCGTTCCTTATTGTTGACAGTCGAACTTAGTTTTGCCTTCTATTAACTTTTCTATTTTAGTGGTAGCATCTGTGGCATTCGTAGGCGTACTTTGTTGGCAGTAATATGCTGCGATAATTCATTCGTAATATGTTCATATAGTCAAACTGAAAGTCAGTCAAGCTTACTTACTTACTTAGGTGGCGCTACAGTTCGGGATGAACCTAGTGCTCATATCCTCAACTAAGAAGCCTCTCCAGTTAGCCAATCCCTAGCGAACTTGCTCCAATTACACACTCCAAGTCGGTTGAGGTCCACTTCTACATGTGCGCCCCACCTAAGGTGAGGTCCTGTTCTACTGTTTTGTCCATCCGGGTTCTATTTGAAGGCTCCGTGGGACCGGACATTGGTGTACGAATATTTTCACTCATTATGTACTAGCCACCTCAGGTGCGATTTTCTGGCTAAGTCCATGTTCGGTACATTTCATATAGCCTGTCGTTGAATCTCTGCCTCCAAAGTCAGTTAACGCAAATCGGACCGAATAATTTTTCGAAACGACTGAGCAAATTTTCATCCGCTTGCTTTACTTTTTTATATTAAAGCTTTCGACTGTGACGCTTTGTCCAATTCGTCGATCTTGTTATTTTGTCAGCTTATGTTTCAATACTAGCGAACGCATAGGTGACAACCCGCTGTTAACTCCCAATAATGTCGGACTCATTAGGGTACTCTACACAGTTTTGAAAGATTGTGCCTCCTGTTTTCACTTCTGATTTCCGAAATTACATGATAAGGCGTCATCTTGTCCAAAACTTTTTTTGACATCAAAGGTCTCGGTTAAGTCGCTACAGTCTCTTATGCGGCGGCGGGCGTTCCCAATCGTCATTCTGCAGAGGCGGACGAGCTTGGCAGGGATGTCAAGTGACCTTATAATCGATGAAAAAATGCTGGATATTGATCTGGACTTCTTGAATTTTTTCCAAGATCTGCCAAAGTATGAAAATTTGGTCGATTGTTGACTTTCCTGGTAGGAAACCGCACAGATAGGTGTCAATCAGGTTGATGAAGTTCGCATAATATGGCAGATAAGATCTTGTATGCGATGTTCCGAAGATTTATACCTCTATAGTTGGCACAGTTGAGGGGGTCTCCTTTTTTGCGGATCGTTCAAACAATGCTGAAATTTCATTCATCAGGCATACACCCTTGGAGTTGAAGTATGTTCAGGCCGTCAAGTCCAGCTGGTTTGTTGGATTTTAGTTTAGATATTGCTATCCTTACATCTTTTTAGTCAGGTGGACAGAAGTTTTGGCTATCATTGCCTAAGTTCAATGGTTTATTCTGCCTGACGGCGGGATGTTGAGCTTCGTAGCCATTATACAGTCTGCAGAAGAATTTATCTATATTCTCAGCACCGACTTTGACTCTACAATAATTGTGTATATCTCTACATCAATTTGTACAGGTCTTCTGGCCTTGACAGGTTTGATAAGACTTCCGTAAATTATTCCTGAAGTACAACAACTCAGTATTTATGATCGCGTGCTCCTCGTGCCCTTTTTCCTACTTCTGGAGAAGCCGATGTTCTTCACGTCTCTTTTGCTCGAAGACTCAACATTGACTGTGTTGCCACTGGTCTTCGGTTCTTGATGGCGGCGGTATAGGAGTTATTGAGAGATTTAGGGATACTCATTGGGTAAAGATTCAGGCTGGCTCTTACGATTGCAGCTGTGTTATATCTTCTCACAGCGGTTTCTCTTTGTTGTTGGGTTTGGGAGATCCGCATTCGTACCTTCTCTGCAACATGGTAGTGACCCGAGTCAATGTTGGCTACCACTAAGGTTCAGATGTCCAGAATAGTGGACAAATCATCAACTTGATTTATCGTTTTATGATATGCAGACCACCATATCCCCTCTTCTATATTGAGATGAGGAAACGTGTGCTTGCTATAGTGACATTTCGTCACGCCGCAAAGCAAATAAGCCTAAGTCCATTGCCAGACGTATAGGACAGGCTTACCAACTGTCCTACCCAAAATGTACTCGTTTTTATCCTGGCGTTAAGATCGCTGAAAACGATTTTAATGTCATACTTCACTCACATGTCTTGTTGAGGAGCTCGTAGAAACCCTCTTTTGTGGCGTCGTCCTTATTTTTCATCCTCTTTTTGTCCGGTCAATCACATCGCATTTTCTGGATGGCGGTGATATCTCTGTAACAGCAGTCAAGGCAATTGCTCGGCTGCATGTGGCCTGTTAAAAGTCCGAATATTGCATGCGCTTATCATCGCCGGTCTTTGTGTTTGTTTGTGACTATGACTACGAAATTCAGCAAATATACAGCGACTAAAAAGTAATCACTTTCTGCGTACGTCCACGTATGTAAATACAGGCTAGTTGTTTAGGCATTCACTGAAACACAGATAGATCCCCACCCTCAGATCACTCTGATCTGAAGCTATCTGACTACGAACTAGTGCCACTATTCTTCTCTCACCGCGGTCTCGCCATTTATGTGCATAGCGATGTAGCTTACTAAACCCCACCACAATGTGATCCATATTCTAACCCGCAATTCAACTTCATGTGGTTAAAATTCCATCTTCATAAGCAAATTATCCACTACTGCTTTATTTACAGAAGCCCCAAACTGGACAGCAATTCGACTTTTAACGAGTTTGATACGCTATCTGATCCCATTCAAAGAATTATATCCCCGTATCCTTATACCGGAATCGTTATTACGGGCGATTTCAATATACACAACTCAGGATGGTTTTGACATTCTGGTCAGACAACACCCGAAGGACGGTGTGTTGTGATCTGCACTGCGGAAAATAACTTAACATAGCTGGTAAATGAGTTCATGCGAATACCAGACATTAATAGTCATACCGTCAACACACTGAACTTGTTTTTAACCTCTCGCCCTGAAATGTACAACGTTGATGTGCTCTCTCCTCTAGGCTAGTCTGACCATTGTATCATATCAACTAATTTCTCGTACACTTATCACACAGTTAGATAAAAGATTCCTAAAAGAACCGTTTGGCAATACGAGAAAGCCAATTGGAGCGGACTTAACAGCTTCTTTAGAAATTTTAACTGGTCGTCATATTTCCTCGATAACGACGTGGATGCCGCTGCTAATATGATCACAGACACCATTCTCTTTTCAATGAGATCCTTTATCCCTCATCGGATGAAGAGTATCAACCCAAAAGAAAAGGCGAGCAACTACTCGTGCTGTAAAGGGGCGGTCAGAGTTAGAGAAAAACCAAAAAAACGAGCCATTAATGGCAGTAACGCGTTTCCCAAACGTGTGAAATTCCAATACGACCAAGAACCGAAGCAAAAAATACTATAACATCAGAAATTCTGCCCAATCCTTCATTCCAAAAAATGACAATAACATTCCAGCTGTCAGGTCTTTGGACAAGGCCAACCTACTTGATGCACACTTAGCAGCGAGCCTAACAGTTGCAGATTTTGCTTTGTCTCCGCCCACACTTGAGTGTGTCGAATCTTCAATGGAACGAATCCACTTTCGTACTCCTGTGGTGGCAAGAGTACTTAGAGATCTTAACATTCAGTAATCCTCTTGTCAAGATAGTATACATATCTTCCTTTCTTCTAAAGAGGTGTTCTTTCTTGCTGGTAAAACCACTGCGTAAGCTCTTTCATTAGTCATACTCTTAGGAGTTTTTCCGAGCATTTGTTTATCCCGTTTCTTAAAAAGACGACTTTTCTTCTCTCTCTTCCTACAGACCCATTGCACTTACGTCCCTTCTTTCCAAGGTCATGGTAACGCTGATAAACCGTTAACTCATAAAATTGCTTGAAACACGAAAACTGCTGACCGGCAATACAGTTTTCGTAGCAACAGGTCCTCTGGTGATGTGATGGCATGTCTCACCGAAAAGTGGAACCAAATCGTACATCAATCTGACGAAAGTAAGATAGATGCTCTTGATATGAGTAGATATCTCCAAGGCATTTGACAGAGTTTGGCGTCAGACTCTTTTGTCGAAAATGAGTGAATTTGGGATTGATGAATCTCTTCTTCAGTGGATTAGAAATTACCCTTCGAAGATTCAATTCAAGTTGTGCTGGATGGTCTCAAATTTGATATTCACAAAATAAATGCTCGTGTGCCCCAAGGCTCCGTTCTGTCTCCGACACTGTTTTTAATTTTCATTAATGATCTCTTGTCTGCTACTTCTAATCCAATATATTCCTTTGCTGATGACAGTACTCTTTTTTCTTTAATATTCGCTTTTTTTTGGTTTTACTATTCGTTCCTGGACTCACGTCCCTGCTCTTCGGCTGTAGAACGGGAACAACAGCGTATGTAAAGCTCATTTTATTCCGATATTAACAGCATAACCAATTGGGGAACTATCAAGGGAGTGGAATTTAATGCTTCGAAAACATAATGCTGTCTGCTGTCGTTAAACCGGAATCCGAACACACTGCCATTATCCATGAATGCCACTTATATCGTTGAAACCGAAAAACTTTCCATTCTCGCTATGCTATGAAAAGTCTTGGTTTCCTCAAACAATGCAAGAAATACTTTTCCTCCTCTGATCTGGCCACAATATGTAAAGCATTCATCCGCCCAAAATTGGAGTACTGTTCCCATATCTGGTCAGGTGATCTTAAAATCTCTTTGCACCTGCTAGATAGGATTTAAAACCGTGCAATAAGACTCATAGATGATGCTAATATTACCCAGTCAATTGACAACCTCGAACACCGACGTAATGTGTCCTGCCACACCATGATCTATTGCTTTTGATCTAGTGCTCGATTGAAATTACCAGTAGCATTCCGCCCCTTCAAACCTTCAAACCTTCACACCTTTATCCCTAACACCCGTCTCTCTATTTCCTAGTCGCTATAACTTGCAAACATTAAAGACCAATGTACATCGGTATCTTGCTTTCTTCCAGCGTAAATTCCCTTCTCCGCGCTGTATGCAAAGATTTTAAGGCTACATAAATCCCTTAAGCGCGCGCTAAATATATATAAAAAATAGGCAGATGCGAAGTTTTTCGTCTTTTGAACGTTAGCCATGATTGTCAACAGTGGATCTGTTATTATCCGAAGCTACTAGCTGGTTCGTCACTTTTTTGTTAGTAACAAAGCTAGTAATTTCATAAACGAGTTAGCTTGAGGATTGAGCATATTTTCTTCAAACGAGTAATGTCAAAATCTCAAGACATCAGGGTCAGCAGCGGTCTTTGAAACAAATAGGGCTCAATGAGACATTGTGGGGCTTTGATTTGATTACTTCTACTCATACAATAGTATTTTGTGCTTCTTGGGAGAGCAAGACGACACTTATAATTCATGTATCGGAATCGTAGTAGTTAACTGGCAGGGTTGTAAGAAATTCACTTTGTAAACGTTTCTTTTTTCTGAAAATAACAAAATTTATCCACTCAAAATGTCTTCCATCAAAATAATACGTATAACACGTAGCTATTTATATATAGATAAATATATTAACCATCGGCTTTGGCTCATGCTATGAAAAGAAAGGGGTCCGCCCCTACATTAATCGAAATGAAATAAAAATTAAGTTATACTATTAACGCCAATAGGAAATAAAACAGAAAAGAAATGTGAAAAAAAGAAATTCACTTCCATTTCCATTAAATTAACCAGAAATCACTTTATCATCGCTATCGTCACCACCACCACCACAATCAACATGGTCATACCGAGCAACAACAAGCAAAATTACCAACCACAATGACCACAACTGACTGGGTCTCGGACTGGGCCTCCTTCATGCCGCCACTTCTTCATGTGTCCCAGTAGCCGGTAATAGCTATAAAAGTAATCGATTTCCATCATTAGCACCAATATAGTTGTCAAACGTCAACCGTGAGCCCATTAAATCCACCAACACCACCTCCTCCGCCAGAGTACTGAATGGCCGGCCAGGTGGAAGCTCGGACTAAGCTCCTCTCTATTTACTCTCTTGCCGGGTTTGCTTTGACTTATTAATCATCAATCTTCCAACAATTTCTCTAACCACAATGGAGATATATGTAATAGCGGTGGCAGTGTCGCCTTGTCTTGTCACACATGAGTCGGACAAGGATGCCCTTGTCATGTGAATAGTTGGACGCGGGTCCAACCGGACTAATGGATTGATGTTCGTATTCGCAGTCACATTCACATTCGCGTTCGCATCCGAGTGATAATCGCGAAACGTGAAAATATTTTGTCGCCATTAAATTGATTTTAGTGTTAGACACTGCAACGTCAGTCGTTGCCGATAATAGATGTTGCGCACTCTGTTTAATTGGCAATACTTAGAAGCGCAACCTGACGGTCTGTCTTGCTACGGGGCCATTGAAACAAATTCATTGCCCAAATCAAGTTGCCTCCATAGTGGGTACATACACATATATGTTGGACTCATGCTCATGTTTCTGTATCGGACGGATATAGAAAATTAGAAAATTATGCTTTGAGCCATGAAAGATGCTAGATACGAGTACATGTACATATCTGCTGGTGCGTGTGTGCAATGTGCATACTTGTATCTAATCATACCAGCGCTCGAACTCGTATCCGTACACGTGTTTGGAATAGAGTTAGAGGTTAGAGCTGAAGGTGGTGTTGGAAATTTGTCACCTGATTGCCCGAATGTCCTTTGATTTATTTATGACCTAAATGAAAGGGGTACGCCACCACGAGGTGTTTGTTTTCTCAAGGAATTGATCACAAACAAATGTATCTGCGCGTACCTATCTATCGCTTACGAGTCGTCATCAATCGAAGAGAATAACAAAACACCGACAATTGTAATTTTATAGAAAATAGTTGCAATTAAATTTTTGATGTAAGGAATTATTGGAAATTGATAATTGCATAGAATGAAGTGGAATATAGAAGTTAGGAGTGAGAGAATCATATCCCATTGGTATAGAAGTGATAGTAGCTGGACAATTCGTGAGGTGTCAATTAGATGGGAACGGAATCAATGTGCGCTGGCTGCAGATAATTATTATTTTGGATATGTATTTTAATTTATTTGTTTTTTATTTTTGTTTTTTTTTCCGACTCACTTGATTTAATCATGATTTTTTCCATACTTTTAATGAACTTGTAAGGACAACTTTTGTAGTAGAAGTCACGCAATTAGATGTTAAGTTAAGATCTGTCATTTCAAATCCGAATGTTGCGTTACAAATCGAAGATATACATCCTCTTTGATCTACTGATTCGAAAGGAAAGCTCTATATTATACAAATTAACTATCAAAAGCGGAGTCAAGACTTTCCAAATATGTAAGGCGTATATACATGTGAGCATAACCTCGAAATCTTGATATGAGCACCTCAGAAATGCAATAAGCAAACACTACTGAAGGAAGACCAAAGTATTTTCCATTTAAGCATTTTACATATCGTCCATTGACGATATTCCTTGCGCTTGGCGATTTTAATCTGCCTCTGCTAAAGTGGATCCCATCGAATTATCAATTCTTTCTTTCTGCGTCAAACGCTAGTGCATCTAAGGAATCCCTATTCATTGATCGTATAATAGACTCAAGCTTATGCCAAGTAAGTGGCATCCCTAACTCCATCGTTAGGTAGGCAACTTGACCTTATTTTTATTAGCGATCCCATTAACTCCACAGTAATGTTTTGTCCCTTTACCCTATCAACTGTTGACCCGCTCTTCTTCTCTTCTTTCCACTTCTTCCCCTACTAACTCTTCTTACAACTTCCAAAAAGCTAATTTTCGCAAAATCAGTATCTATCTTAGAAAATTTTCTTTTGATTTTACCAGCCTATCTCAGTTTTTTTTTCATTCAATGAATACAAATTAAAATTTCAGGTTAATACATTCATAATCATATATACAAGTCTTACAAACTAACTTAAATCGTGTTCTTTAGAATGAAATTTCATTGAGAAACAGAACGGATACATCCTGTAGTAATAAAACTAGTGGCAGGTGTATGACATATAAAAGCCAAAAGGAAATTTATAGTTGGGTGACAATATTATATTTAATTTTAAATTTGAAAGTAGGTGAAATACAAATTAGGAAACGCAAAATAGTTACTTAAAAAGAAAAGAAAATAAAATTAACAAGAGTATTAATTCCTCTAAAATCAAAATTAAACAACCACTCTTTAATTAGTTTATTGAAAGAAAAGGATTTACGAGTACTACGAATATCAAATGGTAGCCGATTAAAAAGTCGAATGACGTATAAAAGTTAAAGAAGCGTTGAGTGTTATGTTGAGGTATAGAAGCCAACAATGTTGGTTAGGTAGTACGGAGATTACAGGAAGTCAAATTCTAATTTAATAGCTGGACACTTCTAATATAAAAGATTTTTAAGACTTAATAAAAGTAAAGATGTCTAAGTGGTGGTATCCGCGGGCTACAGAAGAGATAAAATCTGTGTTCACGGTGCCGTTTTTTTTCAAAGTAATCCTTAAAATATGTTTTTGTACTAGTAATAAGGGCTGTAGTTTGTTGTTAAAGGTACCTTCCCGGCAACTGAGTCTTTAATATGGACTTAGATTGAACCAAGCTAAAATAAATTGTTTCTAGAAGCTTACGAGAACAGAACTGTCTTAGATGATATGTAACATATGTAAGTAGATGTTAGTAAATACTTTTTCAGTAAGAAAGTATTCACACCCCAATTTAGTTTGCTCTCGATACTTACACGCAAGTATTATACTTGAAAACAGATACGATTTCGATAGAAAAAGAGTTAGAAGAGCAGTTCAATTTAGAATCATAGTATGATGAACAGCTCCTGGGCATACTACAAAAATCAGCACTAACACTCAACTTTTTACAGTCAATACAGTGAAAAATTAAATTTGGTGATTGATACTCAAACGAGTGAAGGTAATAATAAATGCATTTTTTTATCACTGATAACTACTCGTAGTTTATGAGAAGCAAACCAGTACCTTAGGATTTCCAAGTCGTGACTCATATCCGACACTAAGTCCAGTACAGCAGCACTTGAGTATGAGCAAGCAATATCATCACCAAACCCAGTTGTATCGCCTCTCAACTGCAGGCTGAAGATTGAATTTATGCAGATAAGAAATAACGTTGGGCCAAGTACTGATCCCTGTGGAACACCAATCCGAATACTCAGACACTCACTGAAATAGTCACTTATCTTAGCCCTTTGATTTCTATCCTTAAGGTAAGAAGCGAACCATTTAAGAATGAATCCTCTAAAGCCAGCTTTATCTGATTTCAACAAAAGCTCGTGGTCCACGGTATCCAGACCTTTTTGTATATTTATAAACAGCGCCGCAATACATTTTTTGTTGTTTAAGCTATCATGAACATAGTAACAGAAAATCAAAAGTGCATCTTCGGTATTTTTACCAACTCTAAAACCAAATTGATTAGCACTTAAGAACGAGCATCTATCAAGAAAAGAGATAACCCTCGTTTTGACAACCTTTTCGAAGAGTTTCAAAAAAATAGGAAGCAGTAAAATAGGCCTATAATTGTTTAATGTCTTCCTATTTTCTTTTTTGAAGATTGGTATCACTTCGGAATTCTTTAAGCTTGCCGAAAAGATACCGCCGTAGATGCTTTTATTAAAAATGTGAGCCAAAACATCGACAACGTGTAGGCAAATGTTCTTAACAAAAGAATTCGAGTAGCTGTTTTGTGTGAACGAATTCGACTTCTTCAGTAACAAGATGTTTTTGTAAAGTTCGAAAAAAAGTTCGATAGGTTCAAGAAAAAGCTATTTTGGGAATCATATTCATAGCTGAAGCAATGATTTGCACAAGAGATCTGAGCCGTTGAGTCAAAGCCAGCTTCGTATTTGCAGCTCTTGTAAAGAATTCATTAAACGTATTAGCGATGTCTACTGGAGATGTGATTTCACTATCTTTATATCTATTGCAAGAAGGTACATCAGAGGATGCTTTTTTTTTAAAGCTTGTAGCTTGTTCTTCATATATATTTTTTTCAAAAAGTAATTAGACATCCAAGGTTGGAGTTTCTCTAGCTTTATTCTTTTAACGAAACCTGGTTCTGAGCACAACTCATAGTGACCTTTTAAAATTTTAAGGGACAAGTCACAAGCTAGAGAGGGATAAACTTCAGACCTTCATGTAATAAACGTGCATTTAAATTACGAAAATTTACTCTATTAGGGGTTGGGGTGGAAACCGGTATTCTCTTTTGTTTGAGCTAACCAATTTCAATAAGGAGTTATATCACACAATGATCAGTAATCCTAAAATCCGACGTTGCACTTATGAGAGAAAAATTTGCATTACGGTCAAGTCTAGCAAAAATATGGTCAATACACGTTAGTGACGTATTAAAAATTCTTGTAGGCTCATTGGCGGAATCGAATCCCTTTGCAGACATCAGTTCTAGACTGGAGATAGGTATAGAATATCAAGGTTCATATCACCACCTATAAACAAATTTTTCGAAGATTCACTTGCAAAGAGGGAAGACTGCTCTTCCACAAAGACAGCTTTACTTTTATCATGTAGCCTGTAGAAACAGCAGAAAACTAGTTTGAGGGAACCTATGGAACAAGTGACCTCTAACACATCAGAGCCCAACAACATACCTGTATAGCTCTCGACCACATCATCAACAACGCAATTTGTAGTCCAACTATCACTTGTATAAGTTAAGAACGCAAATATTTAATAACAATTTAAAGTTCCTGTCAAACCAAATGCTGACACAACGTCTGGACCATCTGACACCTGTGCAATGCCATGCATTCCATCACGTACTATAACGGTAACCAGAGAATACCTGTGGGAACATACTCACTGCATGATTGGATTATGTGGAATAGTATTTAAGGTAGATTAAGAAACATTGTAACTCAGTCTAAGTTTTCATTTGTAAGGGGTAACTCAACCCAAAAATTAAATAAAGTTTTTTTTTTCTTTATAAAAATAACTTAGCGTTATTTCATTGGCGCCCAACGTGGGGCCTGATAGTGTCGAGAAAATAACTGTTATTTAGCCAGTCGCCTCAAGCAGGCTCCGTGCTATCGCGATATTAAGCCGTAAGTCGCCTCAAGTAGCCGCCGTGCCTCTCGCGAGTAAAACACGTATCAAAGTCAGTCGCCTCAAGTAGCTGTAGTACGTAGATTCTCCTCGCGCCTATCGGCCCCAATATCATGTAGTGGTGAAATTAAGGGCCCCGAAGTAGCCCACAGTGACAGTGGACAAAACGGACGCTTGTGAAAAGCTAGCCACACCACCCGATTCAGGAAAACGGACTCTAGAAGAATTCCTTGAGACAACGGTCGAAATGCTGAGAACATTTGTGTTTCTTTTGTGAGGAATTTATATTTTTTATCTAATATATATATATTTAATGTTCTATTACTACAAATTATTTCATTATTAAAATACATAAAAAAAAGGAAATTAAAAAATTAATTTAATCAAAGTAAAAAATATTAGCCAAGAATTAAAAGAGCTATTTAATACAATTTTTTTTTATAATATAATATAGAATGAGCAATTACCTAAATTAAACAATATTTTTTCTTCCCATATTTTCCTTCATTTAAATCTATAAATTTTTGTTTGTTTTGTTTTGCTTTTTAATATAATTACCCATTATTTGAACAATTCAAAATTCTAACGAGCCATAAAGCGGCCCTAAAATTTGTCCTTTACTATAAAAAGTTTAAGGTTAGTCTTGTGTAAAGATTATTTCATATAAACCACAACTTAATTAAACATCTCCAAACAACAGGGTTCTAACAAGAGGTCAGATTGAAGAGCTAAGCGCTCAGCCAAATCGTTCTTCGGTCCCACGAACAAGCTCGACCACTCAGCCAAGTATAGGTCTTGCTTCGCAAGTCGCACCCACTTCACGTATTGTTTCGTTTGCCTTACCTCAAACCCAAGACCCAAATTCCTCCTTCCGGTCAAGTGTGTCACAGAATGACTCAAACGTGCTGCGGACTACCCCAGGGTTAAACTGCCTTATTACGTCTATCGCTACACGCGTTGTAGAAAGTCAAACTCGAACACTCATTCAGAAAATACTAATCCCATGTATAGATTCAGGCCATGATCAGACAATAGAACCAGATTAGTCACTCCACATACAACCCTTTCAAACTAATACCAACCAATTCCCGAACTTTAGCACTCATAGGCCTTTGCAATTCATTTACTAATAGAAATCATTGCAAGCAAAACACCCCTTCAAAGCAAAGCAAACTCCAATTAACTCCAATAATCAACAATATCCAAACAATAGCAGACCGCAAATAAAAGCAGAACCGATAACTCAGGGACACTCGGCCCAATTAAGATTTATTCATTAGCAAAACAGACTACAGTATGGTGGACCTCAACATAATAACTTTATCCAAGAGGACACTATGGGTAACCCACAGCAGAATTTTCATATCTAGCCAACTGTGGAACAACAACATGTTTACCAAAATAATCATCCCCCAAATACCGAACAACTTCGTGAAATACCACCAAGCCATCCGGAAATGGACCTTGAGCAAACTCTTGAAATGGCAAACGAAATTTTCCCAACTGTCTCTCGACAAATACATTCAAGCCTCCTACAATTTCTTCGATCACCCGCCATTCAGCGACATTAATTTGCCTCTTAACGATTGTATAGACATTCATTTTTTAGGTTAGGCGATTCTTCACTTCCATATTTTGAGTGTAGAGCAGGAAGTGGAGAAAAATAAAATTACTTATCGATACTAGGTCTAGCAAA
The DNA here is from genome assembly GCA_949129095.1 of Volucella bombylans. Lineage (NCBI taxonomy): Eukaryota > Metazoa > Arthropoda > Insecta > Diptera > Syrphidae > Volucella > Volucella bombylans. The sequence goes on along the minus strand of OX422141.1, from coordinate 83,580,400 downwards.
AACTATATAAAACCTGATATAGTTGCTAAGCCGATTCCAAACCAACAAATATTTTACGCAGGATCAATAGCTGGCGATGTCAAAGTCTAAATCTATTTGGTCTAAATGACGTTCCGTTGAAATTTTTCCTCTTACCTTCTCTATCTACATTTCATGGAATTCTGGGAAATGATAGCCAAAAGGAGCTACTCGTATCTGCAGTAATCTATACAAAAGATAGCTACATGTCCATTCTTAATAAGGTCCACATTCGAATTAAACAATTGAAGTCTCAGTCTGTTAACTCTCTGAACATAAATTCACTTAACGCAAGAATCGATCACCTCACTTCACAACAAAAAACGTTATTAAATCTGATAATTCGCAGCAACCAAAATTTATTCTCTGAACCAGAAGAGAAGCTGACGTACACCACTAAGGTTGTTGCAGAAATAAGAACTTCCACAGAAGAACCTATTCATAGCCGACATTACCACTTTCCGATGTCTCTAAAATCAGAGGTCGAAAAGCAGGTTCCAAAATTACTCGATGATGGCATCATACGACCTCCACGGTCGCCCTATAACTCTCCCGTTTGGATCGTACCGAAAAAGCATTTACATTTTCCGAATTATTAAACAGATTCGTTTACAAATATAATAATTCAATCCATTCAGTAACAGGGAGGAAACCAATCGAATTATTTTTTGTTAGAAATCCAAATTACGATTTAGAGCACGTTGAAAAGGAGCGACAGTAAAACATGAGAAAAATAAAACATAGACAAAAAGCAGATCTGGAGTATCATAACAAAAAGAAAACTCCGCCGAAAGTATACGAAATTGGTAAAACTGTTTATGTTAGGATAAATGAAAGAATCTGTAACAAATTATCGACCCGTTATAGAAAAGAGATTGTTGCTGAGAATAGAAATACCACAATTCTTACAAAATCTGGGAAAGTTGTTTCCAAAAGTCTCATTCAAACTTAATATTTCTCTCTTTAAAGAACATATCTGCTGCTTATTTCATCCTCTGTCTCGGAAATACAGATCTTAGACTACTCAAACTCTCAATTAGTCAAAATTGACGTTGGTACGGCACGAATTCAGAATGGACAATTTAAGATTATTCACGTAATCGATCTAGGAGCTTATCAAGACTTAGCGACAAAACTGGAAGAACTACTTATCACAAACTCAATAGACGGTCATCCCTTTTGGCAAACCCTATCCCACGAAATCCTCCAAATTAAGAACCACCTAGCGAGACTTAAGCCAAATAAGAAAAACAAAAGGTCCTTAGATTTTCTAGGGAGCGCTTGGAAGTGGATTGCTGGCAGCCCAAACCGGCATGACCATGAAGTTCTAACCGAGAAGATTATCAATGTTTTGGCCAACAATAATAGACAAACCATAATAAACCAATGGGGTGGCCGTGGTGTAGTGGTACTAGTAATCGCTTCTCACTCGGAGGGTTCAGGTTCAAATCCTGCCCATGGCACGCCAGTTTTTCATTTGTGTAATTGGAACTCAGACAGAAAAATTTTGCGTGTGAAGGCATAACACTGACACGTAGATTTGGCTGTTGTAGAGTTTTTCAAGCACAGAAAAAAATACTGTGAATTATACCTTGAATCACTCTGAGTGAAGAAAAATCTCTCCGTCCTATTCGCCCCTGGAGAGCGAATATCGAAACCAAACTCACCTGAGTTTCAAACCACTACAAAACAATTTTTCTTTCTCCTCCTTCTATCTTTCCACCCGCGCCCAGGCAACAGTAAAACGGTTTCTAACCCCTTAGGCGCGCGTAAATTATAAAAAAAAAATTGACAATGGGAAAAATAAATTAAATAACCAATATGACAAATAAAATTTTCAAAATTGTAAAAGAAAAAAAGGAAAATAAGGAAAATAAGGAAGAAATTTTAATTGAAATTATGTACAAATTAAAATTAATAAAAGAAGAAATTGTTAACGTAGCATATGCAATCCACTGGGCTAATGCAAATATTGTCAACACCTTTATTTTAAGTAATTCCGAAACAAACATAGCAGAGCAATTGTTAATATCAGAAAAAATTCCTTTCACTAATATTGATGATGCACTAGAATTTTACACTGTTAAAATCGCTTCAGACAACAAAAATATATTATATATTGTTAGTTTACCAACCATAAGTAAAGATATATGTAACCTTTTAGTAATTAGAGCCGTAAAAGTTGGCACACAAATTAATAACATTTCATTTCGCAAAATTCTTAAATGTGAGAAAAACTTGTTTGGCATAAAAAGTAATTGTAAGTCATTTAACGAACATGTAATTTGCAATAGCAATAATTTTGTAGAGATAAGCAACACCACATGCACCCCCAACCTCTTAAGAAGCCAAGTCCCATCATGCGTTATCACTAACAATCAGCATATACCTAGAAATTTCACCAGGGATTATTTTCCTTAACCAATTTAATGGATCAGCGAATATCAACAATGACACCCTTAAGTTAAAATGCACCTTCATCATAAAGCACGTCAATAACACAGTCAAAATAAATGGTAGATTATTTAGAGAAGAAGAAGTTACCAACTATCAGCCGTTACCTGCAATCTTACAACCTATACCCGTCGAGAAAAACATGGAAGAGGTACTATCTTTGGAGATGCTAAAGGAACTACAAGTCAACAGAACCAAACAGATAAGTTTGCTAAAAATTAAGAATAAACTTAACTTAATAGTTAACTTAACTTAACAATAGTTTTCTGGCATTTCCGAAGAACGCAAAAACAAGGAGCTAAGAAGACAAACGAAGAGCCTGTACCAGCATCCTTAGTTATTGGGATAGAAGACCTATCACGTCACATAAGGTCAGTACCGTCGAACGAGGGCGTTCGAAATTAAGGGTGGAGGAGTTAAGAACCCAAATATTTAATTCAAATAACAAGCAAATATTTAATTCCTCAAATAACAATTTACTGTTCCAGTCAAACCAAATGCTGACACAACGTCTGGACCATCTGACACCTGTGCAATGCCATTCATTCCATCACGTACTGTAACGTGATAACTTAGCTTTATTTAATTTATACACAGCAACACCGCCCGCAGCATAGGAATTATTACACAGGATAGAATTCATACCCAGGTATTTTAAAAAAATAATCAAGTTCGCGATCGTAAATCCATATCTCAGACAAAAAAATCAAATGTAGCTTATTTACAAATGATTCCAAATGAACCAATAGGCAAGAAAAAGCCACATTGGTGGTCATCGGCACTAGGACTGCTCAGAAACACCTGCAGAAAACTTTTCAACGCAGCAAAAAGCACAAGAAAAGTGACCGACTGGGACTCATATAAAGAATCCCTCAAATTATACAAAAAAGAACTGAGGAAAGCAAAGCGACAATCCTGGAGGTCATTCTGCGACAAAATCACAGAAACCTCTGAGGCTTCGCGGCTAAGAAAAATCCTCTCCACAAATCCTATGATGCCCAGCTGTTTGAAAAAAACCGATGGCTCTTGGACAACCTCAAGTGATGAATCACTCAACCTGCTTCTGGACACCCACTTTCCAGGTAGCTCCCATCTCGCGGCCAGTAGCAGCCCAAACAAGCCTACTGCAACCGTGACCAAAATTCATAGTCTGATTACGAGAGACAAACTGCTCTGGGCGCTGCATAGCTTCAAACCATACAAGTCTGCTGGTCCGGACGGTATTATACCTGCCGAGCTACAGAGATCCTCAGATATTATTCTACCAGTGTTGGAAAATATTATGAGGAGCTGTGTAGAACTTATCCACATTCCACTGTTATGGAGAGAAGTCAATGTAGTATTCATTCCCAAAGCTGGAAAATGTTCTCATGTGGTCCCAAAGGACCTCAGACCTTTAAGTCTATCATCATTCCTTCTGAAAACTTTAGAACGACTGATTGATATCCATATTCGAGCTAAAGTTGATCCAAGACTTCTGTCTGCGGCTCAACATGCCTACTGTAAAGGGAAGTCGGTGGAAACGGCTTTGCACTCTCTGACTAGCCACATCGAACGATCCCTACGATATAAGGAGTACACAATGGTTGCTTTCCTAGACATAGAGGGCGCCTTTAACAACGTCAACACATCCGCAATCACGACTGCGCTGTCAACTCTGCAGGTAGACGGCTCACTTGGGGAGCTGATTAATCTAATGCTAACAAGCAGGATAATCAACTCCAAACTGGGTGAGACTTCTGCTAAAAGATATGTCAGTAGGGGTACGCCGCAAGGCGGTGTCCTCTCCCCCCTTCTCTGGAACTTAGTGGTTAACGAACTACTGATATACCTGGAAGCGGGTGGTAGCAGAGTGATTGCCTATGCGGATGACGTTGCCATAGCCGTCTCAGGAAAACATTTAAATACCATTAAAGAACTCCTCCAAGTAAATCTTAACAGATTAACCTGCTGGGCAGATCGCTGTGGATTGGGAATAAACCCCCATAAAACTGATCTTGTCCTCTTTTCTAGGAAATATAAAATTCCAATCATAGACCCTCCTTCAATAAACGGTACCAGTTTAGCTTTCTCCGATACAGCAAAATATCTGGGTCTCATTTTTGACAGGAAACTAAACTGGAAACCTAACATTCAAGAAAGAGTCAATAAAGCTACAATAGCTTTATTCTCTTGCAAGAAAGCCATTGGGAACAAATGGGGCCTTCAACCTCGCATAACCCACTGGCTATACATCTCGGTCATAAGACCGATACTTACTTACGGGGTGGTTGTCTGGTGGACGGCCTTGGAAAATGCAGTCAACCGCATTAAATTAGGCAGAGTCCAAAGAACAGCATGTCTATGCACAAGCGGAGCTTTGCGGTTTACCCCCTCTGCGGCATTAGATATTCTGCTTCACTTGACACCCCTCGACATTTTTAGCAAGCAAGTAGCTGCGACTGCAGCTATTCGCCTTAAAGCGACTAAACAGTGGACAAATAATTCATTTGGCCACGCCAACATTCTTAATACATTAGGAATCCTCACAGAGAACACTGATTACACCATACCTGAACTTTGGTTTGACAAAAACTTCCATGTAAGCTTCCCCTCTAGATCATTCTGGGAGGAGGATGCTTTCATGGAGGACAAGTCAATCCATCTCTACACAGATGGATCTAAAACCGACAGCGGAGTTGGTGGCGGTGTTTTCTCAGATAAGCTAAATCTAAGCCTCTCTTTCCGCCTTCCAAATCACTGTAGCGTGTTCCAGGCGGAAATTTTGGCGATTAAAGAAGCTCTGTCCTGGCTGAAGAAAAACGTGATATCTGCAAAGGATATCCGCATATTTTCGGATAGTCAGGCCGCCATCAAGTCCCTGGACTCGGTCTCATTGTGTTCTAAAACTGCCCTTGAATGCCGATTATCTCTCATGGAGATGGCAGAGCAGTTCAACATTCACCTCTGTTGGGTGCCGGGCCACAGAGACATTCCAGGGAACTGCAGAGCCGATGAACTCGCCAAAATTGGAACCACTCTACCTATCCTACCGGACAAAGGTAGTATAGGTATACCAATCGCTACGTGCAAACTAACATTAAAGCTAGATGCCAATAAAAGAACGGACCTTAGATGGACTGCTGGACAAACATGTCTAGCAACCAAACAGATCTGGCCAAGGCTGGATCTGAGTCGATCTAAGTGTCTGATCCTTTTAGATAGGAAACATCTCAGCGCCATAATAGGTGTCATTACCGGACACTGCCTCATAGGCAAGCACGCAAGAAGGCTTGGCGCTTTTACTAACGATTTCTGTAGAAGCTGCATGGACGAGGAAGAGGAGGAGACAATCCCCCACTTACTCTGCACATGCCCAGCTCTCTCTCAGAGAAGGAAGCTTCACCTAGGAGCTTTCTTCTACAACGACCTAAACGATCTAGAAAAAATAGACGTTAACAGTCTCCTACGCTTTATTAAAAGCTCAAACTGGTTCCAGTAGTAAGAAGATCACAGATCCACGTGGCATCACAATGGGCCAATAGGCCTAAGTGGGTTGGTATTTCCAACAGCCACTCTTACCTAACCTAACCTAACCTAATAGTATATCAAAATTAGCCCGTAAACTACGGATGTTTTTGTGGATCATAATGAGCTTCTTTTTTCTTTGTCCATGATAAAACACTACTAAAAGCATCCTTACCATAATTAATATAAAAAGGAGTACAAAACCAATTATTATCAATGGGATCTTCAGTTAACGTATTCGCTTAAATTAAATTATAGACAATTTATCAGGATCATCAAAAGAACAAATTCTGATAACATTATCCCCTTCTATTTGCCACATTACACCATTATTTATCTGAGCGAAAGAAAATTGTTTACATTTTTTACATTTTGTGTCTTTATTAAAAAGAGAGCGATTAAAATTGGATAGGCTTTCGTTCACAAAAATCGGTTCTTTGCCAAATTGTTGTCCGAATATACCAGTTGGTAACTTCATCTTTCGTTTCTTGTTAATAAAATTCTGCTTACTTTTAATATTCCTGAACTTGAGACATACGAGTACAATATGCGTTAACTCTGCAGACACAGCTGATTCCCCAGATCTGTTTTTAGTGTTTTTTCGGGCATCTTGTTTACTATTTTTTTGACATGGCAGGACTTCGGTAACCTGTTCACCTAAACCCTCAATCAGAACTTTAACAGCAAGACTCAAAGCATTTTCCTTGTTGACATTTAGAATACCTACAAGGTCAATGCATTTACGAAAAGGTTTTTGCTGCAGTGTATTTACTACATATATTTTGTAAATCATTCACTTTGCTGTCAAGAGATCGTTTCGTTGCTTGCAAGGTGTTTATAAGCAGCAGCTTATAAGTCCAATCAATCTTATCCTCGACTTTATTTTCTGCATGGAAAACCTGTACGCCAGTTTTAATTCCTTTGCGACCTTAGATTTTTATACGATTCCTTAAAGCCAACTAATCACTTAGTTTTATCAAACGATGGTCTAAAGAATTTTCAATCCCCTTTGTGCCCCTTCTTGAATATGCCAGCCAAGTGTGGTCCCCCTTACAGCGAGTTCATATATCCCGAATCGAGAATATTCAATGTCGTTTTCTTCGATTTGCCCTTCAAGGATTATCCTGTGATGACCTTTTTATTTTACCTAACTATCGTGACCACCGTAAACTTCTTAATCTGAATTTTTTTTTTTTTTCTTAAAGAAGTTAACACTCAAATGGGTATTATTACACTTAGAGTGCATGGGTGGCATCCAACATTTAATGGGGAGACTAAATTATTAGTGTAATTGGACTTGTTCTTGTATTATGGGCAACCATTCGTCTTACGTGAATTACGTAGCCTGAAAATGTCTTTCGGGCGAGGCTGAGATTCGAACACCAAACTTTCCGATTTGAAAGCCAATACACTACCACTTGAGCCACGGCCACTCGAATACATACGAAAAACACAGGTTCTGTGGATCGCGCTTCCCTTTACAATTCTACTTCCTTTAACACTCGTAATTTACGCTGTCCTCGTCTTTTCTATATTCCAACACTGTTCTATATTCGCAACTCTTATGGTTCTAACGAACCAGTCTCCCGCATGCTCCGTAAGGTTAATTCAAACCTCCCCCTTTTTGATTTTAACTTGAGCACTTCCCGTCTTAAACATGACCTTCTCCACCATTCCCTTACTTCCTAACCCTTAATTGTTGTTAGTTTTTAAGTCCTACTTTCTAAGTTAGTTTAAGCTTGTATGAAGCGAAATAAATGGGGGCGTTAGCTCCCACCAAAATCTCAAACAGCGGACATGAAAGCATCACATTCGCAGTGGATGCGGTTTCTAAGGATTACATCCAAAGCCAAGGTTGTAAACTTTTCTTCAACTTTTTGCGGGTCCTGGTCAGCATAAAAGGATCATCGAGACCAGTAAAGAATAAAGAATCTGAGGCCAAAATTGAAGACAGAATGCCAGCTTATTCAAAGTTTAGCGTTCAGCAAAGACTGCTCGACGGGTGAAAGGGAACCCAAAGGAACCACCAAACGTCCTCAAAGGTCGAAGGCGTCAGAGGACTTATACTCAAATTCTAAGAATTCGGAAGCCAGCCAGTCATAGATTTAATAAGGATCACATAGTTTTTTCCTTTATCCAGGAGCCAGGTTATTGAGACCAGATAAGGGACCCCTCAGTTGAGCTACTCCATGATTCCGTAAATAAAGTACCTTCTAGATTTTGTGCTATGACAAGTTAGAATATAACAGGTATTCCAATTCCAGAGCATACAAATGGTAGCGGAAATAGTTGAGCTACCCACTGAAGGCCATAAGGCAGACGAAGTATTATGCTCAACTTACCTGGCACGTAAATCCATCAGCCTAGACTTTCTGCCATTGCAAGGTCGCATGGACTACTGCGGCAGAAGGGGACCCCAGCTGATAATTGGATGTCAAGAACAAGGTGAGTTTCTTCAAGAATTCATTTACAAAAATGATTCTGTAATTCTAAATTACGGAAATATTCTACCTTTATGAATGGAATTACTCGTAGGTAAGAAGTCTTTGACCTCACACTATGCACTACGCACATTTATAAAAAAAAAATGATTAGGTGTGTTCCAACCGAAACGTCGAAGTCTGATAATCGACAAATTTGTTTCGAGCCCATATTAAGCTCCAAAATTGTCGAACCTTATGTACATCCTAGATCCACAGATTGGGACATATATAGCCTAGAACTCGTGGAATATACGCCCAATTGCTATAAAAGCTTAAAAGGCATTGTCAGACTAGAACTTGGCTGCGAAAGTCTCAACGTTGCAATTAAATCTGTCTTACGCCAGGCTTGTCCAGAGCTCTACTTCAAGGTGGAATAATAAATTCGAAGAATTTAGAACATACACCAAAAAGCTGTTTACTTTGAGACACTCACGAAGTATAACAGAGAAATTGGAAAAGCTAAAAGAAAATCATGGAAAAAGTTCTGCCAAAAACTCTCCGACATTCGAACCAGTGCTTGTCCCAAATTCTATCTCCATATCTAGTGCCCCCGATAACCCTCTCCAGAGAAAGATCAATCGATCAACCAGAAAGGACCGCAAGAGGTCAAAGGAAATTTTTCATGAAGGCAAAATAAAATGGGTCATCAACTCATTTGACTTATTCAAAGCCCTGGTGAATATGGAGTCTTTCCAGCACTCCTCCAAAAACGTATTACACAAAACACCTCTCTTGTGATAAACATATTCAGGATTAGTTATGCCTTGGATTATATACCAAAAATCTGGAAAGAGGTAACAGTTAAGTTTATACTCAAAGCAGGTTGTGGACCAACTGATCTGTCCATATCAAATAGACAGACCTATAAGCCTCACCTCGTTTTACCTAAGAACAATAGAAAAAATACTTAATAGACGTATCGAGGAATATATATAGGAATCCGCTTCACCAAATACATGAGGAATACTTTTAGAGAACATCGATGTTATGCCCCAACTGTGGGTTGACAAAGACTTTCATGTAAGCACCGTCTCTAGATCTTTCTGGGAGCAAGATGCTTTCATGGGCGACTGCTAAATCCATTTCTACATAGATGGATCAAAGATTGTTAGGGGAGTTGGTGGCGGTGTTTCCCCAGATAAGCCTAACCTAAACCTTTCATTTCGCCTTTCAAATCACTGTAGGGTATTCCAGGCAGAAATTTTGGCGATTAAAGAAGCCCTATCCTGGCTGAAGAAAAACGTGATATCCTGCATCTTTTCGGATAGTTAGGTCGCTATGAAGTCTCTAAATCCTAAATCCACCCTCGACAACCGATCATCAGTCAGGGAGATGGAAGAGCAATTCAACATCCACATATGTTAGGTGCCGGGCCACAGACATATTCCAGGGAAATGTGAGGCCGATGAATTCGCCAAAATTAGAGCCATTCCAACTATCCTACCTGAAAAGGGTGTCAGTGGTATACCAAAGGGCGTATTCAAACTCATCAGAATATCGATAGTTTAACAGTATTGGCCATAGAAAAATTGTTGAACTGACATTCATCAAGTAAACAAATAAGATCGAAAATTAATATGAATCGATCGGCTTGTTCTATAAGCTCATCATCGAGAAGTATAATAACTTAGTCACAATTGACGTCAGTTTTTTATGGTTTGGATTTACAGAAATCATTTTCATAAATCTCATGGTATGAATGATATGAATATCTGTTCGAACACCATCCTGTCTCGCTGGGTAGCATTATTTTGGTACCTCATTTTGCCACAAGATACTTTTCGAAGTCCGATTGTTTGAATTCTTTCAATATCTTTTTATGCTATAGCAAAGGCATTTGTCGAATACATTTCTTTTGTAACTGTATATTAATAAAAAAGACTTAATAAAATCGTATCTAAAAGATAATGTGTACCTACATTTTCAGATGAATCTGATACAAACGCCATAATTTATTTTTCGCTTAACGATACTGCAAAGGGCTGTAGGACCTTTACAAACAATAATGTTTTTTTTTTTTTTTTTTTTTTTTAAAGGCATACGCATTGGGTCAGTCTTAAAGAGTGAAGTAAAATAAGTTATCCGAACTGTTTACCTATGTCCTTTAAGTCGCTTTTTAGTCGTATTTTGCAACTCTTTCTTGCATTTATTTCATAAAACAACATACTTATTATTTGACTTGTTCAAATCAAATCCTGGGTTCCTGGGCCGTCCAACCATTACTTGTTTTAGTATTTTCACAACATCTATATAATTAGGAAACTTGAATCACCAAATAATCGATCACTATATGTTCGCGTACTGTCAAAAACTACGGAAATTCACGAAAAACAGTCCAAAATCCGTTCGCGTACTCGTATTACCCCTCTTTTGACGACATTGGTCCAACAAATTTCTGCGGGCAAATTTTTGAAAACGGGCCAGGAGCGACTACAACGTCTTATTGAAATTTAAATACGACCCAAAACTGAGGGAGCAAATACTACAATATCCCAAAGGTAGCAAGAATGTTGGGTCGTTCGTCAAAAACATTAGAAATCCTGCCTCATCCTCCATCCCAATGCTCATTTACAATGACATTCCAGCTGTCAGCTCTTTGGATAAGGCCTGCTGCAACCAACACTTCCTCCGCCTACACTTGAGTGCGTCGAATCTTCAATAGGGCGAATCCACTTTCGCACTCGTGTATTAGCAAGAATACTTAAAGATCTTAACATACATAAATCCGCTGGTCCAGATGATATATCCCCCCTTCTCCTGAAGGGGTGTTTTTCATCGCTGGCAAGACCTCGGCGGCCTATACATTGGTCCATTTCACTATATACTGTATACTGTCATCAAATCGAGTCATAAATAGGTCAATCGTTTCACAACCTTATTCTGGAAACACACATCGTCCTCACAAAAGAGGTCAATGATACTAGTGACCAACTGCACTTTTGTTGGTTTAATTGAGGCTCATGAAAAGGCAACTTTTGCCTTTTGGCCTTTTCCCAAAACCATTGAACCGAAATCCGTGGTCTAGTGGCTGTAGTTTCTGCAGCAGCTAGATAGTAGGCCGAGATATTTTCGCAAAATGTATGACATTATAGACGGATATACCGTCGACTCCAACACTAGACATTCACTCCACATCGGCCATAGTTACCTCTGTACGCAGATTATTTTGACGAGATGTTGACTTTGAGTCAAGTAAAGTGTTTGTGCTACGAAATTTGTCCACAACACGACGCATAGCGGACTCAGATTTTTCGATCATGAGTACAGGAAAAAGACTATTCTCGCTGTTTATCAATAGATGACTCCAGCAGCAAGGGCTGGTCGATTTTGACATATTCAAGACGTCATGAACCAAGCTTAGACATATAGTAAACAAGCCGTTTTGACACTTTAGTGATTTTGTTTTGGCGTCATATACTTTCGGTTGTGTGAAAATGCCTGATTTTGTGCCAAATAATAGTCATTTCCGGGAAGTTTGATTTTATTCTTTCATTCGAAGAAAACGGTGACTGAAGGGCGTCGAGAGCTCCAAAATGTTTATGGAGATGCTGCTCTAAGTGAAACAACTTGCCGTGATTGGTCCCGCCGCTTCAAAGACGGTGATTTCGATTAGGAATTATTCGCCAAGTCATTTCCAATTGATTGCATGCGCTGGGAATGATTTAAAAACAAGGAACTTAGATTCCTTATGATTTGAAGCCAAGGAATGTTGAGTGTTGCTTTTTGGCCTGTGAACAACTGCTCCAGCGGCAAAAAAGTAAGGGTTTTCTTCATCGCATCATGACGGGTGATGAAAAATAGATTCATTACAGTAACTCAATGAGAAGAAGTCATGAGGACTGCCCGGTCATGCTTCTACATCGTCGGTGTTATTTATTATGAATTGTTGAAACTCAATGAAACCATTACTGGGGACGGTATTGACTTCAATTGATGCGATTGAGGCTAGCACTGCGCGAAAAACGCAACAATAAGAGCAGAAGTACGAAAAAGTTATTCTACATCATGACAACACCTAGTTAAACACGTAATAATAAATTGCATAATACCGTCAAAAATTACGTTCAAGTTTGAAAGTTATCACTGATCGTAGAAATCACAGGTTCCATGCTGTTGATAATCAAACTATGGCCTAAAATACAATAGCGCTTTTGGTTCGGCTTCGCTTTGACGCTTTCTGTCACAATGTCAAAATGTCGCTTTGCGTTTCGGATTTTTTTTTAAGAACTTAACACTCAAGTGGGTATGACTACACTTATGATGCCAAAGCACGTGTTAAGTTTTTCGGAAAATGGGACAGAGAGAGAAAGAAAGGTGCTTGAGCTCTGTGGCTATTTCGCATCATGGGTGAAATCTAACATTTAATGGGGAGACTAAATTATTAATGTAATTTGACTTGATGTTGTATTTTAGACAACCATTCATCTCACAATATTTTAGTTGCCTGAAATAAGTCTTTCGGTCACGGCTGGTATTGAACCCCGAACCTTTCGATTGGGAATCCAATACACTACAACTTGAGCCATGGCCACCCACTTACGTTTTACATTCGTAATTACGAATAACGTAATGCTACGTAACGTGGCTTCAAAGATTGGAACAGGTTGAACTTTTGCTTGCTTTTGACAGCAAACAGTTGTGGAAACAGAAGAAGCAAATGTAAAAAAAAAAAAACGTTGGCGCAACAGTTTTAAATATTTGAACTGATTAATTTTGAATGAAGTCATACTTTCAATCGAAACAAATTTTCAAGTAGCAAAAAAACGTTCTCTTTAATAATACGAGTATATTTAACAATTCTAGAAAATTTCCGAAAGCGAATAAAATGTAACGTCACCAAAGATAAAGCTGAAGCACTATTTTGTTAGGCATTATCTTTTCATCTCTTTAAACATAGCCTCACTGTCTACAGTTGCAACCTCGAAGGACTCAAGGAACTTACCCACCTCAGAGCAATGATCAACTTCACGAACACGAGCGACGTTTCAATGGAAATGGAACGAAGAATAACCCTTATAAAAAATGCAATTTCATTTTACCAGACGGCTGGTTTCTAAGTTCTTTAATGCGAGTTCACTGCGGGTTGCAGTTTTTGTTGACCTTGTGCACCGACTTTTGTGTTTCTCTATTTTATATGCATTCCGTCTTATACAGTGCTACTGGAATAATAAGACAACGTTACTCAGGGATTGTTTCGGACAGAATCTGAGACAGGAAAGGAATAGTTAGATTTACACCGACATGCCCTTAGAGCTTACGTTTTGCTGGAAAAATTTGCGGAGGCATAGGCAATACCAATGGCGGTAAAGTTTCCTTGAGCACATATACAATAGAATACTAAGTTCACAGAGTTGAGAATTATGCTCCAATAGGTAGCGATACACACCAGAAGAACGTGGAATTATTATTACTGTTTATTTTTATTGTTTTAAGGCAGCGTAAGTTTCGTCGACGTTTTCCTCGTCGTCCTGCACCATGTGCGCAAACAATTAAGCGCTTGGCTGAGCGTCTCTTGCAAACTGGGTCCACTAGAAACGTCGCAAGAAGTGGCCGGCCCCGTATTGCTCGTTTGACCGAGAATATCAGTTCTCTGGCCGAGGATGTATGACAGAGTTCACAAACATCGACGAGACAACGATGCACACAATTTGGCATTAGCAGACGTTAGTTGCATCGAATTTTGGAGAAAGCCCTGAAGATGATCCATTATAAAGTGTAAACCGTTCAACCAATTGCTGCCTACTCACCGTCAAGTGAGGTTAACTTACTCCCATGGATGATTTCGTATCGAAAATCATAATGAGCGACGAAGCAGATTTCCCCTTAAGTTGTTACGTGGATAAACAACATTTTCACGGAGAACCCACATAAAATTCACGAAGAGCCATTGCATCCCCTCAAAGTGACTGTTTGGTGCTGCATTTGCAGTGAGATAGTGATTGGCCCTGATTTTTTTGAGGATGCCGATGGCACAACCGTAACCGTAACTGGTCAGCGCTATAGATAGATGTTAAACGAGTTCCAGCAGGACGGAGCAACCGTTCTCATAGCTCGGGTATAGATGGAGATTTTCAATCACCAATTTCCAGGCCATGTGATCCCTGGGTCTTTATGAAATCTCGCGTTTACGATAAAAAACCTCACAAGTCTTGAAAGCCAACATTACAAGAAGAAATCACCAGATGGAGCCAGATGTTTTGCGAGCAGCAATTCAAAATGCGGTGAAATGAGCACAAATGTGCATCAACTCAGGAGGTGGTCATTTCATATCTTATTATAACTTACTGGCCTAACACTTAAACTATGTCTTTCGACGTATCTTACAGTCTAATTTTATTTGTATTTTAACATTAATTAATACAAAACTAAGAAAACATTTTACAACAAAAGGTTCCACGACCTTTTTTTATTTTATTATAAAACTTAAAATTAAAAACTTACAGACTACCCAAAAATAAATCTTAATCTACTTAACCTACTTACATCTAACACAAAAATAGACATACAATATATATATATATATTTACATAATATATATATACTAAATATATAAATACATGTAAACATATATATATATTTTTTTTTCATTTTTTTGTTTTATTAATTTTTTTTTTTGTATTTATGTATTTTTTTTTCTTAAAAACTATCTTAAACATACCTAAAACTATGTAAGCCGGCCAAGGCTAATAAAATAATCAGACTACCGACTTTGCTTCCTATAGAGCTATCTAGAACTGGAAGAATTGGACGACGAAACTTCCCCTCCTTCAACTAGCCACCAAAATTGTTGGTGCTGCCGAGCAACATCCCTCCTGTCGCGACTCCCTACCGACCTACTGAATCAGAGACGCTCCGCACTGCCATGTGCGACGTCTCTTTCGCAGTTGAGTCGCCTGTCCGCAGCTGTTCGAACGACGTGGAAGATTAGCGGTACCGCCAATCTGTCCTGGATCAGACCTTTACTATCTGGATAGAGGAATGCTTCTGGAGGAATGAAGCCGTCAAAGCGAACTCTCTCGTGATAAATATAATTGGGGTAGAAAGCCCCGGAGATCAGGTTGTTCGATGAGGTCATTGCTCTTGCAATGTGCCTCCGAGTCAACTTAATAACGAAATTGTCCACTCTTATTAGGTTCGTCCTATTGTACAGGACCTCATTGGGATAGAATTTTATGTACTGGGACTCTGGTGTTCTGTATAAGCGAAGACAAGTCCTAAGATAAGCCCTCTCAAACACCCGAATCTTTTCCAATAAACTTGCTCTCACATTGAACCACACGGGACATCCAAATAAAAAATGTGGAACGCTTCACGATTTTGCGTGTCAATCCTTGCGCAGGGGCCATGCTAATCTTGTCTGTATCGTTCCAATTTTAGTATATGTTCTGCCGAAGCAAGAACAATCTGAGCAACGTCATCCTCATAGGCAATCACCCTGCTACCACCCGCTTCAAGGTATATCAGCAGTTCTTCAACTACTAAATTCCAGAGAAGGGGTGAAAGGACACGACCTTGCGGCGTACCTCTGCTGACACATCTTCCAGCAGAAGTCTCACCCAGTTTGGGGCTTGCTATTTAACATAAAACTGATCAACTCGTCATCTACCTTCAGAGTTGACACTATAGTTGTGACTGCAGGTGTGTTGAAATTGTTAAATGCACCTTCTATGTGCCTTCTATGTATGAAATGCGACCATTGTGTACCCTCTATAAATTAGGTATTGCTCGAAATGACTATTCAATGTGTGTAGAGCCACTTCCATTGGCTTTCGTTTACAGTAGGCATGAGCCGTAGACAAAAGTCGTGGATCAACTCTACATCGTATATGAATATCAAGCAGTTGCTCTACAGTTTTAGACTTATAGGTCTGAGGTCCCTCAGGACAATATTAGAACATCTTCCAGATTTGGGAATGAGAACTATAATACTTTCATTCGTCTCCATGGCAAAGTAATGGGGACTATGGTACCAGGTATTATAATGCCTGGCCCTGCAGACTAGTGTGGTTTGAAGCTATGCAACGCCCAGAGTAGCTTATCTCTTAAATCAGACTGTGAATATAAATCGCGGCAGCAGTAGTCCTCCAATGTTGTTATGGGTATGAATACACTTACAATGCCTCAGAATGTGTTAAGTTTTTTTTTGGAAAATGGGATAGAGAGAGAAAGAAAGACTTTTGGGATCAGTGGTTATTTCGCTCTAGGGGTAGGATCCAACATTTAATAGAGAGACAAAATTCTTAGTGGAAGTTGTCTTGTTGTTAATTTCTAGTCAACTACTTATCTTACTTTATTTTTGCTGGTGCTTAAAAAAATCCTTGAGAGCCTTGGGAATAATGTGTCCGTCTTCTATGATGTTGGATCCGAGGATTTTGATTATGCAGTGCGGTATTACGAAATCCGAACTCCCCCATTTGAGGGAGGAGTTGTAGTAGCAGCAAGTGCTTGGCTAGGGGTAGAGGAAGTGTTAGCACCATGCCCAGCCACAGTTTTGACTTTGCTCGGCATTGTAGTAGCCTTGCACTGACGGAGTACCGGTCTCTCGAGTGTTGAATTAGACATATTACATTCGGTCCATCTGTATAGAGATCTGCTGTATACAGATAATACTATACAGATAATACTGGCCCCCAGCCAAGCTGATCCTGTCTAGTGGTGAAAGGAGAGGGAATGAAGGATGGTAGTGAGAAATTGCAAAGGAGATGAAAGTGAGCATTTTTTAGTTTCAGGTCTCATTTGGACAAATTGTTGAGAGTCGTTGACCTTACTCAGCCTCTACAATTCGACAAGTTCTATGTTCAGAGTTAAGGAAAAGAAGAATTAAGTACATTTAAATTTGCTGTAAGATTTTGTAATAGTTGCTTTAGGAAATATATATAAATACACTTAATTAATATTGACTCTGAGCCACTCCTGCGTGGTTTTGGCTTTGTGCGGTGGAGCAGAGTCCTGTTGAAAGATCCATCTGTATCCATAGAAAAGGGTATTGGTCAAACCCATCACAACAGCCTCTAGCACATCTTCTTGGTAAACCTTTGCACCAGTTTTTACGCCTTTTTCACAGAAATGGAAGGCAGTGACACCATGGTGAGAGACCTCCCACCAAACCATTAAGGAAGCGAGTTGATGTCCACGTTGAACATTTGGAACAACTTTTTTCGCTTCCTTAAATGAAATGGCATAAATTTTGTCATTTTGTTTGCTGAAAACTTCTTCCACCGTAAAAATTTTCCATTGTCTGTGTGCCACTGCAAAAGTCGCTTGCATGTTTCCAGCCTAATTTTTTTTTAGGTGAGGAGTTAGAAGATGACCCCTGGACCGACGATAGACTCTAATATGCAGATCATCCCGAATCAGCCTAGATATGGATCTGGTTGATATATCCAATTCCTTGGACACGATCTTCTGCTTCCTAAGGGGATTTCTCCGAAATCGTTTACGCACTGCCTTTTCTACCGCATTCGTACGGACGACGAGCGGGTGACCAGTTCTTGGCCTGTCCTCTACTCGAGACAATTCGCCGAAGCGAGCAATAGCCCGATAAACGAATAATCTTGATATTTCGAGTGGTTTTGGCAAACTCGAAAATTTGGCCAGCACTCTTTCTGCACTTATGCCTCACTATTACCGCGACTCGATTCTCTTTAACTCCCCACTCTATGTTAATAGTTTGCAAACTGAAACCAAACTGACAAGTATTCTTCACTGATCAATTCATGTGTTCTAAAAAAAAAAAGTTAACGGTTCTATTCCCGCAATAAGTTTTGAACGATAAGCGCTGGAAATTGTGTAACAGAACTTATGGCAATACTAGGTATACAGGCACTAGGGGTAACCAAATCCAAATCCCCTGGTTTGCTGATAAAGAACTACATTGTCTACATGGCGTAGATTACATGAAACAATTCTATTGGCAATAGTGTTTAATATATCATCCAAGGCAATAGGCCCAATTTGACAAAGTAGGGAGAATCTAAAAGTGAATATTTGGATACGTAGCTTGTTCCTGTGATCTATTAAGGCCTAGTGCTCTTCATTGACTTAATTATTTAAAGGCTCTAAAGGTGTTGCATATAATGGAAAACTTTCAGTAATAAAACGAAATGGATCACTCATATGTTAGGTTTAGTAATGCAGCTTAATCATAAAAATGTTTAAAATAGTGCTAACATTTAACGATACCATTTCACACCCTAACAAGCAAGCAATCATTCAGAGTACCGCTTATAAACTTATGACTCGTAATAGCTATTGCATCCAGGATGCTGGGCAACATATTGCAATCACGTCTGAGGTCTTTTTTCTAATAGAATCCATCCGCTACACATGTAATATTCTGTTTTACCTCAACCAGTTCTTTGTTATGGACTTCCGTCCAAGACCATCATTGAGGAATCCATCAGAACCATTAGAGCCATCAGAACCATCAGAGCCATTAGAGCCACCAGAATCATCAGAACCATTACGGCCATTTGTACCTTGTCCAACATCTTGTAAACTCGATTACAACACCCTTGGTAGGCATCTCAGGACGAACCACACACATTGGCAGCAGAGGTGCCGTTTTCGTCGTACTCCATAAAATATGCAAATGTTCACGTAAACTGTGATCCACTCCACCCCACCTAGTGTGGCCTGGCAATTTTCATAAATTTCCCATTCGGGGAAAAGGTTGCCAAAGGTTTTCTATGAGCGGCCATCTATTCGTAAACTAAAAGTGATGGGGGATAGTGCCATAGTGCGGCTGCAGCTGAGATTTGCATGTGTCCCGCTTAAGAAATCGCCCCAATCCGTGAAGTGGAAAAGGCGGCTAGAAGAAGAAAAGGAAAAAAAAACAAACGGCACAACACAAACACGAAGGAAAACAAAAAAAGAAGAAATATAAGAAAATGTGAAAAAAACAAAAACGGGAACGACTCCAACGCAGCCATATTTAATGACAGAGCATCGGTTGCTTTACATACCTTGACGTAGCCAACACTAAGTCGCCGTTGAGAGGAGAGGTTGGTAGTTGGAAGTTGGCAGTTGGCTGTTTGCGTCGTTTTGCGCTCTATGCTTTGGCTGCTAAAAGACTGCTTTTGGGGCTCCTGGTCGATGTTTCTGTTTCTTACCTCTTCTGGATCTTTCTTTCAATATCAAATATGGCGAAAAAACCAAAGAATGCACCAGTATGTGTGGGGGAGCTGACACAAAGGCACCCGACACAGAATATCTGCACAAAATATCTTCATATCGACACACAACATGTATCCGTATCCCCCCAGAATGTAGTTATGAATACCTCGGCAGGGCACTGTTTTTGTTGCTTTGCTTTGCTGGGTGCCATGCCACGCAAAAGTATCTATGTGTACAAAAAGTATGTGAGTATCTTATATGCGAACAGGTAGTCTTAAATACGATATGAGCGAGTGGAGCCCGTATGCTGTTGCATGATGAAATATTCATAGCTTTGCCATTGGATTGGGTGCCGGTGGGCCTATGTATATTTGATGGGGGGGCATGTTGCATGCAAAGGCCAAAATGAAACGAGCTGGCGCGGTTCTCCAAAGGAACAACAATGTCATGTCGTCATGCATATGTACAAGGCGTAGATTGAAAATACATATTTAGATACAGCTACAGCAGATATTTCTCGGCACAATCACACAAGGTACACACAACCTGCAGCGAACCGAACGTATCGACATGACATGCATCCACAAAAAACGCTTAAAAGAAACGCCACAACAACAACACGAACCATGTATCTGAGTGCGGTTGCCTTACGTGAGTGGTGAGTTGGTTAGGTTTGCTGTTGGTGTATCCGCCGCCGATAGCAGGAGGCGTTTTCAAAATGCTGAAAAAAAGTCGGAAAAAACGTTCAAAATGGGAATTCGAAATGGTTTTCTGGTCTCGAGGTTTACTGGTTATTCGGGATTTCATTCAATTCGCCTCTGATGGTAGTATTAGTGCTGGTGGTGCTGGTGATGGAAACCCGGTACACCAGCTACAGTCAAAATGATGGCGTCCATCATATTTCCATCGATCAAAATGCGCCGATAACAATGAATTCGAGGAGAGACCATATGTATAGATGATGGAGAATCGATTGAAAGAAATTGTTTTTGTGGAAAATTCTGCACACTCACATTTGACCCAATCTAATTTACAAGACGAATCCATCAGGCCTGGTATTCGTGGGAACTAACATATGGAACGAGACTTGTTTTTGATGGAAAACTTTGGACTTATTTTTAATGGGAAGGAAAGGAGCGTACCAGTGCATCGAGGAAATTGCGCTCAATAAGGCCATGTTTAAAATTTGAGAGGTTTCTTCATCTAAACAAATGTCTATATGTACGTACATATATACATTCCTATGTACCTACACTGAAAGCCAAAAGTTTGAGGCCTACCTAGGCAATTGATTTCATTCAAGCATTGAGATTTTTTACCTAAGTTTTCTACCGGAATAATACAATTTTTTATGACTATTAACATCAAAAGGGTTGCCAAGTATCAAAATTTGTCGATCTGGATGGCAAGGGTCCTACATGAACTCCGCACATTGTAGCCACAAGTATTTGTCTGATATATATTCTTCACGTCTTGAATAAACATCTTGTTAAAAATGTGAAAATTTGCAGAAACCACAATTGAGAAATGATGTGCAATCACCACCCTTCTCAGAGAAGACAAATTGCAGCGGAAAGTTGCATTGAAAGTGAAGGTATCAAATTGCTGCAATTCATAGTCAGGACGGCCTAGAGATAGAACTAAATATGCGGATCGGCTAATAGTCACAACGAGCAAACGAATTAGATGAAAAACAGCACCCGAAATACGCGCCGAAATAAATCAAACACGGAATAAACCGCTGTCCTTCACAACGGGGCCCCCGCCCAATCATCAAGGCTTCGACCATTAATGGATTGACGGAGAGCGATGGCAACGCGTATCCTTGCTCCCATGGATGTATGGGCATCCCGTGGGATAAGGCCTTACGACAGGTGTCCACGTAAAACACAAGAGACGTTCTGTCCTTCACAACGATCAAACGAATAAGACACACTGGAATATCTAGGCGAGTTGCTGTTCGAAAACCCCTGCTACGACCACAAAACAAAAACTCTTATTCAGCAGAACACTCCAAAACTTTGTGCAAACTACCTTAAACCGATGGAAGATAAAGAAGTCATACAAACCGTAATATGGCCGCCGTAATCACCATATTTAAATCCTATATAGCTCTCGTGGGAGGATGGCCATCATCAGAGTCTACCTTGTGGAATATAATATTGGATTGCTGGACCAATATACCACAGGTAATAATTCAAAAACTGATAGCTAGAATATCAAGAATTGTACAAAAAGTAGTCGAACGTAAAGCCGGCTTTTTGACCGAAAAATCGATTCAAGTCATTTTTTCTTCTTTTTAATAAATTCCTGAATGTTTAGAACTAAATAAAAATATTTGTCTATTATATTTTGGTTTCATATATGTATGTGCATATGTTCCCGTTCATTTTTCATGATTATTACTCTACTAAAGAGTTTTTTCGATGTTACGAGTAGATATTGGTTTTTCTTCGAACAATGTGGGCGCCCCCAAACTTTTGGTCAGCAGTGTACCACACATCTATCGAAGAATTAACATGCAAATATAGAAGCTCAATGATTTCCATTATCATTTCTTTGTAACAAAGTTATTTAAACGAAAAATATGCAAAAACTCGGCACTTTGTACAAATCGTGCCTCAAAATTGGGATCTCCAGTTGTACGACTGAGGGGCCTATAAACCGATTCGCATGGTAACCACTGACTGCATGAGCCAATAGCGCAACCTTTCAAGTTCGCATGACGTTTGCTTTACTTTCTCGCTGTGTACTCTGGAAACTGCATATTTGCAACGTGAAATTGCAAGTGCTAGCTTTTTTTTTTTTTTTTTTTTTTATAATTTACGCGCGCCTAAGGGGTTTGATACCCTTTTACTGTTGCCAGGGCGCGGGCGGAAAGATAGAAGGAGGAGAAAGGAAAATTGTTTTTGTAGTGGTTTGAAACTCAGGTGTGTTTGGTTTCATGTTTGCTCTCCAGGGGTGGGAGTCCGAAAATAGGACGGAGAGTTTTTCTTCACTCAGAGTGATTCGAGATATAATTCACAGTATTTTTTTCATTGCTTGAAACTCTTATAACAGCCAAATCTACGTGTCAGTGTTATGCCTTCACACGCAGAATTTTTTTTGTCTGAGTTCCAATTATACAATGAAAAACTGATTTTGCCATGGGCAGGATTCGAACCTGGACCCTCCGAGTGTGAAGCGTTTGCTACTACCACTACACCACGGCCACCCCCTCTATGTACAAATCAGGGTCAACTCTCAGGAAAATATATATGGATACAATATAAAACAAAAGCTTCGGATATTTGTGATAACACTGTCGGCGAACCTTGCTGTCCGAAGAAGGCTAATAATTTTCTGTACTGTACGTGAAATATTAGGTCAATTAAAAGACTATGTTTAGCCGAGCAGCTCGCGGAGATCAGGGGATCGGGGGATTTACCAATCAAGTGTCCCTAAGGTTCAATAGACATATTGCGCCGATATAATTTTGTCGTGAAACATACTAGTAAAGCTGTTACCATGCCAACAGCCCTATACTTCGCCCGACAACTATTGCGAAGCCCATGGCTTGACGATGAATACCAGCAGCACTGACACCCGCAGAAAGCACATAGAGAAGCGATTCAAAATAGGACTAGATCAACTTGTAAGCTCCTCAGAAAGAAGGATAAAAAACAGGAAAAATGCTGAGAAATGTAATCAGAAGGCAAAAAGAACACACCTGTAAACAAAATACGAACGGAAGACAGCAACGGCGAACAAGGGAACTTAGTGGTAGATTCGAGGGTCTTACTATTTCTGCAGACCGTTAAACGGTGATTACCATAATAAAATGAACTAGGGATGACAACCTAGCTGTCGAACTACATGGACTAAATCATCTCTACAATACGTATTGTATGTCCAATCCAAGGAAAAAAAACTCTCCAGTCTGCGGCAACTATCATTTCTGCCGTATTATACGAGTATAATCGCCTAAAACCATTTGTTATCCTACTTATTGGTCCTATCAGTGTATTTCAGGAAAATTTATGTGAGCCGTGACCGGTTTCAGTATCTCTATTGAACTTATCCAGCTCCTAGGAGAAAACTCGCTAATCCGCGAATTTCCGCTCTATAAAATATTGACCATCCCTGTTCAGCTATATGGCTAAGAGGCACAGACTTTATCAAGAAACTATGAACTCATTAGTTTTTCAAGGGAAAAGTGGTGCTAGTGATCTACAGCCCTGTTTGCATCGACAGCCCGTACAGCGTCATGAACCCAACCAAAATGGTCATATATCGAACGCAAGTGAAGAAGGGCGTCGATCAACTTGGCACACGAAATTGGTAGCACCTAACAAGACTAGTTGGAGAGACACGTTGGGTGAGGTTCAGCTCCAACCCGGACTGTAGTGGCACCTTAGCAAGTAAATTAGTGTTTAAGTGGTTGCTATTTAGTTTTCTATATCCGAATTCTCTAATATCGTTCTGTAGTCCGATAAACCGATTTAATAATTTTAAAGTGGAAAGTCAATACAAAAGTCTTTCTCTAGCCTGTGATGTGCAGTTAACCGTTTCTGCTTAACCTAAAAATGCAACCGGAGCGCAACACATGAGAATCATCCCCGTAAAGTTCTTCAGCCAGATCGCTATTTATAGCCAGAGACAGCCTGCAAGCAGTTAGCTGTGGCCAAAAGTCAGCCGACTAGATTAGAGATGGACATAAGTGCTTGTGCAATATGTAGACAAATGAAATATACTCGTACCAAATTCTACTTTTCTGTTTGCTTACTGTGCAGAGACTTTAATAATTTTTCAGGTTATATGATTGTTTATTAGTTTTATGGTCATTAATCTGTTGCTAAATTTTTATACTCTTAAGATGTAATCTATGTCTTCAGCTATCAATAGGATGGTAGCCACGTTCTTATTTTGTTCCGTTCCATTAAAAAGCATTTTTATATACTTTAATTTGCAAGTTCAAGTACAGACCCCTGTTTTCAACACTTCGTCCCTTGGTTTGCTTGATCGTTCTACATGATCCAGCCACCTCAGTCGTTGGATCTTCACTCTCCTGGTTCAGTCCGGTGCAGTTCGTCGTTGTATCTCCTCCTCCACTCACCGTCTATGCAGTAGGGATAGAAAAACACCAGAAGAGTTTTCCTCTCAAAACAGCCAAAACTACCCTGGTCATTTTTTGATAAAGTTCATGCCCCTGCAGCATAGAGTAGGGCTGGGATTACTAAGGTCTTATATAGGATCGCTTTTGTTGTTAGAGAGAGAGCATTGCTAGTCAATTGCCATCTTGGCGCAAAAAAGCAGCGATTGTTAAGAGCAAATCTTTGTTTGATCTCAGAGCTTTCTTATCTACTTCAAAGTCATACCTGTCGAGGGTGACGTTCTATCCGAGACATTGGCATTGAGTGTCTTTATTGACCCTTATTGATCGCTGCCTCAGTACTCCGCCTCAATACTCGTGAAAGCGTCACTGACATAACGCTGCTATTTGCTGAATATGTCAATATCTCCGGCGTGTGCGAGTAATTGGACGAACTTTTGAAAGTCTCTGCCTCTTGTGTTGGCGGGTGAGTTTTGCACTATTCTTTCAAGATTGATTTTACAGACAGCTCATCGCCGTGTCTAAATGCTTTTTTGCATCAAACGTATCGGTGAGGTCTTTACCGACCGTGATGGAGAAGTGAGTGTTCTCCATCGCCATCCAGCGCAAAGAGATGAGTTTGGCGGTATTTGGTTCGTCATCGCCGTTATACAGTCTACAAAAATGCCTTTCTAAATCCTCAGCATCTACTACTATGTTCCCTTGTTTGTCTCTACAGGCTTCGGTTCGGGGTTTGTGTCAATGGTATGTTCTTTTCACTATTTCGTAAAGCTTCCGAATTTCATTCCCATAGTAACATCTCTCTATTTCCTCGACCGCGCGCTTCTTCCAGCGTTAGCCTCTTCTCTTCTGCTCATAGAGCTCGTGAGAACTTCTAGTCCTTTTATGAGGCGCCGCTTTTTACGCCTCTTGCTCAGCTGCATACGCTTGCCGGCACTCATCGTAAAACCAAGGATTTCATTGTGGTGGGATTTCATTAATGCTGGGTGAAACACAGGGATTTATTCCCAATCCACAGCGATCTGCCCAGCGGGTTAATCTTTTTTTTTTTTTTTTTTTTTAAAGAACTTAACACTCAAGTGGGTATTAATACACTTAAAATGCCTGAGCACGTGTTAAGTTTTTAGGAAAATGGGACAGAGAGAGAAAGAAAGATTTTTGGGCTCAGTGGTTATTTCGCTCCATTTAATGGGGAGACTAAATTATTAGTGTAATTGGATTTGATGTTGTATTAGAGGCAACCATTCGTCTTACGAGAATTAAGTTGCCTGAAAAAAAGAATGTCTTTCGGACGAGGCTGGGATTCGAACACCGAACCTTCCGATTTGGAAGCCAACACACTACCACTTGAGCCACGGCCAAGGAGTTCTTTAATGGTATTAAGATGCTTACCTGAGACGGCTATAGCAACGTCATCCGCATAGACAATCAACCTGTGGATGTGTTGACATTGTTAAAGTCACTCTCTATGTCCAGGAAAGCATTGTGTGCTCTTTATATTGTAGGGATCGTTTGATGTGGCTGATCATTGAATGCAGAACCGTTTACACCGGCTTTCCTTTACAGTAGGCATCTTGAGCCGTTGACGGAAGTCTTTGATCAATTTTAGCTCGTATATGGATATCAATTCGTCGCTCTAGAGTTCTCAGAAGGAAAGATGATAGACCTATAGGTCTGAGGTCCTTTGGGACAACATGAGAACATTTTCCGCCTTTGGGAATGAAAACTACATTGACTTCTCTCCATGACAGTAGAATGTGAATCAGTTCTACATATCTCCACATAATATTTTCTAGCGCAGGCAGAATAATATCTGAGGACCTCTGTAGCTCGGCAGGTATTATAGTGTCAAGACCAGCAGCCTTGTATGGTTTGAAGCTATGCAGCGACCAGAGCGACCATGAATTTTGATCCCGGTTGCAGTAGGCCTGTTTGGTTTGCTACTGGCCGTGAATTGGGAGCTACCTGGAAAGTGGGTGTCCAGTAACAGGTTTAGTGATTCATCACTTGAGGTTGTCCAAGAGCCATCCGTTTTTTCAAAAAACTAGGCGTTATAGTATAGGTAGAGAGCCGCGATGCCTCAGAGGTTTCTGTAGTTTTGTCACAGAATGACCTCCAGGATTGTCGCTTTGCTTTCCTCAGTTTTTTTTTGTATAATTTTAGGGATTCTTTGTATGAGTTTGAGTCAGTCACTTTTCTTGTGCTTTTTGCTACGCTGAAAAGTTTTCTAGAAGAGTTTCTAAGCAGTCTCTGTGCTGATGTCCACCAATATAACTTTTTCTTGTCTTTGTTTGAATAAGAGGGCAGGAAGCGGCCATAGCCTGATTGAGAGCCAGAGTGAATTCCTTGACTTTCATGTCAAGCTCTGTATTTTGGCCAATGGGTTGGCTGGGGGGGGAGTATCACTCAGGCTGAATTGGATATATCTGTGGTCTGAAAAGGAGTGTTCAGACGATACCATCCAGTCCGTTGGCCTTTGAGTAATGCTGTCGGAGACAAGATGATATCTAGCACTTCCTGTCGGTTTCTAGTTATAAAAGTGGCCTCATTGCCAATGTTGCAAATAAAGAGGTTATTTAATTTAGTTATTTAATAACTAAACCTCTATCATTGATGTCTGTACTGCCCCATACCAGTTTTTTGCCTTCCAGCTTCCAGTAACACCCTTTCTAGGTTATCGCCAAGGTAAGCCAGTAGCAGCCTTTGGCAGTCTCTAATCTGGCAACGGTTAAGTCGGGGTCGCTGAGATTAGGAAGCAAAAATGCATTAAGCCTACTTTTCACTAATATACAAGTTCTGATCTTGCCTTTGTCTCTTGTATAGAGCGGAGCGTATACAGGTGTCCTAAGTCCACGAACCACGCCTTCTACAATTCATGGTTCCGAGATTAATCTGGAGAAACCGTATCATTTCTTCAGTTTACCAGAGTAGCCTCCACCGCAGTACTATTGACGTCCTCCCATTCTGAAGATGTGCTCAAGTGCTCAAAATCTCATCTTCCATTTTCGACAGGATTTCAGAAGAGTAGACCGACGACGGCTTAATTGACACCTCGGATAGATTGGAGTCATCGGTATCCATTTCTGGAAAGAATATTGACGCTCCAAGATCTAAGGTTGTGTTGGGTGGTGTCTCCGTTAAAGGAGGAGGAGGTTGCTTATCAGCATCCAGCTCATACATTTTATAGACCCTTAGGTGTATTGACTCGAAGCCGAACCAAATTATGCCTTTTGTCTGCTCCAAAGGGTTAAGGGACTCCTTAATGATCACTATCAACGCGCATCTATAAGAGCCCATTAGTTCCTCCAGTTTCGCGACTTTACAGTCATGAGTCGGAAGCGTCGGGTTGCTGAGCCTGATGATTTCCACAATGCTCTCTGGGGATGAGAATCGGGTTGGATCCAGGTGCGAGTTCGAGGTTTGCTATCCTCCTTAGACATGACCTCGAGTTTTGCACCTGGCCAAATCTCTCCTAAACCACCTATGGCCTTAGTTAAAAGATCAAGAGATCTCTCAGCCAGCAAGCGTCGCTTGTGATGGGAGGTGGTCCAGAGTGAGTGCCAAGATGTTGCTCGAAAGCTTCAGCTTGACCAGCTGCCTCCGTTCAGGTGTTATTGATCCGTCGGTATCATTCCTGTCGATTACCGCGATCATTATTGCGTCTTTCAGGTCTTCGTTTCAAGACCTCAGAAATGTGCTATTGGGTGGCCCTGGGGTTTTGGTGCTGGAAGTTTTGGGCCTCCTGGGAAGAGTCTTTCAGTGTCTAAGGACAGAAATCTATCTAAGTCACTAGATTGTTCCTTTAGTATGCTTAGCACTAAAGTTGCTCAGGTAATACTAAGAATATTCACGTAACAAAACGTTTGCTCCTCATGGCTCGGCGGTGTACACTTCTATTTTTGTGTCAGGATTGCTCTCTTCCAAGATTAGTGAAATCATGAAAAATGTATTGAGTAAGATAAGAAACTCGACTTATCCGACTTATTTATTAAAAGGTCGACGAGTTTCTGTGTGTTAGAAGTGTAGAAAGTGTGTTTAACATTATAGCAAACAGATTCCTCCAAAGAAGATGGAGCCAAAGCATTTACCATGGATGTACACAGCGGTATTACGTCCAATCTCACATTCGGGTCACAAGTGTACTAGCCCCTGTCAAGACAAAGCACAAAATAAGACAATAGAGCCAAAGAAGCTAGGTTCTGCAATGCGAAGCCCTATCCCCACATTGAAATTCTGAACTTCCCAAAAGTATAGAATTGCACAGATGGTCAAGAACGTAACAGTATACATTGACGGTTAAAGATGGATTGTGTGATATGAGTGTATTTTAAGAATCCATAACAGAATCCTACAGATTTCCGGTTACGACTAGTGTATTCCAGGAGGAACTAATTGCCATCCGGTAAGCTTATCGTTAAATAAAATTACGCAGATAAAATTCCGAGACGGAATATCAACATATTCATTGAAAGCAAAGCTGCTATGGAAATTATTTCCTAGGTTACTACATCTAAAAACCCAGTTTGGCAATGCCGAAATGAACAATGAAGGATCACCTTACGAACTTTACTGTGGTGTCAAAAGGCCAATTAGTACCACCTTTATCTACCCAATCTAACCACATCCAACATTCGATATGTTATCGCAAATCTCTAAAGATGCAACACCATTGATCTCCTCCTAAACAATGTTGCAGAGGAATGTATCGTATGTACTATTCTTTAATATTGCAGTTGCATGTTTTTCAAATTGACGCCACTTCAGTGATTCACACCACCATCCTATATATCGAGAGGAAGATGAATTACTACTGTTTGACCATTTGTCTGCAATTACGAGTACTCTTACACCTCCAATACTGGGATTGCCAATAGAGTAAGCTTAGCAGCTATCGTACATAATTTTAATGTTCTACAAATTAGATGGATCACTCTTATTTGCAGTGAGCCCTGTTTCTCTTTGTTTGAGTATCTATTGCTGTCCAGTACAGCGAGTTTTATGACTACTGACACCAAAAGGAAGGCGAAATTGGTGAGAGAATAGAAAAAAAAATACTGTTCAGTCATGATAGCTACGAGTAGATAGTTTGCATAGATAGCGGAGGAAAAAAGATGGAGAGGTGTCATTAGTTTCATTACAAAAATTGATAGGGAGGACTTGATATGACAAATGCGGTACTCTTGGATGGCGCTACAATTATGCCCCGTGTAGAACCGCAAGATGTGCATGCAAGAGGTGTTGGCTCTAATGCTAGGTTAGATGGTGAGTACAGAGCAAATTGCTCAGATGGATGAGCAATTATTCTAGCGAATTTGGAGGGGGATTTCGTTGTTTGTTGCTGGATGTACTTCAATCTTTAGGGTGAAGAGCATTGCGGTTGCTCATATGTACGTACCTCTTGTTTAAAATTGGGTTTGGGTTGGTTCTTACAGTCTCAAAGCTATATTCCATACAGCATTATTTTCAACCAATGGTTGTGATTTGGGCGAGTTTAGAGTTAATGCATCATCCAAATATCAGTGGGAGGTGGAACTATGTATACTGAAACAATATTGCCGGAAGCTATGTGAATGGCAAGACATGCTTTTTAACATGTAATCAGTCCACTGAGTTATTAATAAGTGCTGATTGGGGAAATCAATGTCCTTTTTCAGCAGGAATGAAATTTCTATCTGCCTGCAACTCTTATAGTGTTAACTACCTGTACCTACTTCTGGGGCCCTTTAAGGGTTTTCTCGTCTCTAGTCCGGATTTTGGTGTCCCTAATTACTATATTATGCGAGAAGAATAGGACGATTGACAATTGAAGATGAAGGGATCAAAGAACTTCAATTTCAATTGGCAGCAACTTTCAAAATGCTGGGAAATATAAATTCAAGAGTTTTTGGGAAAAATATGTACAGGGTGTCCTCCGGTGGAAAGTTTGTGTTTTTGAACGTGAAAAAAACCATAAGACCTTTTGTTTTATTGCTTACTTTATTATAAAGAGGAAATATGCGGATTTATTTTTTGAAAACAACATCATCCAAATGCTGCCCATTTAATGACGCACACTCTTGAAAACAGTCCATCATATTTCGTGCCACACGTTGCAGTAAGCTAGGCTGAATATCGGTAATTTCGCTATGGATTTTTCCCTTCAGCTCCACCAGGGACCTCGGATTGTTATTGTAAACATTACTTTTAAGGTACCCCCAAAAAAAACATCTAAAGGGCTTAAGTCTGGAGACCTCGGTGGCTACGGAACGCCTCCAAATCGGCTGATTAGTTTCCTTTGAAACTTTTCACCTAACAAACTCATGGTGGTTCTAGCGGTATCCGGAGTGGGTCCATCTTGTTGAAACCACGTGTGTGGTGAGTAAGATGGATGAACTCGCAAATGCGGTATAGAATAATCTGTGATCATGTTCGCATAATTTTCACTTTTCACATTTATCGACTGTTCTCTGGCATTTTCTAAAAAATAGGGCCCGATGATTCCGTTCGTCGATAAGGCGCACCAAACACTTACCTTTGGACAACTTAAGGGCCGTCGATGTTTTAAACGTGGGTTTCGTGTTCGTGGAGCCCAGTAGCGGCAGTTTTACTTATTCGCATGTCCATTGAGGTAGAAGTGGGCTTCGTCACTCCAGAAGATGCAATTTACTGTATAGAATCTGTCCATCATTAGTTCGCAAAAGTTTTTTCGTAAATTAAATTCATTTTCTTTGAGTTCTTGCACCACTTGAATTTTAAAAATATTTCTTTAAAATTTCACTAACTCTAGCTTTTGGGAATCCTAGAGAGGACGCTCTTTGCTTTTCGCTCTTGAAGCTGTTGGATTTTCACCGAAGCTTCTTTGCGCGGCTTCCACGTTATGTATGGTCCTCGACGTTCTGCTGGGGGCTGGATGTGGCGCATTTAGAGCAGAAGAAATTTGTCAGAATCTTTGCACCCACTAACGAATTAAATTTATACTTGGCACGTCAATCAATCGCGATTATTATAGGGTGAACAAAACTTCCGGCGCGTAATAACATAAGAATTACCACTCTTAAAAAAAGTTTCTATTGCGAAGGCACGATGCTTTCCGACCACTGTGACATTTTAATTAATAAATCCGCACTCAAAAATATTCAAATGAGAGTAAAACCGTCCCGCCCGGCTTATAAATGTTCGCGATATTAACATTTTAAAACATAAATTTCCCACCGGACAGTCTGTACATATATTATGTAGCTTAATAGAAAATGCCGGCAAGTGAAAGATAAAACTTTGACATGTTGGCAATATGATATGATGAAGTCACCTATATATTTTTGTTTTATAACTTGCGCGCGCTCAAGGGATTTGAGTACCCTAAAAATACTTGCACCCAGCGCGGGCGAAGGAAAGTCAGGGAGGGAAGAAAGAAAGGTACCGATGAATGTTGATTTAAGGTTAAAATAATTAGGAAACAAAGAGCTAGGCCGGACACTCCATTAGCGAGTTGTACGGTTAAGAAATGAATAACGATATTTTAGAGTACGTCCGAAAGTGGGCTTGAGGGTATACTGAGGAGCATTCATAGCGAGACGAGTTCTATCGCACGATTTTGGAGCCTATCGAGTGCAAAGAGGTCTAAGGGGGACCTGACTAGATGTGGGCATTGCACTCCAGTTTTTGTGGATAAATGCCTTATATATTGTGGCGGGTCAGAGGGGGTGAAGTATTTCTTACATCACTTGAGGAAACCTAGACAATTCGCAGCATTTTTGACGACATCGAATATGTGGACATTCCAACGTGAGTTGTTGCTGACACACATACCGAGAATGGAAAGTTTTTCGGGTTCAACAATGCAAGTGCCATTCTTGGATAATGGTAGGGTATTTAAACTTTGCTTTAACGACAGCAAATAGCATTGTGTATTGGAAGAATTAAATTCAACTCTATTGGTAGTTAACCAATTAGTTAACATACGCTGTAGTGGTATGATGAATATGAATATGAGAAGCAACATAGAATACTGTCGTCAACAGAGGAATATATTGAATTAGACGTGGCAGACAAGAGATCTTTGATAAAAATTATATAAAAAGTGTATCGGAGAAAGAACGAAGCCCTGATTAACACCAGCATATATTTTGTGAACATCAAACTTGAAATCTTCCAAAACAACTTGAATTGAACGTTCCGAAAGGAAATTTCTAATCCATTGAAGAGGGAGTCATCCATCCCAAAAGCACGCATTTTCGACAAAAGAGTCGGATGCCAAAATCTGTCAAATGCCTCAGAAATGTAGACTTTGGTTCCACTTTTCGTTGAGTCATCCTATCAAATCACCCGTGGATCTGTTGCTTCGAAAATCGTTTTGCCCGTTATTGAGAAG
Source organism: Volucella bombylans (assembly GCA_949129095.1). Lineage (NCBI taxonomy): Eukaryota > Metazoa > Arthropoda > Insecta > Diptera > Syrphidae > Volucella > Volucella bombylans. The sequence goes on along the minus strand of OX422141.1, from coordinate 83,547,381 downwards.
TTTTCGTGTTTCGAGATATTTCATGAGCTGACGATTTATCAGCGTTTCCATGACCTTGGAACCAAGGGACGTAAGTGCAATGGGTCTATAGGAGGAGAGAGAAGAATATTCGCCTTTTTTAGCGACGGGGTGGACAAATGCTGTTTTCCATCTTTTCGGAAAGAGTCCCAAAGAGTAGGTTTGATGAAAAAGCTTACGCAGTGGTCTTGCCAGCGAGGAAAAACACCTCTTCAGAAGAAGGGGAGATATACCATCTGGACCAGCGGATTGATGTATGTTGAGATCTTTAAGTACTCTTGCTACTACACGAGGCCGAAAGTGTAGTCGTCCAATTAAAGAATCGACTCGATTAAGCGTAGGCGGAGACAAAGCATAATCTGGAAATGTTAAGCTGGCCGCAAAGTGTGCAGCAAGCATATTGGCCTTGTAAAAAGAGCTGACAGCTGGATTGTCATTGTAAATGAGCATTGGCATGGAGGGCGAGACACGGTTTTTAATATTTTTGACAAACGACTAAGAATTTGTACTACCTTTGGGACATTGTAGTATTTTTTTCCTCAGTTTTTGTTCGTATTGAAATTTTATACTCTTAAGAAAGATGTTTCAGTCATTCTGGCTCATTTAAACTTTTTTCGGTTTTCCTCTGTCGGATTGGTCTTGAAGGACCAAAAATACATTTCACTAGCCCTGACAGCCTCTTTACAGATTGAGTCGTATCATGCCTTTTCTTTTAGTTTGATACTCTTTATCCGATAAGGGATAAACGATTTCATTCTAAAGAGAATAATGAATGTGAACATATCGGATGCGGCATCCACGTCGTTTTCGAAGAAACATAACGACCAGTTAAAATACCCAAAGAAGGTGTTATGTCCGGTCCAATTGGGTTTCTCCTGTTGCCATACGGTTCTTTTAGGAATCTTTTTCTCTGTGTGGTCGGTGTACGAGAAATTAGCTGATATAACACAGTGATCCGACGAGCCCAGAGACGATAACACATTGATCTTGTATTTGTCAGATCGAGAAGTTAAAAACAAGTCCAAGGTGTTGGCTGTAGGACCATTAACGTCTGGTATTCGTGTATAGAAAAGTCCAATTGAGTCCAGTCGACTCAGCTGACAAATACATGCATCTTAAGTCAGATATATATGGCATGCATGTATACAACCTAATAGAGGCTTTTACTGCGAAACGACTTGGTCTCCAAATGTATGCTCGTATGCTCTATAAAATTGTAACCTTTCATTGCATTGCCATTTCATCATGGAAAGACTTACAGCTGAATAACGCTTATAGTTAATTGAATTTTACTATCAAAATTCGTGCTCTGTTAAAAATGTTTTTCGCGCACTTCGACCATTTTATGGTCGTCATAATCGATATACTGAACAAGCAATTCAAGCCATAGTGGTCGAATTTCGCACCAATTAAACGCTATTTGACATCAAGTCACCTATTTGTATGCGTAAAATGCGTACAGAGGGGAATATTGCTGCTGTATCCGCCAGTGTTAATGAAGACCGTGATTTGTCTATTCTTCGCCGTTCGCAGCAATTGGGATTCTGTTACTCGCCTACATGGAGGATTTTACGCAGGGGTCTTGGTCTAAAACCTCACAAAATATAGCTCGTGGGCTTTAGAAAAGCTGGAGGAAGATCCGCTTTTTATCGAAAATTGTCTTCAGCGACGAATGGGTATATTAATAAAAAAAACTGCCATATTTAGACCGATGAACAACCTCATGCAATACAAGAGCTGCCTTTGGTCCGGCGGAATCATTGGCCCGTATTTTTCCAAAGATAACCGTGAGAACTACGTTGCCGTCAATGGCAGCGGCTATCGTTCAACGATTTCGAACTTCTTTTTGCGCAAAATGCACGTGCTGAACGTGGTCGACATTTGGTTCCAGAAAGACAGCGCTACATGCCACACAGCACGCCAATCGATGAACCAATTGAGAAATGATTTCGGTGAGCAATTTATCTCTCGTTTTGGACCGGTAAATTGGACAATTTTTTATGGGGATACATCAAATTACTTGTCTATGCCGATAAACCAGCTTCAATTCCAGCCTCGGAAAACAACATGTTGCAAAATTCCTCGATGTTAAAATTTTAAACAATTAGTTATTTAGAAAGATGCCGGGCTATCGACAACCAAACAAAATAAGAAAACCAGAACTCAAACCAAAAAAACCGCAACCAAACGGATGGTGGTTGATAAGAGAATAAAATGGAAGGCGAAAAACCAAGTATAGGTGCAACGAGGAACGCAAGAACTGCAACTAGCAGTTGGTCTCCAGCCGCACACACCGGTTGCTCAGCATGGGGGTTTCGGTAAAAGAAAAGAAAATAGGAGGGGAACAGTGAAAAGTGGAAGCCACCCAATTTTTTTATGATAAAATTGGGAAAACAACATTACACCACCAATTAATTTTTCCCTGATGGGGAATATGTACTAGTATAAGTATGTGCTAATATATTTACTTTAATTTTTTTTTGTTTAAAGAGGATGACAAGGGCTGTGCAGGTAAGTATCGGCATAACAACACAAAGAGACCAAAAGCGTGTGGAGCCAAAGGGGTGGTGCACTTTAAGGTTTAATTGCGAGAACAATGACGTTTAATTTTCCAGCCAACGGAAGGCCCACGATTCCGTAAGATCACAAGAACTGTATCGGCTAGGGCTGACGTGGGGCCAAAGGGTCGTTGTTTCGTTGGTCGTCTTTGGGGTTGGTTTCTTGGATTCCTCCTAAATTTTTCTTAATTTTTTTTTCTGATGTAGGTGGTGTTCCCGGATGTGTCTTGTCATCGGGATGGTTCTCGTTCGTTTTGCATTGTTTCTATCTCTTTGTTTTCTTTTTGTTTGGTTTGTTAATTGGTATTTAGTTTATTGTTTCTCTCATGACTATGGCGGCTAGTTAATCAATCCCATAAGGAGCGCATTTCGGCTAATTGTCATACACATACACGTAAACATTCATACATGGTTCCACTAATTCAGAGCAAAGGGATTCAGTTCCAGAGCTCTGCCAGCCTCCCTGTGTAACCACCCAATCCCATCAGTTAATGTTTTGTCGTGGTCGTCCTGTTCGTTCTGTCTGTCGAGTGACTGCTTAGGTCCATATTACACCCTCGGATCCGGGACAATTTAAAGGAATGACCGCCCAGTAGGGAGGAAACTTGTTTTTAACGCGATATCAGGCAATATGCTCGAAAAATTGATTCAAAATTGGATCAACATTTATATGAAATAATCTTTAAAAAGTATTCGCCAAGCATTGATTTATCAACTCCAATAAAAATTGTATACAGTTTTGCATTTTTCCTGTGTTTTCTTGACCATTAAAAACCAAACACTTAAAAAAATCACCCGTTACGTTCATTGTCGAAGAAATCGTTGATGGAAAGTGCTCACTAGAATTTGCCGAAAAATGAGACCACATTTCCTGGCGATCAGAAACTGGATTCTTAAAAACTAAAAGTAACCCAATTGCCGGGTTCCTCAATCAAGATAAGCCAAATTTTACTACACCTTTACTGTATACCAGTGTCCTTTCGGCATAAGCTTAAAAAAAAACCTAGGTATCTCCGATTGAAATCGAAAATACGAACCATTTCGCAGATTTTCACTTTAATCTTTAAGCCATTCAAAAAGATAGGTACTTAAATAAGAAGTAAAGGGACTACCTACCACCACGTACAGCTTTCCTCAGTCACGTTAAATCTGCAACAAAAAAAAAAAGGAAACAAATAAAATGTTCAGGAAAACGTGGAGAAAATCAGAGAAGAAAAAAACCAAGTTGAATCTATAATGGACCAGGAACCAGTTGCCAACTTTTTACTACACTTTCCACGATGATGGCAGTCTTACGTGCTCGTTTCCCGAGTAAAGTTTTTTTTTATTCTTTTCGTTTCACCACCACCAGCCAACCTCTTGTGCATTAGTTCATGAGTCGTTGACGAACGCCATTATGAAATTTCTTTCACGTTCCTTATTTTCGCATGACTGACTTGTTTCCTCTCTGTTCGGGTTCTGGGGATGACGAACCAGAACCGAACCCGTTAAAGGATCATGCGCATGGTGGATCAAAAACCCAAATGCGGTGAATAGAGTAAGAATGCTGGTAGTACTCGTATCCCTTGCTGGGGTTGGTCAGCTGTGAGGTAATGGATTTTCTCACTAGTTTTTCAACCCTATGTTGATTGTGGCTTAGTTGGTGGAGCTCTGGCACCATTTGCGATTAGTTTTTATAGATAAAAATCCTGTTTCCCCCACCACAATTCAGCACTGCATGCAGCTCAATAAATAATTACATATTTGCATAATGTTCAACAGGGAGTCACAGCATTGCAGTTGCAGCAGTAGTCTCAAGAGTGTCCGTAAGTTCGTCGACTGCCATTAAGTAAGTCGACTGAACGCGGCGATCCGATTAAATGGTTTCTCTCACTGGCAAGCCACCTGATCTTGAAGGTGACTACACACATTACACAGCTTAGGAATGATGGAAATGAATCATTTTGACGTGACGGTAGCAAGGCGGCACGATAATGTTAATTGAATACATACAATAGAACGCGCGCAAGTTGTGTGAGACCATGGAGCTTGAGTGCACCTTTAGTGCAACGTTCAAAATTCCAGCCCCTTGTCATTGTATTTCCATAGAAATGTGCCAAGATTATACGTTTCGTGGACATGAAATTGCACAATTTCATGGAATCTAATATCTTAAATTGTATTCCGATGCGAGATACAAATTAGGTGGTCATACATAGGTACAGCTCCATGAAGTGAAGGAAATGACTTTGTTAAAGAATTGTCGAGAATGGTAGCGTCGGTTGGGATGTTGGGTTTTTTTTAAAAAGATTTATTTGTGAGTTGCCTCATCGAATATTTTGAAGAAAAAACTTTTGGCTGAATTTTGTAGATATTGTCGTTATTTGGTTGACCAGCAATATACAGCAAGAATGTATGAAATATTACAGACTGCCTGCAAGTGTGATCGTCTTCAGTCTCATACTTTGTATAGATTTTCGCCACATATACATCTTATAATATTAGGTCATTATTTATGCTATCAAAATAAAGGGATGACCATCTCTTGTAATTTCTATTAGCTGAAATATTTAACACAGTAAGTCATTGACCTTCTTTTAGGTACACCAATTCACGTTATTGGATTTCTTCGTATTTTCTCAATTAGCTTGTTAAAGCCGGCTTTTCTTCATTCTTTGTTCAATATTTGTCCTTCTCCTTACACTTTAAAATGAAAGCTTCTGAACAATCTGCACAAGTTTTCAATTTCAAAACACACAAAATTAGCAGAAAGCCGAACAGCAACCAGCTAAGATTTATGTTCAAGGCTTCAAGAATTAGACTCAAAAACATTTTTTGTTCGGCTAGGCACAGCAGTTACTTACTCCGGGTATCATTGCGGCATAGTGGTTAGTTCGAATATACAAAAAACACCAGAGAAGAGTTTACAAGAAGTATTGCTTTATTGGGCCAGCGATAAGTTGTAAAGAAAGGTACTTATTTGAAATCTTCAAAGAACATCTGAGAATCCCTTATTGAAGCAAGACCAACATATCCTCAAAAAATTGAGTATTAATTGAATTAGAAGTAATTAAGCACGTACGACCAAAATTCAGTTAAAACAGAACAATCACATTGGGCACTCCGCTTAAAGCAAAGTTGTCGTTTATCGTGATGTCCCTCTGGAAACGAAAGCATTTTGTGACTGAGCAGTGGTGTTCATTCGTACAACATGCCTAGCAATCAGAATCGACGAATTGCAGCCCCTTTTGTCGTTCTAATAACTCATACTTCTTTACTTAGATGGCGCTACAATTCTGGGTGTAACAGGGCCGCAACTAAAGTGCCCCTCCAGCTGACGCGATCTTTTACCAGCTGTCTCCAGTTGCGCACACGAAGTTTACTGTTTCCACTTGTGTTCATCACCTAAACTGCGGTCGTCCTCTACTGCATTGTCCCTTTGGGATGGTGTCGAAAACTTTCCGAGCAGGGATGATTGTTCCCATGCACTCAAGGTTATCTAGCCATCTAAGGGTTATCCGAGCTTTTCTGGCGAGGTCGGCATCGCTGTACAGCCCCTAAATTTCGCTGTTAATACATCTCCTCCATACTCTATTGATTCAAAATTACCCTACGAACTTTACTGAAAGCGCCCGAGAGCATTTTCGTCAACTTTCATCAGTGTCCATGCTTCTGCACCAACTGGGATGATCAGTAGCACTCATAATGTCTTTTTGGTTGCTTGAAGGAGATTTTTTCTACTCTATTGACTTCTAAGGTCAAAGAAGCAGCGTCAAGCAAGTGTGATTCTTCACATGGTTTCCGTGCTGGAATCGTGGTAGTAGTTGATGAGGTAGATGAAATCCTATACAAAATGTAACGTTTTGTCCTAGGCGTCGATGTTGTGTCTCTTTTTGTCGACAGCATATCCTTAACTTTTCTTCATGGACCGCTAAACCCATCTCTGCTGCTTCTACTTCAATACTCGCAAGCGCTCCATTGACAGTTCGCTGTGTTCTTTCCATTACGACGCACGTCTGCATATCCGAGTAACTAAACGGACTTTTGAAAGACCTCTTCGCAATTCTTTCACGGACGATGTTGAAAAAATCACATGACAATGCATCGCCTTGTTTAAGTGCGTCTGCGGACATTGAAGGTCTCGGTTTGGTTATTACCGACTTTGAGGGGCGGCGTGCATTTACCATCTTCATCCTGCGCAGTCAAATGAGCTTGGCAGTTCATCTTTATAGACGCTGCCATATGCGGTTTTTAAACCGATGAAGAGTGTGAATTGATTTGGAACTCCTGGGATTATTCCAAGATCCGCTGTCATGTGAAAATTGTATCTATGGTAAATAAACCACACTGATAGGGGCTGGTCAGACAGAAGTTAAAATGCGAGGACACTTATTTTAAATGAGGACACTTATTGCTCTGTAGTTGGCTCAGTTCAGGGTATCTACCTTCTTTAGGATCGGACAAAAAATGCTGAGGTTCCATTCGCCGGGTATACTTTCGTCGACCAAGATTTTTGCAATGAATTGATCATGTGTCCAATCATAACTCGCTGCTTTAAACAACTCGACAGTTAAGCCATCGAGTTCAGCAGCTTTATAGGACTTGAGTTTGGAAATCGCTGTCACCACTTCATCTTGGTCGGTTGGAGAAGAATGTTGTATGTCACTGTGCAACGGTTCAATCTAACTGATGGTGAGATGTTGTTCTCTAACACTGTTGAACAGTCTGCAAAAATAATCTCTCCAGGTTCTCAGCACCGACTCTGGTTCTACTATGACGGTTTGTAGAGCAAATTATAAAATAGAAGTAAAGACAAAAGTTTATATTTTGATGTGCTAGACAAACAGGTGAGTCCTCAATTCTCTCTGGAAACATCGTTTATCTTCTATTCTTCTAAGATGACGTTGTAAGGAGTTCCACAACTGGATTGAATTGATAAAAAACTGGCGTTCACATTTACGGCAAAAATATCTCGTAAGCAAAAGATATACAGCTCAGAGATTTCTACCGAGTTAAGTGTCTTGTTCTTCCTGATTGCGGCCTTTATTATGCGGAACTGTTAACTGATTCGTCACATGTTCTTTTTACCTCTGCCGTGTAGGGATAAGAGCCCTATGTCGGCGTTGGCCAATATTATGCTACTGACCGAACAAGCCCTTGACAGCAGGCTAAAACTGCTTGAATAAGGATTGATAAGGATTTGCTCATCCCGTTACCATTAACAACCACAGGAAGGCAGGGCCAATTTATTAATTTGCTGCTACCAAATACACGTTACAGAATAGTCAGAAGTTTCCCAAAAAATGTCTTTTGTTTCAAGGCAACCAAGAGGATTTTCGTTCATAGGCGAGCTGTACGGCTTAGGAACGAATCACGACGTTTCAGAGTATGTCCAAAAGTGTGCTTGAGGGTATACTGATGAACATTGATAGCGTGACGGGTGTTACGGTTAAAAGTAAAAGGCCAGATCAGAGGGAGTGACATATTTCTTACATCGCTTGAGGAAACCTAGACATTTCGCAGAGTTTTTGGCGACATCGAATATCATTCTGCCATTCAAACTGCCATTGACATACATACAGATAATGGAAAGTTTTTCGGTTTCGACGAAGCAAGGGATGGTGATGATGATGGATGGCTGGATGTTTAAATTTCGCTTTAACGACGCAGACAGCATTGTGTTTTGGAAGCATTAAATACCACCCTGTTGATAAGTAGTTCATAAATAGGTTATGCTGTTACTATCGGAATTTAATGTGCTTAACATACGCTGTAGTTGCCGTTTTACACCCGAGAACAGGGACGTGAGTCCGGGAACGAACATAAAAAGCAGAGAGTACTGTCGCCAGCAAAGGAATATATTGGATTAGATGTGGGAAACAAGAGATCGTTGGTGAAAATCAAAAAGAGTGTCGGAGACAGAACGGAGCCCTGGGGCACACCAGCATATATTTTGTGAACATCAGACTTGAAATCATCCAAGACAACTTGAATTTAACGTTCCGAAAGGTAATTTCTAATCCATTGAAGGAGAGAGTCATCCATCCCAAAAGCACGCATTTTCGACAAAAGTGTCAGATGACAAAATCTGTCATATGCCTCACAAATATCAAGAGCAACTATTTTGCATTCGCCAGATTGGTGTAGACTTTGGTTCCACTTTTCTTTGAGTCATCCCATCAAATCACCCGTGGATCTGTTGCTTCGAAAACCGTTCTGCCGGTCATTGAGAAGTTTTCGTGTTTCGAGATTTATCAGCGTTTCCATAACCTTGGAACCAAGGGACGTAAGTGCAGTGGGTCTGTAGGAGAGAAGAGAAAAGAAGATTCGCCTTTTTTAGGGACGGGGTGGACAAATGCTGTTTTCCATCTTCTCGGAAATAGTCCTAAAGAGTAGGATTGATGAAAAAGCTTACGCAGTGGTCTTACCAGTGAGGAAAAACACCTCTTCAGAAGAAGGGGTGGTATACCATCCGGACCAGCGGATTTGTGAATTTAAGTTCTTTAAGTACTCCTGCTACCACAGGAGTACGAAAGTGGATTCGTCCCATTGAAAATTCGACACGCCGGAGACAAAGCACAATCTGGAAGTATTGAGTTGGCCGCAAATTGACAACTGGAATATCATTGTAAATGAGCGTTAGGATGGAGGATGAGGCAGAATTTTTAATATTTTTGACGAACAATCAAACATTTTTACAACTTTTGGGACATTTTAGTATTTTTTACTTTAATTTTTGGTCGTACTGAAATTTCATGCGCTTGAGAAAAGCGTTGCAGTCATTGCTGCCTCGTTTGAACTTTTTCAGTTTTCTTCTGTCGGGTTGGTCTTGAGGGACCGAAAAAACATTTCTCTAACCCTGATAGCCTCTTTACAGTTGAGTTGTACCATGCCTTTTCTTTTGGTTTGATACTCTTCATCCGATTAAGGATAAACGATCTCATTCCAATGAGAATAGTGTCTGTGATCATATCAGCAGCAACATCCACGTCGTTAACGAGGAATCATAATGAGCAGTTAAAATTCCTAAAGAAGCTCTTAAGACAGCTCCAGTTGGCTTTTTTTTCTCTAACTGTGTGATCGGTGTACGAGAAATTAGCTGATATGACACAATAGTCGGACGAGCCTAGAAGGGAGAGCACATCATCGGTGTACTTTTCACTTATCAGGGTGAGAAGTTGAAAGTAAGTCCAGGGTGTTGGAGGTATGACTATCAACGTCTGGTATTCGCGTGGGTTCATTTACAAACTGCGGTAGGTTGTTTTCTGCAGCGAAGATCTCAACACACCGTCATTCGGGTGTTGTCTGTCCAGAATGTCGAAGCCACCCAGAATTGTGTATATTGTAGTCGCCCGTAAGAACAGCTTCAGCACGAAGATACAATGATACAATTCTTAGTATGGAGCATATCAAACTCGATAAAGGGCGAATTGCTGTCCAGTTTTTGTAAATAAAGCAGTAGTAAGTAATTTACGAGTACTTACAGAGATGGAATTTTAACAACATGAAATTGAATTCCGGATTGGAGCTAAGGTGGAGCAAGTTTTTTGTGACCTCGAACTACACGTTTGCCGTGGTGGCGTCGTTTCTTGTCGACATCAAATATTAAGTTTCACCCTCATTTACAACTTAATTCATCTTCTTCGGCCATGTTACAATGGAATGCGTGCTGTCGTTTAAAATATGTCCAGTGGCTACTGGTTAGAAGTCGGTGGGTTCTTTCAGAGATTTGAGACGTTTAGAGGGTCTCCCTCTTAAAGAGTCAGGTAAACGATGCTGAGATTACGCTTACTGGTCTTACTTTCTTCCAGCCATATTTTGGTCGGGTGTTCGCGTTCTCGTGATATACATATTTGTCGTAATAAGCCCTCTAGATCAGATTGTTCTTCGAGGTCATTGCTCCGTGCCTACGAATCAATTTAATCACGAAATTGTCCACTTTTATTATTGTATCAGACTTCAGTTGAATAGAAAGTTACGTAGTCGGACTCTGGTGGCAAGCCTTCTCAAGCACCCGAATTTTTAGATTGAACTTTCTCTCACCTTGAACCACACGGGATATTCAAATACAAGTATAGTCCAGATAAGAGCCATTTAGCAGATTACCTTTACCCCGCATCGAATTGGGTGCTATAAAACAGTCTCTTTGTAAGGGCAGATGCACCTTTTGCTCTGGCCTGAGCAACATCTATATGTTTTTTAAAATACAGATATTGATCTAGCCAGATCCCAAGGTATCTACTACATTTCGACAAGCAAGTGGTTGTCCGTGGTGTCTCAAGATCGAAAACATTCGGCAATTCTTTCTAATATCCGTGGAGGCCCCAGACAAAGGTGTCCTAAAAGGCATGGTTTCCGACTTCTGAAAGTTAATCTTCAACCTCCAGTCATAGCAATACCTCTTAATCTTATCGAAGTCACGTTGCAAGAGCCTATGTATGACTTCGAAATTTGGACCCAATCTGTACGTGATCAATTCGTTTGCGTACGCTATGGCATGGAGAAGTGAGCAACCGCACCTTGTTGCAAACCGTTTTAATGTTAAATGTTATCTACTAGTGAGCATATTAAAAAGAATACAAAGCAGTGGTCTGCTTATGCCCAGCCTATTCAATTGGAAGAATAGTCCCTCTACCAATACTGTGTCGATCCATTCTCCAAGTCAATCAGGCAAGCACCTGTGCATCGTTTCTTGTTTTTGTTTCAGTGGATATCAGATATCAGTTTAGAGGCGGCTTGTGATTATCTGGAACTATTGATCTTTTGATCACCTTTTCGAATACCTTGCTGATATTGGGAAGGAGACTTATCGACCGAAGGCTCGCCGGATTGGACATGTCTTTATTCCATTTGGGTCCCGGATGCACCACCGCTGTTTTCCAATGCACTGAATATAGGGCATTATTCAAAGCATTACTATACTGGGTGGTGTATACGAGTATATAAACCGCTTCTATTGGGAAGTGTCGATGCACAATGTTCGGAATTCCGTCGGTTCCCACTGATTTCTTACTTCTCATTGATTCAAAGATCGCATGTAACTCTTCTCTCGAAATGAACGAGGGTAGCTCCCTCAAATTGGCGATGACATTCTTCATATCATTTCGAATGTAGGAATTGTGCAAACGGATCTGGTTTTCCGGATCGCGAATCGAGCTAATGACTTATTCATTCCCTTTGTATACTTCTTGGAAAAATGTTCCTAAATGTCCTGATCTCAGGGTTGTGTCTGTCTCTCTATGTGTTTATACCGAGGTATCGTATTGTCCTTTGTTCGTTTAATTGTCTCGTCTGTTGGAAGGTCGGTAAAGCCAAGAAGCCAAGGAGAGTGCTCCCGTCGGTGTTCTGGAGAAGTGTCTCCAGCGTACACTACTGTAATTATGGCAATATTTTTGAACAAACTTATTCAATTTCGTTTGGAACTGTTATCTCGGTACTTATATTGCAATGGTCGCTGTCGTACACGAATGTGCTTAGGAAGTTTATAGTATGTTGGTTCGTTCCTGTTGGTTGTATCCGTGTGTCGAATAGCAGGAGATCCAGATAGGAGCCATGTCTGGGACTCTGATGACCCCACCAATTAAGTAGTAGGTTCCCTCCAGTGTTTGGCATATTATTTCCCCAATCCCTGTGTTTGGCGTTTAAATCTCCGCCGATTATGAAATAATTCTCCTCCGATTCCAGCCTTAGGAGTCAAAAAATGTTGCGAATTCTGAGATGGACAAGGTGGGTTGATTAGCTTAAGGCTCATAGACAGATACTATGTACAACCGCTTTCCACTACGGAGAGGAATGTACACGGTACATGCTTCCAGAACTTGGAACCTACGCACTACACGGTCTTTTAAATTGCAAGCTTTTCCTGATGAATATCGCAACACCACCTCCTTGTACGAAGTTGGGTCGCTTTCTTCTTAAAATTTTATATTTTCTGCGCCCCAGTTTGTACTTTTTGTTTAGCTTTATTTCGCTAACTAAAAGCACGTGAAGGGCTTAGTCATTGAGCAACTTATAAGGAATGGCTCTTCGTTCGATCTTTATCAGTGAATTTACATTCAATGCAAGGACCTCTAGAGTTCTTGCGACTGGAGGTGCGTTAGGTCCTATGTAATACATGGTGTTATTGTCTAATAGATTGGACAAGGCAACTCACCTTCGTAATCTAGAAAAAAATACACCATCTGACCTGCATGTGCATCAATGCTCTTCCTATACTGTGCTAGACATCATTCTTTATCTCATCCACCTAGACATCTTCGTCAAACAACTAGCTGTCAATGCAGCCGTAAGGTTGTAAACCTTGAAAGTGGTCCTATATCCACACAATCTTAGATAATATAGGACAAATCCCATAAGACACCGACTACACCACTAACGCTTCGATAAGACTGGGTGCACGGCACAGTACTTGATAAAAAATCCATCCACATCCATACGGACGGCTTAAAAACCAAAGGAAGCGTGGGAGTTTATATTGCATCTTCTCTGAGAAATTAAATCTTGATCTCTCCTTCCACCTCCCAAAACATTTCAGTGTCTGTGAGGCGGGACAATACTGCACATCCTATCAAATGACTTCTGCAGAAGCTGTAGGGACTTTTGCACCTACCCAGTCCTATATCGCACTAGCAAACCTTTACGGTTCTCATTCTTTCTGGACAATGTCAATGATCTCGCAGTAACTCAAATTGGTTTTAAAAATGTTCTCTCTAAATTTAAGGTTTTCTCCACGTGGCATCAATGGATCAAGATTCAGTTGTATCACAATGGGCTTATTCTGGCCTAAGTGTCCAATAGGCAGCTACACCAACCAACCATTTTGGCGAATGAAGCCTTGATGCGAATTGTAGTCAGGCGCAGATTCTTGAAACTCAAGACTTATTGCCTAAGACTTCCTCTACTGAGAACAATGATAGGTTGAATCTCCTGATTGATTGATATCCTCTTAATATTCATAATATAAACTCATCCGCTCAAAGGCAACGTATTCAAGCCTGTTTAAGACCCTTAATACTTCATGTTTAACCAGCTTCATGGACTCAGAAACAGAAACCACAATGTCAATCAGCTTGTAATGTGAACACGTATATTGCTATTTGGATTAGCACAGATGTTAGCAAAATAGGTGAGGTACTTAGTAGAACCACAAACCTTTGAAATATTCTAAAAGACAGGCAAGCGGAAAGAAGTCACTGATGTCGCACTTGCCTTCTACAACACAAAAATATATGGTTTAGACAACTCTTTCTCAGGATTAGACAGCCCTTGTTCCAGAACGGGATACGTTTAAGTACATAGTAGCTAATATCGCCGTTCAACAAGTCGAACAGACTTAGAACCACTAGTGACACCTGATATAGAAACAAAAAACGATTGATAGTTTTGGTCTTTATTATAGGCGTGAGGAGATTGAGATCCAGCAGTATATCAAGGGGTTTCTCTGACCTAATGAGTATACAGTATAATCTGCTGGGGGAATCTAACCTATCCTGCAATGCCTCTTAAAGCATCAATTTGTGTTGAGAAGTTCAGCAAAAGTTCAGCAAAATTAGTAAAGTTGTCGATGCTAAGAAAAGTAAGGGAACTGTTGCTTACCTACAACTAAGGCCATCACAATAAAAACATTTAAATATTTATATATTTATATAATACAAGGGAATCTGCTATAGGAATTACCATCTTTACAATCGCAGCATCAATTGTTATGGCATATTCACATCCTGAGTCTCTGCCTAAGACACTGCAGTCTTCCATCCTGGGCACGCTGCTTCCAGTTATCCAGACTAAGCGCTCTGGCATCTGCGATGGCTTGGTCTCTAAAACAGAGGTTTGGCATTTCTTGTCGTCTCGAACCTGGGGGCTGGGTATCACAGATCCTCTTACCTGGAGCATTATTGCCCATTGTTTTTGCTTTTCGAACTACATGCACATCTTGATACAGCTCATGGAGTTCGCGGTTGTATCTTTTTCTCCTTTCGCGCTCCTCGCACACAGGAACAAAAATCCGTGGAATAATTTTTCATACGAAGGAGCCCAGTATCAGTTCTCCCTTACAGCTTATCGTCCAGCATTCGGCGCCATCCTTCGAGTTAGAAAATTTGAACCCAATTGTTTTTCCAGACTGAAGTAGTAACGGTTTCCTAGGTTTTGGGTGTCATTCGTGGAGTTAACGTTTACTTCGTTCGTCCTATGCGGTGGACAGATGCTGGTTTGTTTGTTGATAGCATGTACTTAGTTTTGCTCTCGTTTACTTCAAGGCCAGCAGATTTAGCCTGTTCTTCAATTGCAGTGAAAGCCTCTATCACGGCATGGTGGGAACGACTGATGATGTCAATATCGTCTGCGTATCCGAGTAGCTGAAAGGACTTATTGAAGATAGTGCCTTCCGTGTTGACACTTGATAGCCCATTTCCTTGCCGAAATCCGGTGAACGTTTGAAATATGTAGCTCAGAGGAGCTACTTCCAAATTGGACATTGCATTGCGTGTTTTCTAGCGTCACGCGATATATCTGGATCAGTTTTGCTGGAATCCCGAATTCGACCAACGCCGCATAGAAATCCTGACGATGAATGCTATCATATGCGGCTTTGAAGTCGATGAATAGTTGATGAGTCTCGACCTGAAATCCGTTTCTGTGGAGGGGCTGTTACCCTACAGTGACTTCGGCTACCTCGTTAATGATTTGGCGGTACCGGAAATAATGATTGTTGCCATTGGTGGTGGGTGACTACACGGTGGAGAGTTTCTCACTCAGGCGCTCTCAATGGAATCTGGCTCCTCCTGGTGTGCTTAGGCGTCCAACGTCGAATTTCTTCTTGTGAGCAGTTAGCAGCTTCTTTTCCTTGGACAGTCGAGCTTTGAATTTAGCCTCAACAAGGAAATGGTCAGAGTCGACTTTTGGCCCTTGGAATGTGTGCACGTCGAAGATGTTGGATGCGTACCTCGCATCGATTAGCACATGGTCGACTTGGTTGGTGTTTCGACAGTCTGGAGAGCGCCATGTTGCTGTGTGGATCCTTAATCTTGGAAACATAGTGCTACTTATCACCGTATTACGAGCTGTTGCAAAATCGATTAGTCGGTAGCCGTTGTTTGTTGTCGTTTCGTGGATTCTGTGCTTAACAGCTAACCCGCCAAAGATGGTTTCCTTTCTGACTTTAACATTGAAGTCCCGAGCACAATTTTGATATCATACTCAGCATAGGTTCTGTAGGCTCCGTAGGCTCCATCCAGCAGGTCATAAAACTCTCCCTTGGTCTTCAGCCTCGTCGGTAGGTGCGTGTGCATATGTTAGGCTTATGTTTTGGACCTTTGATGCGGATCACAGCCAGGCGATCACTTATCGGCTTGAAGTCCATGGCATTTTCCTTAAGCCGATTTCCCACGACAATTTTTCCTTTTCATCTTAGCTGATCCTATCCATCATATCTCCTGGATCGCATTAATATCTGCTTTGTACGGCGTAAGGACAGATTCAAGCTTTGACTATCACCTGGGGTGTGTACTGTTCGTACATTCCAGGTAAATACTCTCAAATCGTAGTCCATTGAGGTTCCGGGTCTAGTTGAATAGATTCATTATCCGAGGCTGGTTTCGTCTTTCATAACTAAGTTTTTCGATATGGTTCGGAAGTTACCCCAATGACACAACCCCCCAACCTGGAGGGCCAGGCCCTTGCTTTGACCTTAGGACGATAGACCAGATAGTCCGGTGCCAGTAACCCACTTCGGGTTATAATCGCGACCGTTGACCCATTAAGGGTTCATCCGCCAGCAACTCTTTTCCCACACTCTGGGTCGGTAACGGAGATCCTTATA
This sequence comes from Volucella bombylans, assembly GCA_949129095.1. Taxonomy (NCBI): domain Eukaryota; kingdom Metazoa; phylum Arthropoda; class Insecta; order Diptera; family Syrphidae; genus Volucella; species Volucella bombylans. The sequence goes on along the minus strand of OX422141.1, from coordinate 83,531,007 downwards.
GACCTGGTATCCAGATATGTTGAAGCAGCTCATATAGGGATTACACTTAGTAGTAGTAGTAGCGAGAAGATAATCCTCTAACCCTCTCTCGACTACTGTCATCAACGACCTTCCAAAGGGATTGGCTACCCAACCAGTCACCAACGTGGAGGTGAAAGTAGAAGTGAAAACCCTTGTGTACTCATGGCATCGCATCAGTACCCTTTAGCTACTCTCTGATGCAACGACACCAGAACACCTTTTGTTGCGAAAGTATGAAATTTAATTCATGTTAGGGGCGTTAGAATTCAATCCTCGTTTGGGAAATTTGCATCTTCCTAGCGGCGATCTACGAAACCCTAATAGCAATTGCCGACAACCCAAACTGCACTTAAGGCCGGCTTAGCCCTTCATTTCATGGCAGATGAGTCCATTTGAAGTTGGGCAGAGCGCTTGCTCTGGATTCAAACCTGACAGATGTGGCATACAGTGTATCTGAGCAGCACAAAAGCACAAACAATTTAATCTTTAAAACTGCCACATGTTTTGAGCATCAGTACAAGCCACTACTTAACTTGCAAATATTCCAATAGAATTGACTTCCAAACCACTCTTTATCTGCTATTCAGCTACTATGCTATCAGCTATCTATTGGCTATCTTAAATTGAGATCGTCGGAGTGAACATATTTTATATAAGCATTGAAACATAGAGCCACAAGCGAATGTACTCTAGAAATTGTCATTTTCACAATCGCAACATTAACAACTATGAAATGTTTACATTCTGTCCTCCTAAGCTAGATTCAGAATGCAAGCCTTTCCTGAACGCAACCAGAAGGCTAAATTCACTAAGCATTGTTTGGGTCTCAGGTCACAATGGGATCGCAGCAATTGAGATCTCGGAGAAGGTCAGAAGAGGATTTTTCAGGGATCGGGTTTTCGTTGGGAGTGCCTGCATCTTCGGTTTTGGGCTCCTCTGAGGGCTGGGCTTCATGTCATTATAACTGCAATAGAAAATACTCTGAACTTACTACTGTCAGCATAACATGGAGCTACGCTTTTGTTAAGCACCTTAGTGTGACACAACATCCGGCGATGCTTGCTGTGAGAGGGATTGCTAGACAAGGGAACGTCAGACGCTGACATGGTGGGTGCTTGGGTGCTGGTACTATAGGAACTTTATCACTTAAGTGCTTAGTGGGTATAAATATTGGCTATAACAAGTGTCTCATCGTTTGAGCAATTAAATCTTATCTTCGTTGTTTGAGTACGGAATTCGCTTCCTTTATACTTTCTGGTGAAAGTTTCGTTAATTATTGATGTAGTATTGTAGTTTCCCTCAACATCCTCGATGCGTCTTACTTTTCTCTGGGCAAAGTCTTTATTGTCCCCTAATTTTCATTTGTAGGGCTTGCAAACCTGTTGTTCAGTATAATTAGTCATTTTAGTACTAGATAATCAATTGTGTCATTTCTGATAATTTTAACCTCGTCAATACTGGTTTTGGATACAAAGGTATAGTTGATAGACACTGGCCGCTCTAAAGCTCTTAACATCAAAAACACTAAAAGTGTGGTTTTCATCAACTCCAAATTATAACAATTTGTGTATCCGGACCCCGTTTTCCGACTTGTTACAGTTGTTTCGACTGTTCCGTCAAATATGTTTTCCTTTAACATTTGTCATAATGGCCCAAAATAACGTCATGCTCACAAGGAGTCTAGACAACTTTTTTGTAAAGCCTCGTCCTTTTACTTTGAGGTTGGATGAGTACGCATTCTGTTAAGCATTCGGTTGTTGTCCCACTGAACTTATCCTACTAAGGAGCCTATAAATCGAAGGCTTATAGCGAAATACTATGCTGTTGTCTCAATGCTAGGAGAGTGCCCTATTCAATCAGTAACATTATTTCGTTGCAGAATTATTATTTACTGCTTAGTACTCCGTTTCAATTTGTTAACTATAAGTGATACTTCTTCAAAAAGTCGCATGATTCTCCCCAGAATATGGTACGATTGTCTAAAATAAAAACTCTCCTCTTAATTTAAGGCTTCTCTTCTTCCAGATTCGTCTGCCCCCTTGGAAGTCTTCTGAATTCACTGTTTATTTCTTTCGACAAATTATTATTGCTACGCTAATAATGATAGGCGCACCACCTTCTTAATCTGTCTCCAATTTAGAGAGAGTGATTAATTTTTGTTGTCAAACAGTTCATTGTAACTCATTACACAATATTGGATTACTTACTCATTGTTGTGACGTAAAGTCATTAGTGTAAAGTAATTCCCGCGAAGGTTGGCAATCGGCGGTCGACCACCCCAAATGTTTACTTCGGTCGGTAGCATGAGCATCCCTGAGCACATAATCATCATCAATTCACGCGAATAAATAACCAGAAACGACAGGGGTTGCTAGAGCAATCGAATTTTCATTTTCATGTGGCCAACACGGATAAAGTACAGGGGTAGTTTCGGGACAAGGATGAGATGGCTTCCAGCTCTAGACTATCCCAGACAATAGGTGTAACTCATTCCATCCCCTAATTGAGCATAATTACAGAGAAGCAGCGATATTTTCTTATTATTTCTTCTCCACCTTTCATAAATGCATTCGAATACGAAAGAAGCCAGCAGCCCTGCATCCCTTAGAAACGACGTAAAACGACTCGAAACAACTTGAAAGAAGAAACAATGACAACAATGAGATGAAGAATGTTCGTTGAAAATGTTTTGTTTATTGTAAAACAATAGCGGCAAGTGGGGAACAATGAATTGAAGAGTAAAGTATCCAGTCAAGCGTGCAACACCACCAGCACTGAGGCCGCCACAGAGCATTGTACTTGCCCAGCACTGAGTGTGTTAGCGTATTCCTCTCCAGTTGGAAGCAGCTACAACGGGCCAACTTGTCCATAAGAGGAAGTGTGTCAAGTGCAATTCTATTGTTTTATTTTGATTTTCCGTAAAAATGTGAAAATCGCTCTCCTTTTCGTATTCGTTTTTCCCTTTCGTTTTGTTTATGTACGAATACGCGGCGGCACAAGTACTCGTACAATTTGGAAAAAAAAACAATTCAAGTGTCTGAAGTGAAGAAGATGACGGTTTTGTTGTGTTGTTGTGCGTTGTGTGCAAGGAGGTATTTGGAACAATGGCTCTTCAGTGCATTCGAAGTTATATGTGGAGGAATAATGGAATTCCGGATATCCGGATACAGAAGCGGTCCTTGGACAGTCGGCAACAATTGGTATTTCTTCAGGTTGCAGGTTTACTTTGATATACAGATTCGTTGAGCCACTAGCCGCTGTGTCTCCTTTCAATTTGTAGAATGGAATCTATGGTATTCTCCTGAATTTTCTGCACCATTTTATTTCGTTGACCGCGAAACATGAAAAGAAAAAATGCCGACACTGCTGATGAGTCGTGTGATCAGGCTGTAGCTGGTTCTGGACCTAAAAAGAGGCTTAACCTGAGTTAAGGCTTAATCGGAATGTCAGATAATGACCCAAATGTGTCAACTTAATGAATTGGCTTCATGTTTGCTTATGTAACAAGTTTGGATACAAATATGCCCGAGCATCTTGTCTTGTGCGGGGTAGATGCAACATCATCTGCACATGGTGCCGCTTGCAAAGCGATTGATACCAAACTACACAGTTTTTGTAATAAAGTGAGTTTCTATGAACATTAGAACTGTTTATCAGGAGCAGTAGATGCCAGCAGATAGACGTATAACCTCTTAGGTCCATTCGAACGTAAATCAGCATAATTGAGCGAAAGACAAGCTTCAGTTAAATATAGACAATGTCAATACACCGCTATTATAGATCTTCACGTACGGCGTGTAACAGGCTAACTAACTGGTTCTTTTTTTTCTCTTTAGCAATAAGAGAAAAAGTCTGTTTATGTATGAAAGCCAACTACTAGCACTCAAAACCGATATATTCATGACCCGTAAATCGAAACTACGTGCTTCTGAAGAGGGCTTGAGTTGGAAAAGGAGAAGACAGACTCCGGAGAAGAACATAAAAATCGCCTATGATAGCGATTCCGCAACCTTCTTAATCGCATGTCAATAATGAGAATGAAAATTGCGGGATCTCACAGCTGCTTTAAGGTTGGTTGGTTAAGGGAGGTCGACTTTAGATTGTATTTGAAAAAATTGTAAGGAACTAAAATGCCAGCACTGGAGGTAGGTACAATTCAAAAGGCAAGTAAACCACTCGTATGCATATGGAGATATTGGCACTAACGCAAGAATGAAGTGAACCTTCTGAGGCAAGAATGGCTTTTCTGTAACTGAGTATAATACAAAACAGTAGTGTATATACTCGTAAATAAACAAACAATGAAAGTGTTCTGTGCTAGTGTTCTGTGCTCAATTGTTGGTCTCAACTCCGAATGAGGAGCTTGCAATGGTCTCTGCGGAGAATCTTTCCACGCTTTATGCATCGGACTTACCCGGAGATCCATAAATTACCTCAAGGAGTATTTCAGTCTCTTCAGCTTATACTGCAGTAAGTACAAAGAAATCACTTCATTAATGCAATGCTAATGGAGAACGGGCATATTAAGAGAGCAATTCTTAACAGAATAGGAAAAATTGAAGACTCAGTAAACTGCATTGACAGTTCTGTGGAATCTTACAAGTCTACAGGAAGAAACATCGAAAAGCAACTGGCCGCGATCCAAAATCTGTCGAAAAAGCAAGGTAATCACGACAACGAGAGTGAACTGATAAAATATCATTTCGATGGATAAACATTCCTTAAAACATGTTTCGCCAACCTCCTTAAATTCAACGTATTTACTCAAATAAACGATTTCATCAATCTTCTCCGTAAAGGTCTCGACTTGGTTTTTCAATCCTTCCACCAAATCATACATTCTACGTCAGCGAGCAATTCATAGCAACTCGGTTGGCCGTTACCGAAATCGGTAATGAAGTGAGCTTGGCTTCCCACAAAATCGATGGAATACTCGGTCAAATTCAATTCCAAGCTACTTCCCCGTACAATGTCTCAATTCATAATGAATTAGTAGAGACGAAGTTTCACATTCCATCATTTTCAATTACTCCTCCCGCCGCCCTAACAATGGAGACCGAAATCGCGCTGACTTTATCACCTAGTATCCCGTCAACTCAAACTGCACAAACATTCGGAACTTCATGGATCTCCTCCGAATGGAAAAGCAGACATGAAAATCTGAATAAAGGATACAGCATTTTACGTTGACGGTGCTCCTCAACACGTTGATGCTTCTTGGGTGTGTAACTCCTTTCACCGAAATTATGCTATCACCATTAGTGATTAGATTGCCCTTGCTGACTCCAACAGTTCCAGCAGCTTCAAAATCAACATCTCATCTAAATATTCGTGGTTGTTCCCGGCTGTGCAGCGTTTCTCAGATGACCTCTCTTTTTTGGGAGGGTCTTTGTCTACCAGCTCCTGTGAATTTTGAATTATGACTAGTCACAACATTTTTTTTTTTTTTACATAACAACAGCAACAGAAGTACGTAAGATTTTTTTGATATACTGATTTTTGGCCGAATGGCATACTTACAATTTGAAACTTGCAAAACTCTCAGAAAAATCGCCAGAAAATTGTTAATAACAAATGAACTATGCCATATAAAAAAAAACCCTACGTACTTATTTAGACATATTTTCAAAGATCTACAATAATTAAAAATTGAAGTGAATTGGTTGAAAATTGATTAAGTTATGGGTGCAGCCAACTTGAAAAATGTAGTTTTGAGATAAATGCATTTAAAATTTTAATTGGCTCGCTGCCTACCTGGCGGCCTTGTACTATACTTTGAAAAATAAGTACTTTGAGATATTTCCCGGTCATAATCTTTTAGCATAACGTGGTCCTAAAGGACTATTGAGGCAATAAAATTAATAGATTTTTTGATAATCCTAGAGCGACCTAACTCCTTAATTCTTTTTCCCCTTACGTTCAGTTTTCCTGCCTTAAAATATCCTGCCTTAAATACTGTCCTCCCTGGTTCGTTTCCTACGAAATAAAAGAAAAAAGTTATTGGCTGTTTTCTTTCGTATCAGATCCTTTTCCGATTATTCTCGGTACTTATCTACATTTTACCGTACTTTACGATTATCCTTACCAGAGCTACCTTAACAATGCGCATGTCAATCTTTTTTTTTTTTTTTTTTTTTTTTTATAATTTACGCGCGCCTAAGGGGTTAGATACCCTTTTACTGTTGCCAGGGCGCGGGCGGAAAGTTAGAAAGATTAAAAAGGAAAATTGTTTTTGTAGTGGTTTGAAACTCAGGTGTGTTTGGTTTCTATGTTTGCTCTCCAGGGGTGGGAGTCCGAATAGGACGGAGAGTTTTTTCTTCACTCAGAGTGATTCGAGATATAATTCCCAGTATTTTTTTCATTGCTTGAAACTCTTATAAATGATGTCAAGTCCTTTTTCCAATTTGGTACGAGTAACTACAAAATAAATTCCGATGGTTACTCTCCTTCCCTCTCTTTCAAAAACAAGTCATCAACCGATCCACTCACCTATTTAAACAATCCTTTACTAACGATTCCTTTGTACCAGATCCATCCTATTTTAATTGCCTACTGAACTCCACCAATGGCCCATTTTACTCACACAACCTGGATCCGTCTTTTATCAAATATAAGTTAGGCTTGCAAAACTTCCTTCGTAACCCTGATTCACAAAAAAGGATCAAAGAATGAAGTAACCAACTATCGCCCCATCGCTAAACACTCCCATATACCCAAACTCTCAAAAAGTATTTTGTATGGAGTTCTAAGCTTCCAATGCAGATCACTTATTTCCTCTAGACGACATGGCTTTCTGAAGGGTAGGTCAACCAACACAAATCTCGTTGAATTCGTATCCTTTGTCTTGTTAGCCTTAGAGAATGATAATGAAGTTCGATGTAGTTGCAACCAATTTTAGCAAGGCCTTTGATAAAATCTCACATCGTTTAATACTCTTCAAATTGTCTGCCCTCGACTTTGAATCCATACGCTTAAAATGGATATCCTCTTACCTGGGAACCGTTTTTAGTTTTAGGTTAGCACACTCGACTTCATTTTTGGCATCCTCTGGTGTTCCGCAAGGCAGCCATCTAGGTTCTCTTCTTTTTATATTAACCATAAATGTTCTCGATAGGATCACCATACACTCGTCTGTCTCCCTTTACGCCGACGATACAGAATTTTTCAAAACCATTTCTTCAACCCATGACTCCTTCCTCCTTCAAAAAGACCTTGATAGTTTTTCGATCTGGTGCCTCAAAAATTTTTTGTAACTTAATATCGCCAAATGCCAATCCATCACCCTTTCACATAAGCGGCACCAATCTCCTCCCCGACTCTAACTTCTCCACAACCAACCTACCTCCTTCGTTAAATCTGTTCGCGACCTCGGCATTTTATGTGATAGGGAGCTTCAACTAACTCTGTACTAGGTTTTGTAAAACGGTGGTGCAAAGATTTCACCAACGCATACGTGACCAGGTTCCTCTATATTGCCTTTGTTTGCCCCCACCCCCACACCCCCTCCCCATCCTCATCATATCTAGAGAATCGAAAGCATCCAGCTCCGTTTTCTTCGATTTGCTCTTCGAGGTATGCCCTGGGATGGTCATTTTCTTCTGCCCACCTATCCAAACAGTCTCAACCTTATTAACTGAAGCACCCTTAAGGATCGCAGAGAATTTTAGTATCTCTTCATTCATCGACTCCTTTCAGAACATGTTGAATGCGCATCCCTTCACAACTCTATTTTCCTCAACAATAAGCCTAGTAATATACGTACCCCTCGTCTCTTCTTTGACGCGAATGAACCAATCATCAGTATGCTACGAACGATCAATTCAAACCTTACCGTCTTTGACTTTCACCGCACCACTCCCTACCACAAATCCGTTCACTTTCACCTCTACAACCAACCTTAGTTTTAAGTATACATTTAAGTTTAATTTAAGATAATTTAAAATTGTATAGCTTGTATTAAGTCGAATAAATGGGGGCATTCGCCCCCACAAAAATAAAACAGCGCCCTAAGGGATTTCGATTTGACTTATTTAGTCCAAAGCAATTTGTCACCAAAATACTTCTTTGGAGAAACGGATGGTAATATCTCTAAGGGCTAGATGATTCAGGTTAGTCAGCTTCCTTCTTCTCATAAAGAGAACAATCTTAGTTTTGAGATAACTCACTGAAGCCCATTTCTAGTGCAACGATTAACGATCATGTAGAAAGAGCACGTCGTCTTGCGGACAGCACCCGTTTATGCCCGCACACGAAGCTCTATCATTCTCCCCATGCTCTTCAACAGGTAGAAAACACCTGGTAGAAAACTGCTCCCGCTTAACGTCGACAAAGTAAGAATTGCGATTTCTAAATTCGATCGGCTCGATGAACCCATCGCAGATACTTATTCAAATCAATATGGAATTCTTCCATGACAGTCTGAAATAATAAACCTTCCGGATCAGAACTTCTCGTAGCGAGGAGGCAGTCGTATATTGCTACAATAGAAATTGCCAGCAACAATCATTTTCCTTCAAATGGCACTGCTTATATCACCATGGTTCTTTTATTGTAATCCCAATTCCACAAAGGGGCAAGGTGGTTTTCAAGTCAATCAGACCGATCAGGGCATGTCGCCTTATCTTTTTACGAGTTTGCTGGGTTAATGTCAAGAAGAATACCTTTCAGTAGCCACAACGATGTATGACTTAAGTGACATTCGGACAATGATAGCTAAAACTGATGGCTCCTGATTAACGCCAGCAGTTTAGACAGATACGAGTTCAGCAAGTGTATTCTGTCCAGGTGTCTATTTATTTACCTATTCACCAGCAATGTACTATAAGAAAAAAAAATGATTGCAGATAACTTTAAAACTCTTATTTAACTGCAGTCATTTCCTATGCCATTAGGTACCTGCTAAGAGCATTAACCTCTCACCGTCATAGCTTCTCCACATCAGACACTTCTTCAGCAAACAAAATACTAAAGTGAATGTCGATGTGTGTAGACACTACTGCTAAAGTTACCTCACTAAGATACCAATGGGAATTGCGTTGCCTTCGCTTGCGTTACAGTTTTTCACCCTGTAATTTTGCCACGCCTTGCAGCGGCGGCAAAATCAGAACGCTCTTCAACATCAACTTCATCCTATTGACTCATGCAGATATGCGGTAAAACGTACTCAAATACTCCCCTGTCCCACTGGAATCGCTCCATAAATCCATCCATGATGAAATTCGACACGCCATTTTGAATTTTAAGGCAATAACACATCGTACACACGCTTTGCCAAGGACGGTTAACATGGAGGGGGTGCTCTTCCGAAGGAATCCTTTTAAACAAAAGGGCATCATCCCTTGAATGCGAGTGTGATTCTATGCTCTTCAGTGTTGGTTCGGTAGTAAAAAAAACAAAACAATTCACCAGAAAATAAAACTAAAAAAAGTCAATCAACCTGTAATGTGTCGAGTACAGAGTACAGAGCAATGGCATCAGCCTCATCTCCTGCGTCAATTCAATCTTTTCCAATCTCCTCAAGCGTTGAGCGGGAATCAAGTCACGTATTTGATTAAACATTTCCATGTCAAGCCATTTACCTTCGATTTAATTGGCGCTCACTCCAGGATTTCAGCCTCATCTCCGTCCGCTTTGCTTCGAGTCCAATAGGTGACGACGGGGGTCTTTCTGAGGGATAAAATGATTAGCTACGCTCCATCAGATGCAGATCCTATTCCAATCGATGGTTGGGTGCAACCATGGAACCTATCATCACCGCTTTTAATTGAACTGTTCTCTGCAGCACAGCGCGCCACGTATCTTTATTAGCTTGCATGAGAGATGCTGCATTTGCTCTGGTATTCCTGTACACCTTGTACCTCAAGGTGACGATGGATGGATTGAACTTGACTGAAGGTAGCGGTATTCATTTGCAAAAGGATCTTCTATTACCTGAATGCCTACGATGGATACCTGTGTGTCTTTCTGTCGCAGGTGAATTTATAATTGAATTCATGTCTTGTGTCAAGGAATGCAATTGAGATTGTCTTGCAAGGAAATGGATTTGCCTTGTCATTTTGTTGCGACTACAAAGATCAATGCTAAACTTATTTATTCTGCTAGTAAACTAATTTAAAAATTATTCCATGCGATTGAGTTCTCCTTGATTGATAGTTAATGAAGGTGTTTGGAATGGGAAGTTTTAGAGTTGAAATATTTCACCCTAAAGTAGTTCACAACCGAGACTAGTTTAATACAAGTAGGAACTTTATTTTGTGGTATTTGAGAACCCAGATTTTTCCAAAGTCTTTTACATTGGTGTGCTAACATTGCACCATAAGAAAAACCAGTCTGCTTAAGAAAATTCCCCAGAATAACATCAGCAACTAAGAGGAAAACCTGATGAAAATTTTTGTCTGATAGACTATATTATGCATTCGTCTAGCTTTGGAGTACCTGCTTTATGGAAAATATCTACAACTTGGAATAATTAAAAAAGTTTACGGTTATGCATTCTCCTCTATTGACCCTCTTCCCATAGAGAACCGAGCCTCCGGTGGAATCATTTCCTTGCAATGGAAACTTATAGCAGTTTCGTCCTACTTATCGTCTATTGCTATGAGTAGACATCGTTTTCTTTTAGACACACTTAGATTGTCAGTTCTTAAATTGTCGTGAAAGCGTCTGCTTCCGAGATTAGTGAAGTCGATGTCGATAGTATAAGCCAACATCTGAACGCGCTTTTAAAGTTAAATTAAAGAATATATCAAATCCTTGCCAAAATCCAGTACATCTCTGGAAAACCCTGGACGATGAATCCCCAATTACAGCACATGTCTGTTCTTCCACCACACAGGAAATACTTACGGCTTTAAATTCAATGAAAAGAGACGGTAGTCTACTAAAACATGGCTTGTCGTGACGTTATTTAGTCAATTTGCAAAGCGTGACGACATACAAGGATTCGCAGATAAGTATGGTGCGAAAATATTTCAGACTTTCGCACGGTACGACAAATGAATAGTAAGTTTCAATGAGATGGTAGCTCTTACACGATGCAGTCACATCTTATTTTGTGAATAGCTTTATTTGAATAGCACCAATGTTTAATCCTACACATGCAGACTATTTGTTTATTAAATTCTTCTTAGAAAATGTCCAACTTGGCCGATTGCCATTAGCGTTTTTTTTTTTTTTTTATAATTTACGCGCGCCTAAGGGGTTAGATACCCTTTTACTGTTGCCATGACGCGGGCGGAAAGGTAGGAGGAGGAGAAAGGAAAAATTGTTTTGTAGTGGTTTGAAACTCAGGTGTATTTGGTTTTGATATTAGCTCTCCAGGGGTGAGAGTCCGAATAGGACGGAGAGTTTTTTCTTCACTCAGAGTGATTCGAAGTTATAATTCGCACTAGTTTCTTGTGGTTGAAACTCTACAACAGCCAAATCTACGTGTCAGTCTTATGCCTTCACACGCAGAATTTTTCTGTCTGAGTTCCAATTACACAAATGAAAAACTGACTTGCCATGGGCAGGATTCGAACCTTGGACCCTCAGAGTGAGAAGCGATTGCTAGTACCACTACACCACGCCCACCCAACTTTGCAAGAAACCATCAATGGAAGTCAGTTCTCCTTAGCCCTTAACTGCATGATTTTTTTAATTTTAAACGAATTAAATATATGTTACGTAAAAAAATAATCTAAACTCGAAAACAATATATAAAACAAATCTACCAATCTACTGTTCATTTTCTTATATCAGTCGATGCGTGCAAATGTCAATGTTATCGATGTTTGCGAAAAATTCAAAAGATTTTCCACGAAGTTGGACATTTGTTTATCTTCCGGAAGCTTGATATTATATTTTATATTTTTATATTTTTATTTTTTTATTTTGGTGGGGGCGAACGCCCTCATTTATTCGGCTTAATACAAGCTATAACTTACAAATTAAACTTAAACTAAAACTTAAAACTAAGGTTGGTTGGAGTGGTGAAGGAGAACGGATTTGTGGTAGGGAGTGGTGCGGTGGAAGTCAAAGACGGTAGGGTTTGAGTTGATTTGACGTAGCATACGGGAGATTGGTTCTTTCGCGCCATAGGAGGTGTGGTGGGTTGGTAGATAGAAGAGTCGAGGGGTACATAGATTACGAGTGTTGAGGAAAATTGAGTTGTGAAGGGACGCGCATTCAACGTGACCTGAAAGGAGTCAATGAATGAAGAGAAAGTCTGCTGCATCTCTGCGATCTTCAAGAGTATTTAAGTTGATAAGGTTGAGACGGTTTGATAGGGGGGCATATTAAAAGGATCGTCCCAGGGTATACCTCGGAGAGCAAATCGAAGAAAACGGCGCTGAATGCCTTCAATTCTCGAGATATGAACACGATGATATGGGGACCATACTTGACTGGCGTACTCTAGGAGGGGGCGAACAAAGGTAATATAGAGGGACCTGGTCACGTGTGGGTTGGTGAATTCTTTGGACCACCGTTTTACAAAACCTAGTGCAGAGTTGGCTTTCAGGATTATCTCATCCATATGTAAACGGAAGTTGAGCTCGCTATCACACAAAATGCCGAGGTCACGAAGAGATTGTACGGAGGACATAGGTTGGTTATGGAGAAGATAGAGTCGGGGAGGAGATTGGTTCCGCTTATGTGAGAAGGTGATGGATTGGCATTTGACGATGTTAAGTTCCAAAGAATTTTTGAGGCACCAGGTCGAAAAACTATCAAGATCTTGTTAAAGGAGGAAAGAGTCATGGGGAGAGGAAATGGTTTTGAAAAATTTGGTATCGTCGGCTTAGAAGGAGACAGACGAGTGTTTGATGATCATATCGAGATCATTTATGGTTAATAAAAAGAAGGGGACCGAGATGGCTGCCTTGTGGAACTCCAGAGGTGGCCAAAAATGGAGCGGAGTGGGCTGACCTAAAACGAACACTGTAAAAACGTTTTTCGAGGTAAGAGGATATCCATTTCAACAGTATGGGTTCAAAGCCGAGGGCAGACAATTTAAAGATGATTAACCAATGAGAGATTTTATCGAAGACTTTGCTAAAATCGGTTGCAGTTACATCGACTTCGTTGCCATTCTCTAGGGCAGAGAGGGCAAAGGATACGAATTCAACGAGATTTGTGGTGTCGCGGTTATGAAGGAGGATTTCCAAGCCTGAGGAAATTCGCCTTGTGAAAGGGATAGACGGAAGAGATTAGAAAGGGCAAGGGAAAGAGAGGAAGAACATTTTTTAAGAAATATGGCAGGGAGGCCATCTGGGCCGGGTGTGAATTCGTCATTGAGTTGGTGTAATTTATATTCGATATAAGACGGGTCAAAAATATGAGAGAGAATTGGGCCATTGGAGAAGTTCAGTAGGTAACTAAAATAGGATGGTCGTTGGTGAAGGATTGTTTAAAAAAGGTGGCAAATAGGTTGGCAATGGTGAGTGGATCGGTTGATGACCTGTTGTTGAAAGAGAGGGAATGGAGGGTAACCATCGGACTTTCTTTTGTAGTTAACAAATTGGAAAAAGGACTTAGGGTGGTTTATAAGGTTTACTTGCGCATTGTTAAGGTAAAGGGAATCGTAAAGTTCGGTGAAATGAAGATAAGCTCCAAGATAGTTGGAATAGTCGGTAAAGGATCTGGTACGCAGGAAAACAGCCCATAAATTATTTCTCTGATTTCGTACGGAACGAAGGGAGGCCTAGTAGATGATGTTTTAAGGCGGGAAAACGGAACGTAAAGGGAAAAAGAATTAAATATTTCTTTA